>OU015496.1:26784911-27032411 GCA_907164885.2 Dolomedes plantarius | reverse complement strand
ATTTTTTTTAGATAATGTCCAATCGTCTGCCGCATTAGCAAGAAAATAAAATTATTTTTTTGTCCATTTAGTTGATATGACGTGACGATAAATTTATTTAAAGTACCAGAAAAGGAAATCACGTGATCAGCATTTAATAAATGAAATTCTAAAAATGAATCTTTAAAAATTCACCAAAAATCAGAAAATGGAGGTAAAGATTCGAAAAAGATTTTATTTTAAAGCAATTCCTTTTTATGATCTTTCTGGTGATATAAATTTCATAACCCTTAATTTATTGTTTTAAATGCAAACTTAAAAAAAGTTACTAAAACAGCTTAAAAATTTAATTTTAAAAAAATCTAAGAAGCATTTTTCAAAAATCTTTCTGAGTGCACCCCTACACTATAAGATGAATCGGCATGCAAAATTTCAGCCCTTTAGGTCCAGTAGTTTGGTCTGTGCGTTGTATGTCATCAGTCAGACAGTTACGGAACTGTTTTATATATACACTCATGGACAAAAAAATTAGCGCACCAAGAAATAATTGCGGGATCGTAACGAAACTTGCAATGAAGGTACATGTCGGGGAGATATGCAAATGATTAGAAATGCAGTGTGATTGCGCATTACGTATAGCCGGTAGAGGGCGTTGAACATCGTACTCTGTGGAGTATAAAACAGGTAACCAAAGCTTGTTTGAGTGTGCTGAATCATTTACAAAGGAAGAGCTGAGATAGACATGCCATTACGCCGTGTTCGAAGACAATATAAGCAGTTGTCGCAGTTTGAGAGGGGGAGAATCGTCGGGATGATGGAAGCTGGGTGGTCGCTAGGCGAGTAGCTCGTCAATTAGGCCGCTCTGATTGTGTTGTGAGGAGGTGTTGGGACCAGTGGACCCGAGAGATGTCATGTACACGAAGACCAGGCTCAGGACGCCCTCGACAGACCACCACATCGTAAGAAATGCACGCGTACAGCCAACTGCTTCATCGGCCGCCATCTAGGCACAGGTAGCACCTTCACTAGGGGCCTATGTGTCTTCTCGAACCATACGAAGGCGCCTGTCTGAAAAACAGTTGGTATCGCGGCGCCCATTACGTGTGCTGCCCTTGACGCCCACCCATCGACGCCTCCGTTTGGAGTTTTGCCGCGCACGAGGAAACTGGACTGCAGCGGAATGGAGCCAGGTCGTCTTTAGCGACGAATACAGATTCAATCTCGGCAGTGATGACAATCGTGTTCGTGTGTGGAGAGCCCGTGGTGAACGCTTCAATCCTGCCTTTGCTGTACAGCGACACATTGCTCCCACAGCTGGTGTGATGGTATGGGGTGACATTGCCTACAATACACGGTCACCCCTAGTATTGTTCCGTGGCATCATGACAGCCCAGCGGTATGTTCATGAAATCCTGCAACCACATGTGTTGCCACTCATGCAACGGCTCCCAGGAGCCATTTTCCAACAAGACAATGCTCGGCCTCATACGGCAAGGGTGTCACAAGACTGTCTCAGCACTGTTACTACCCTTCCTTGGCCTGCCCGATCCCCAGATTTGTCTGCAATCGAGCATATCTGGGATCATTTGGGACGACGAGTTGGGCATCTCCACGAGTTTGAACGAACTAGAGGCAAGGTTACAGCAAATATGGAACGAAATGTCTCAAGACATCATACAGAACTTGTATGACTCAATGCCCGATCGTATCGCATCGTGCATTCGCGCTAGAGGGGGTCCAACGGAGTATTAACTCCTCCGTTCTTTTGCCTTTTTCTCTGAAATAAATTATCCTTTTTCTTTGATTTTCTTATCATTTACTTATATCAAAGTAGTCATTACGTATGTAAAATTTCGTTTTATTTTGACGACTCCTTCTTGGTGCGCTAATTTTTTTGTCCATGAGTGTATATATATATATATATATATATATATATATATATATATATATATATATATATATATATATATATATATATATATATATATATAAATATTTGTAAAAAAGGTTCGAGTCTAGGGGTTTTAGGGGTCATCACAAACTTATAAATCATTAATTGACTCAGCAACAGGACTTCCCATAAAACAGCAAACGTTGCATTTCTACACGTGTATACGTCCCGAGAAAGGCGTGAGTTCGCATCGCCAGCCCGAAATTCCGCTGACATTTCAAAACAACAGCCACATGTACCTCGCTTCTAGCGCGTAAGGTTGAAAGGTGATATTCCACTTCGCTCCGAGCATCTGAAATGAAAGGACGTATGTTACTATCGCTCCTAATAAAATGATTCGACCCGACTTCTTCAAAATTTTAATTTCTTTCAGGCTGAGTCTAGCTCCAGCCATGTAAATTTGAGCTAGTTTTCCTTTTCAGGTTGCATTTTAAGAACGAGATGTAATGATTATATTACATATATATATATATATATATATATATATATATATATATATATATATATATATATATGTATGTATGTATGTATGTATGTATATACATATATACAATGGAACCTCGATCTATCGTTTCTCAAGGACCGATTGCATTGAACGGTAAATACGGGAACATAACAAAGAAATTGTATTGTCGGGACTGGATGAAATAAACGACACATAAGGGAAAACGAAGATTCGGGGAACGATCAGTTGAGGTTTATATATATATATATATATATATATATATATATATATATATATATATATATATATATATATATATATATTAATGTTTGTGCGTGACGAAATTCTTTTAAATTCGATATCCCTAGAAAATTAATACTTATCGAGGGTTCTTTAAGGTAATAGGTTTCCTTTATTAAAAAAATATAAGTATAAACGATGATACAACCAGTATTTAAACATTTAGCTCAATATAAAATATTTGGTACGAAATAAACATGCATCGATATACAGTGGAAAAACAGATATATATATTGATGAATGTTTTATTCCCATAGGAACATCAATTTTATTCAATAAATATACTTCATTACCTACAGATTCAAGATTACGTGAAGTGCCCGAGTTTAAAATCTGATGCAAATAGTTGATAACATAAATACTTAATGCATGTTTCATTTTTTTTTTAATTTGGGTACAATCCCCTCGTCTTCCAAGAATATGTTCCTTAAATTTGAGATAACGCATATGATCTTCCCCCATTATTTTGTCATTTAGCTTCGGAGCATTTGTTTCTCAGAAAAGATTGTTTCAACGCGAATTCTAGGTAATGTTTAAATTTGTGAATTTAACCGTGAATCTTCTTTATTTTTCAATATCTCTTAACTTCATTATTCAATCCGTTAAACTCTGATAAGAGCATCCTCAGATTTCTCAGAAAGGCTCATTTGTGTCGTAATTTATTTTTTTTACCTGTGACATTATTTACTGTTTCTGAGAAGTAAAGATATTTTAATACTTTTAACTTTAAATAAAATCATTTTGAATGACTCTTCGGAAAACATTTTCCTTTGAGATTGCAAGTACAGTGAAATTGTCTTTGGCAATTGTTGATACGTATATTTCAATTGAAACACTTAAAGGAAAATGCACCACTTATTTCTAAACCTCTTTTCTGCTGTCAAAAATTCCTTTTAAAAGAATGTTGTTGCTCTGATATGATTGAACCGTTCAACAGCGAAATTGTGAAAAGAAAATCTCTGGAAAAGCCCGTTTGGACCTGCAGTGACCATTATTAGTTCAACAGTTTCAAATCTAGAGGGCTTCTGTATTAAAATTTCCCCTCGTTTGTGCTTTTCCCATCTTGAACTCTGCAGCTTAAGGCTGCCGTCTACCAACCTTATTGGATTCGCTGACCTCAATGTTAACCTATGGAGAAACTTCGAAAATTACGGCGACCACGCCTCTCGCCTATACGCCCTGTCAGACTGGAGACCGGAGGCTACCGAGCAATACCTGTATACGCAGACGAAGGTTAATTTCGGAGCAGTTCATTTTTATAGTCCTGGGCGCCGGCCGGACAGTACAGATCTGCTGACAATTAGGCAACCCTGGGCCCCTAACCTATGGATAAAATGTGTCTACTGTTTACAACTACATTAATGCTGATAATCCAAAAAAAATGGCATTTTCAGATAGCCCGAGCTTTTCTGCACCTTGCAACAGGATTATTTTTATAAGTTTCGTCCACCAAAAGAATTGAGGAGAGTTTAAAACACTCTATACCAGATTTTTCCCCGAATAATTTAAATTTCAAAATATTTTATTTCATTTAAAAAAAAAACGAAAAATGTCGCAAGGTGTAAAATTTTTTTCTCTATTATGGAGTTCATTAAAAAAAAATCTTTCAATCCATGTCGGCAATCCTTGGACACATTTTCTTCATCGGTTAACATTGAGGTGAGCGAATCCAATAGGGTCAGTACACAGCAAGCTTAATCTTATTTACTCACCGATATTGAGTTCAACCTCTGACAAACGTCGAGTTCATACTACTTTTTATATTCTCTGTTACTCTAGACATTCACACTATTTATTTTAAACTTTTGCACCAATATTTCATGATATATTTTTATTAAGTTACTAGCTGAATACCCATGCTTCGCTACGGAATACATTCAAATTAAATACAGCGGTCAATTTATACAATTAATGTCAAAAATATGTATATATATATATACAGTGGAATCTCGATCGATCGTTCCCCGAACGATCGTTTTCCCGTATGTATCGTTTATTTCACGCAGTCCCGAATAAATTCCATAGAAAACAAGCAAAAAAGACCGCATGGATCGTTCCTCGATCCATCGTTTTCCCGCAATATTCGTTCAGAATATCGCAGCTTTACATTAATTTATCGGATCGATCGTTTTTTTCATAATAACTGAACCTGAAATATAAATATCTGGATTGAGCTAGAATGACGCTCTAATTAAACAATGAGTAGAACATTTGAGATGCACGGTCTTGTATTTTTGTTCTCTCTTGTTTAGCCTGGTTTCGCTTTATTGTACCACTCCCATTATTTGTTCGTCGTTGGTGTTCCTTAATTCTTTAGCCCCTGGAGTACCCTATTTTCGGCAACTCGTTCCAAATTCACCGACTAAATTAACATTTCTGTTCTTATCAGCAATAGCTCACAGTCCGTTTTTTTGTTGGCCTTGGGATGGAGGCACCCTGGTGTTTGGTCTAGTGTGTGAGAAGTTTCTGATTACTGCAGTTCTACACTGGCCGATGAGTGTTTCACCCGGAAGCAGAACCTCCTGGTGGTCTTATGTCGGACCCCATCCAATGCAATGGAATGGGTCTAGTAACAAACGATTCACGGCTGCCGCTTCCTTATACTCTCACACAATAACCGATACCGAAAGGAATGCAATTTGCAACACAAAAAAAAAATATTGTTTACTTGTGGAGAGAAAACCGCCAAAAAACAAACGTCGATTAAGTACTTTTATTTGAATCAAAATTCCTGTGTATCTACGTGTATATCTTTTTTTATTGTTATTATCTTGGATTTCAGGACAATTTGTAATTTTATCTTCAGTTACACTACGGGTATGCATGCATTTATGTATGTGAGTAAATATATTTTAGGGATATCAAACTTTAAGGTATGTTAATACTTTTTTGTATGTTCCCGCATCTATCGTTTAGTTCAGTCGGTCCCTTCGACTTCGTTTCCCGCATCCATCGTTTAGTTCAGTCTGTCCCTTCGAAAGTGATAGATCGAGATTCCACTGTATATATATATATATATATATATATATATATATATATATATATATATATATATATATATATATATATATATATATATATATATATATATATATATATATTTATATATATATATATATAATAAATACAACGGTAAATCTACGCAATTAATGCCAAAATAAACAAAAAACATATTTATTAAAAAATCGTAACGGATATTTTATAGACAAAATAACGTAGAAGAAAATATTCAAATTAAATACAACGGCCAATGTATGAAATTAATTTGTATGTTTAATATCTATAAAACATACTAATTGAAATTAAATTCTTAAAAAAACTTCCATCTCAATTAGTCTAGTGGTCAAATTTTTTCTTTTAACGTATTTAAATATATTTTTGTGAATTTATTTCGTTGTTATGCACGTGACGCAAAATTAATTTAAAGTATCACAAAAAGAAAAGAAATCCCGTGATCAGCATTTAATAAATTTAATTCTAAAAATATATCTTTAAAAATTCATCAAAAATCAGAAAATGGAGGTAAATATTCGAAAAAGATTTCATTTTAAAGGATTTTTTTATGATCTTTCTCGGGATATAAATCTTATAACTCTCAGATTATTATTTTAAATGCAAATTTTTAAAAAGTTGCCAAAAAGCTTAAAAATTTAATTTTAAAAAATCTAAGAAGAATTTTTCAAAATGTTTCTTAGTGCACCCCTACACTATAAGAATCGCCATAGAACATTTCAGCCCTTTAGGTTCAGTGGTTTAGTATGTGCGTTATCTTTCAGTCAGTCAGTCAGTCAGTCACGGAACTGTTTCATATATAGAGACTAGTTGGTACCTGTCAAAATAGCACGGCTGGATAGTAAATAAATGCATTAATACACAAATTATACTCAACACATCATTGTCAAATCATTGTCAAATGCTGTAAATCATAATATTAAGAATAGAGAAATACACTTTAAAAAGTTACTATTGAACCCAATAAAAAGAAATTGGGTTACTCAACAGCGGGAAATAAACAATTTCCGTCGGGTTTAATTCTGTATCTCACAAGCATAATCTATACTAATATATAAAGAGAGAGGGGATTTTGTACGTGGAGGGTAATCTTCAGAACCACTGTATCTATTTGAAAAATTCTTTCACTGTTTGAAAGGCACATTATTCCAGATGGATATAGGCTATATATTATGTATATCTAATCAGTAGAAATAAAGTTAGGGGCTTAATCTAACAATCTCCATTGTTACCGCTACTGTCCTCTACCGCTTTTTGTGGCGAAGTCTTCAACGATCCTTAGCGTGGTGCTATCTATACTAATATATAAAGAGAGAGGGGATTTTGTACGTGGAGGGTAATCTTCAGAACCACTGTACCTATTTGAAAAATTCTTTCACTGTTTGAAAGGTACATTATTCCATATGGTCATAGTCTATATATTATGTATATCTAATCAGTAGAAATAAAGTTAGGGGCTTAATCCTAACAATCTCCATTGTTACCGCTACTGTCCTCTACCGCTGTTTGTGGCGAAGTCTTCAACGATCCTTAGCGTGGTGCTATCTATACTAATATATAAAGAGAGAGGGGATTTTGTACGTGGAGGGTAATCTTCAGAACCACTGTACCTATTTGAAAAATTCTTTCACTGTTTGAAAGGTACATTATTCCATATGGACATAGTCTATATATTATGTATATCTAATCAGTAGAAATAAAGTTAGGGGCTTAATCCTAACAATCTCCATTGTTACCGCTACTGTCCTCTACCGCTTTTTGTGGCGAAGTCTTCAACGATCCTTAGCGTGGTGCTATCTATACTAATATATAAAGAGAGAGGCAATTTTGTACGTGGAGGGTAATCTTCAGAACCACTGTACCTATTTGAAAAATTCTTTCACTGTTTGAAAGGTACATTATTCCATATGGACATAGTCTATATATTATGTATATCTAATCAGTAGAAATAAAGTTAGGGGCTTAATCCTAACAATCTCCATTGTTACCGCTACTGGCCTCTACCGCTTTTTGTGGCGAAGTCTTCAACGATCCTTAGCGTGGTGCTATCTATACTAATATATAAAGAGAGAGGGGATTTTGTACGTGGAGGGTAATCTTCAGAACCACTGTACCTATTTGAAAAATTCTTTCACTGTTTGAAAGGTACATTATTCCATATGGTCATAGTCTATATATTATGTATATCTAATCAGTAGAAATAAAGTTAGGGGCTTAATCCTAACAATCTCCATTGTTACCGCTACTGTCCTCTACCGCTTTTTGTGGCGAAGTCTTCAACGATCCTTAGCGTGGTGCTATCTATACTAATATATAAAGAGAGAGGGGATTTTGTACGTGGAGGGTAATCTTCAGAACCACTGTACCTATTTGAAAAATTCTTTCACTGTTTGAAAGGTACATTATTCCATATGGACATAGTCTATATATTATGTATATCTAATCAGTAGAAATAAAGTTAGGGGCTTAATCCTAACAATCTCCATTGTTACCGCTACTGTCCTCTACCGCTTTTTGTGGCGAAGTCTTCAACGATCCTTAGCGTGGTGCTATCTATACTAATATATAAAGAGAGAGGGGATTTTGTACGTGGAGGGTAATCTTCAGAACCACTGTACCTATTTGAAAAATTCTTTCACTGTTTGAAAGGTACATTATTCCATATGGTCATAGTCTATATATTATGTATATCTAATCAGTAGAAATAAAGTTAGGGGCTTAATCCTAACAATCTCCATTGTTACCGCTACTGTCCTCTACCGCTGTTTGTGGCGAAGTCTTCAACGATCCTTAGCGTGGTGCTATCTATACTAATATATAAAGAGAGAGGGGATTTTGTACGTGGAGGGTAATCTTCAGAACCACTGTACCTATTTGAAAAATTCTTTCACTGTTTGAAAGGTACATTATTCCAGATGGATATAGGCTATATATTATGTATATCTAATCAGTAGAAATAAAGTTAGGGGCTTAATCCTAACAATCTCCATTGTTACCGCTACTGTCCTCTACCGCTTTTTGTGGCGAAGTCTTCAACGATCCTTAGCGTGGTGCTATCTATACTAATATATAAAGAGAGAGGGGATTTTGTACGTGGAGGGTAATCTTCAGAACCACTGTACCTATTTGAAAAATTCTTTCACTGTTTGAAAGGTACATTATTCCATATGGACATAGTCTATATATTATGTATATCTAATCAGTAGAAATAAAGTTAGGGGCTTAATCCTAACAATCTCCATTGTTACCGCTACTGTCCTCTACCGCTTTTTGTGGCGAAGTCTTCAACGATCCTTAGCGTGGTGCTA
Source organism: Dolomedes plantarius (assembly GCA_907164885.2). Taxonomy (NCBI): domain Eukaryota; kingdom Metazoa; phylum Arthropoda; class Arachnida; order Araneae; family Dolomedidae; genus Dolomedes; species Dolomedes plantarius. Next base: position 27,023,416 of record OU015496.1, on the reverse strand, counting down.
TCTATATCTATACTAATATATAAAGAGAGAGGGGATTTTGTACGTGGAGGGTAATCTTCAGAACCACTGTACCTATTTGAAAAATTCTTTCACTGTTTGAAAGGTACATTATTCCATATGGATATAGGCTATATATTATGTATATCTGATCAGTAGAAATAAAGTTAGGAGCTTAATCCTAACAATCTCCATTGTTTCCGCTACTGTCTTCTACCGCTTTTTGTTCTGAAGATTTCAACGATCCTTAGCGTGGTGCTATCGCGGTGAGCTTCTGTTCTCTCAATAGCGGTTCGAACCTAGCCGTTCTCCGGCACGCCTTTTTCTTTTAAAAAATTTATTTTAATTATTAACTAACATAAAATTAATTTAATGTATAATTTAGGTTATTATTAAGGTAAAAAAAGATTTTATAATTTATTGGCTATCAACTTGAAAGTTATTGGTATAATATTTTGTTCAACCCGGACAAAGTCGGGATGGGCCGCTAGTTAAAAATAAAAATGGCTGAGAGAGAGCTAGAGAGATTCCAAATTAACGTGTTAAACGCATGTAAACAAATTAACGTGTTTATGCTGCCTCGTGCTTAGTATCTTAAACCAAATTTAAACATGTCACTGAGTATGCGCAGAAAGCAATTTTTTAATGTAAATTATTGCTAATTAATAGAAATTGCGATCACAAAAACCAAACTTGACACATCTATAGATTAAAATCTATATATTTAAGTTGCTAAGCCGACTTTTTGGGCAGTCCGTGAGAGAAAACTACTGCATCAATCTACTTCATTTTGGTCTTAAACGAAAGATTGTAATCTGTAGATTTGTCAAATTTGGTTTTTGTAACCGCAATTTCTATTAATGAGCGACAATTTACAATTAAAAATTTATTTCTGCGCATGCTCATATCTGGCTTTAGAAACTCACTGTTTTTGTGCATACTCAGTGACATGTTTTAATGATAAACACGTTTATTCCGAGCAGTCTCTCTAGATCTCACTCTGCCATTTTTATTTTTATGATAATTATGTTTGTGAAATAAAAGACTAAACCTGATGGAAACTGTTTAATTAGCAATAATTTAAAATTTTTTTAAAAAATTGCTTTCTGCGCATGCTCAGTGATATTTTTAAATCTGGCTTTAGATACTCACTAAGCACGAGGCCGCTTAAACACATTAATTTGTTTCTGCGAATTATTATGATTTTCCAACATTTGGGAATGATGTGTTGAGTATAATTTGTGTATTAGTACATTTATTTACTATCTAGCCGTCATGTTTTGACGGGTACCAACTAGTCTTTCGATTAAGACCAAAATGAAGTCAATTGATGCAGTAGTTTTCTCTGTGTGTTCTGCCCAAAGAATCGGTTTATCAACTTAAATATAGATTTCCTTTGTAACGTACTTTTAAATTTAAAAAAAAAAGCACCGTACTTAACTTTAGAGGAATCGGATATGACATATTTGCCGGAGACTTTATTTTCGGAAATTCACTTTTCCCTCAACCCCCCCAGAATGTCCAAGCATCTGTTTCCTGAAATCAAAGATAATAGGATGATCTGTTCTCATTATTTTGCCGTTTGGTTCTAGAAAAGGACTTGCTTCCAGGAACTGGAACATCTGACGAGAATTTTTCGGCGTATTTAAAACTTTTGGTATTTAATTCGAACTTCTCTTTTATTGTTTCTTTCATTTCTGACTACTTCCTGTATAAGTTTATCGACTGACGCTTTCAAGTTCCCGAGAAGTGTAATACTTTGTGTATTTTATTGCTGTTTCCTCTCTGAAACAACCGCCAAAATGCCCGGGGCTACATCTTGTTTTCAGGCGAACTTGATTAAGAGGGGAGGATTTATTAAGTCTTGACGTTTTCATGTCAGCAAACATGAAAAAAAACAATATAACGCTTAAAAAACGAAAAAACTTTTTACTTCAGACAATGGAAGTATGTTGTTTATGAGTATATAATTAAAATTTTAAAAACACGTGTTTTATGTATAACATTTCATCTGAAATGAACATGAGCTAAAGAAATACACCAAAAATTTAGCAACAGAAAAATTATCCCCCATATCTATATATATAAAACAGTTCCGTAACTGACTCATTCATTCATTCATTCATTCATTCATTCACTGACTGACTGACATACAACGCACAGACCAAACCGCTGGACCTAAAGGGCTGAAATTTTGCATGGCGATTCTTCTTATAGTGTAGGGGTGCACTAAGAGAGATTTTTGAAAAATTCTTCTTAGATTTTTTAAAATTAAATTTTTAAGCTGTTTTTTTTACTTTTTTTAAGTTTACATTTAAAATAATAATTTGAGGGTTATAAAATTTATATCACGAGAAAGATCCTAAAAATTCCTTTAAAATGAAATCTTTTTCGAATCTTTACCTTCATTTCCTGATTTTTGGTGAATTTTTAAAGATTAATTTTTAGAATTTAATTTATTAAATGCTGATCACGTGACTTCTTTTTCTGGTACTTTAAATAAATTTATCGTCACGTGCATAAAAACTAAATAGACAAAAAATAATTTTTTTTTCTTGCTAATGCGGCAGACGATTGGACATTATCCAAAAAAATATTAAAATACAGTAAAAGAAATGTTCTAGAAACTGTACTATATTAACTGTACTATATTCTTTAGTATTCTTTATATTAGATTTAATTTGAATATCTTCTTCTACATTATTTTGTCTATAAAAATATCCCTTACGATTTTTTTATAAATATATATATATTTTACATCAATTATATACATTGATCGTCGTATTTATTATATATATATTGGCATTAATTGCATACATTCACCGATGTTTTTACTTTGAATGTACTCCGTAGCGAAGTGCGGGTTTTCAGCTAGTATATACATATATTGTGTGTGTGTGTGTATTAGTTACAACGTTAGTATTAACCTGGTATAAAGCATGCCAAAAAACAGAATATTTATTCCTAACTTCATTTTCTGCTGACGAAGACATTTCTGTTTCAGCTATTTGAGATAGTTTAATATTTTATTACATTATTTTATAAACAAATGTGAAGTGGATTAATGAATTATTTACTTGCTATGGAAAATGAAGTAATATCACTTCTGGGGAAAACTTTTAAACCCCAAGCCAATTTCTGTAATTAAACTTTCTTTTCTGTTCCTGATGCTTATCTGATGTGACGAGCAATAAAAGTCTAACATTCACTGATTTTGAATTACTGTGAATACAACCATAGTTTTTTTAATTGAAATAATTCGATATATATATATATAAATACCGAGGTTACGTTTTAATTGTCATTTATCTCTAAAACCTAAAAACTTTTTACCTGTTTACTGAAATTTTGCTTCCTTTTCCCTAAATTTTCAGATTTATTAGTAAAGTTATCCACTTGTAGTAAAAATACACTGCTGGCCATTAAAATTGCAACACCAAGAAGGAAAGCAAATATCAAAACTTTACTTATTGTACGTATGCAGCATAGTAGAAATAAAACGTTATTAAATTTATAGGCACTTCGAGGGTATACAGGGTCCAAAATTAGTACACACAGCTGCCGCCTCTGGCAGCTAAAACGGCTCTATACACGGATACATCCATCATGATGCTGCACGCAGAATCGGGACTCGTTTGAAAAGACGACGTGGTGCCACTTCTGTATACAGTTTTGTCGTTGGGCGCACATCACTATCGCTGTGCGTCTCTATAATGCAGTGTCAAGGGGAAGCCTCAATAATGATCGCCGTGCAGACGGTCAATGATGCTCCAGACGTCGTCGCACTGCCCGTGCGGATACTTGTCGTGCTGCAAACAAGACCATTTCCTGACTCAAGGTCCGTGATGTGGCTGTACGATCCTGCAAGGCCAACCTGACAACATGTCTGTCCTCTCAGGCGTTAGTGGCGGGAGGCCGTTGAGATCCTGCATGGCGTTCAGTATGACCTTCCTGTAACCATCGATTCCATATTCACATGACAGTCGTTGAATTCCGACCAATGAGAGTAGCAATATCGCGGAACGGTAAACTGCACTTTTGATAGGCCACGATCCTGCCGCTATCGAATTCCGACACATGCTGGTAGCCGTTTCTCCTTCTTATAGAGGCATTAACACGATCTTCTCACAAACAACCAACATTCAAATGCGATTTCCGAATGAGAAACCCGCTGCGTAACTGTCCTTTTATACACAGTCAGTTTGAGATGCCGTTTCTCCTTCCTCCGTCGTTCGATTGCGCTTAAATGCTAATATTTTGAATATCCCAGCATCTTCTTCCTTTCATGCGAATTTGACGTTTGTATCATCAATGACATTATCACCTCCTTCATGATATTGAAATTTTAATGGCCAGCATTGTATATGTTGAAGCGAATACACTATTTTTCAGTTACTCTTTACTTTTAGTTGGTTACCCACGGAGACGACAAAGGATTTTAGTGAGGAATCATAATAGCTGAAGTCTGACTTTACCACAGAAGTTACCTATGAGCATTTAGATGGAGAAAAATGGACTGGTTTTAACGTCCAGAGCATTGGTTGTTACCTTTTTTAGTGTCGTGGACCCCTATAATAATCTGGTGAAAGCTATGGGCCACTCCTTCTGGTTATTCCAGAGTATGAAGACTATCTTAACTAGTCCTGTAAAATTTTACCAAACAAATCTTGCGACTTACGTATAACAGCTATTGATGAACACAGAATGGCAATATATACATTATACGAGAAAATATCACTCATCACTTAATCATCACTTAATCATTTATTTACGGAAAAGTCAACACCAAACCTGTAGAGCAAGAGATGTCACAGTTACACTTTACAGAACACTTTACTGAGTGACTATTGCACAGTCGTACATCCGATTGAAGTCAAATCGAGAACTACTACTACGTGTTTGTTTGTTTTTTTTTAATTTTCAAACTTAACACATACATCTATTTTAGTTTCAAATAAAAATCTTGAAATTTGTGTTTCGCCGTACTAGCGAGTTCCTGAAATAGAATTCGCCTCCAAGTCGGCACGCTTCCACCCCCCCCCCTTGAAATTGATTCACGAACACCCAAGGGGTCCATGGACCACGGGTTCAGAAACCATAGCCTAGAGCAGTGATTCTCAACCTTTATTTTCGTCACGGTACGCTTTTAATAATTCAAAAATTTGGCGGCACACTAACAATGAGTTAAGTTTAAAAGAATTTTACTTGGATAATTGATTGATGTACCTATAATATAATTTCTAAAAACAGCATACGAAATAATTTTCATTGAAATATAAAATTAAATTGCCTTACAAAGTAAACAAAATTCTTTTTTAACTACAAATTACATTTAATGTGAAATTTGAGCTTGTTGTTTTTTGATAACTTCCTTTATATTTGGGCGTAAAAATGATAATTCTACTGTCATTTCCTGATTCAGATTTAAAAGTCCAGAACTGTAATAGTCCAGAGTTGCTAGTTACCAGTCAGGAACAGAAATATCATGCGCATTGGTTCAGCCAGTGACGCCCGATGGCGTAGTGGTTAAAAGCGTCAAGCTGCCATCCCACAGGTCCAGGGTTCAACCCTGCGACTGGGCAAGGTTGACTCAGCCTTTCATCCCTTGAGTGGGTCGATAAAATGAGGACCAAGCATGCTTGGGAACTAAACTCTGGGGATCGCACGTCAGGTTGACCACCTGACTGAGACATATGCTGTATGGCACCCCAAGCCCACGGTCAAGAAAGCGGAAATGGGTACCGCCGGCCCTGGTCCACGGCGGACTGTTGCGCCACTAGTTTAGTTTAGTTTGGTTCAGCCAGTCCCTGCTAGGAAGGTAGAACTGAATGGACTACAGTAAAACCTCGTTTATCCGGACAAATTAGGACCATAGGCAATCAGGACAATCAAAAATCCGGGCAATATGGGTAGAAAGCAAAACAAAATCCTTAACTAAGCAGACTTACCATGTATTACGATAAAAAAAACTATGTTTTGAGACAAAATTACATAGTATTGTTTACAAGATATTAAACAATATAAAATAAACTTTTCTGAGTCAATCCACGTCAACGCCCTGTGACACTCTAGTAAAGCTTTCTTAAACTCAACAAAAAGCATTTTATTACCGTAATTTATTGTGCAATCCATGCAGGAACTGTACATTGAATCAAACTAAAAAGCGAATATTTGGCGAACATGTAGTTACGATCTTGCTATCATAGTTAAAATTTATTATCTAATGTGAACATTAGATAATAGAAAAAGTCTATAAATTGATCTGGACCTAAAAAAAGTCTACCTCGTTGATCCGCGTTATCTGGAGATCCGGATCAACTAGGGCCGGATAAACGAGGTTTTACTGTACTTGTCTGACGTCGCTTATGTATGGGTATTTCGAAGTGGCGGCACACTTCATGCCACCGTTACACATACACGAATAAGCTGCGAATAAGCTCCCCCTGTCCCCTCTTGACACATTTTGGGGTCGATTAGTCCCCCCCCCCCCCCAACGTGGGGGAAGTTTTTCGTCGCTTTGATCATTCGTCTTAAAACCGCTCTCCGGAGCGCTCTGAGGACGAATCATCAAAGGGACGAGGGACGCCCATAAAACCTCCCCCCGGTGAGGGGACCAGTAAATCACTGCTTTCCCCTACACTTCGCTCTCTGTTTCGCGAATGTATGTTCCCAGTATTAAGAATCTCACGGCACACTAAAGTGCCGCTGCAAAGTGTTTGAGAATCACTGGCCTAGAGTGGCCCTACCAGGAGAAAAACTCCCTACTGCCTCACACAGTCCTCACAGTGACATCCCCTCACCACGATGAGTCAGCTAATAGTTTTGAGGGAAGGAGTCACTTCTGTCCTCATTTAATACAAAGGATATAGATTAACTAGCTGAAAACCCGCACTTAGCTACGGAGTACATTCAAATTAAATACAACGGTCAAGGAATGCAATTATTGCCCCCCCAAAAATATGTATTTATGATAAATACAATTGTCAATGTATGCAATTAATGCCAAAAAAAATTATATTTATAGAAAAAATCGTAACGGATACTTTTATAGACAAAATAATGTAGAATAAAATATTCAAATTAAATACGACGGTCAATGCATGCAATTGATTTGTATGTTTAATATCCATAAAACATACTCATTTGAATTAAATTCTTTAAAAACTTCCATATCAATGAGTCTAGTGGTTAAATTTTATCTTTTATCTTTTTTCAATAGTTTTTTTGTCAATTTATTTTGCTGTCATGCATGTGAAGCAAAATTTATTTAAATTATCACAAAAAGAAAAGAAACCACGTGATCAGCATTTAATAAATTAAATTCTAAAAATTAATTTTTTAAAAATTCATCAAAAATCAGAAAATGGAGGTAAAGATTCGAAATTTTTTTATTTTTAAAGGAATTTTTACGGTCTTTCCCGTGATATAAATTTTATAACCCTCGGATTATTATTTTAAATGCAAACCTTAAAGAATGTTACAAAAACAGCTTAAAAATTTAATTTTTAAAAAAATCTAAGAAGAATTTTTGAAAAATCTTTCTTAGTGCACCTCTACACTATAAGAATAATCGCCATGCAAAATTTTAGCCCTTTAGGCCCAGCGGTTTGGTCAGTGCGTTATCTGTCTGTCAGTCAGTCAGTCAGTTACGGAACTGTTTTATATAGAGAGATAATGAAAAGGTGTAGAAAAGGGAATGATCCAGGCAGCATGAGGTGTCAGGTCAGTGGCGTAGCGAGCAAAACTGGCGCCCGGGGCACGATACCTTTGTGGCGCCCCCCCCCCTGAAAAATATATAGTAATATAATATATAGACCCTATATTGACGCCCTCGATAAACATATAATAACATAATATATAGACCTTATATTGGCACTCCCCCCCGAAAAGCATATAGTAACATAATATATAGACCTCATGTTGGTGCCCTCCCCTAAAAACATATAGTAATATAATATATAGACCTTATATTAGCGCCCCCCACAAAATAATATAGTAATATAATATATATACCTTATATTGGCGCCATCCCCGAAAAACATATAGTAATATAATATATAGACCTTATATTGGCATCCACCTCGAAAACATATAGTAATATAATATATGGATCTTACATTGGCGCCCCTCTGCGAGAGGCGCTCGTGGCATGATAGACCCCCTTGCCCCCCCCCCCCTTTGCTACGCCACTATGTCAGGTATAGAATTATGAGGAGTCGGATTGTTAGAAATAATTTCCTATATTGGTAGTTATAGAATTCATCAAGAAGAAAATAAACCACGTCGTAAGCTAGATTACGTCACAAACTGTAAAAGAATTACTATCAACTGTCTCACAATATTACCGACTTTATTTGTGACTGAAGCAATCAGTAAAAGGGTTTTTCTCGAGGTTTGTTTTTTAACCTCTATCCTCATTTTAAAAATGACGTACCTTCATAAAATTTCGAATACACGCAGGTCATAAAGTTTCTAAAGCCTTAAAAACGTATTAAAGAAAACGAAGAAATATTTTTTTCCAAAGAAAATAAAATTTTCCCGGAACAATGTGACCTTTAGTTATCTAAGACGGGAAACAAAAGATCAACTTACGTGTTCAGCTTCATTCTATGTAAGCAATATTTTAACTCCAGCTATCAAAATTCCCTATTCATTTTTCCCTCCTCCCTGCAAGATTTCTTCGATTTTCTACCTCTTTTATCATTCCTTTTCATCTATCCATTTACTTCTTTGTCAAAATTGCTGATCTTTTGTGATTCCCTGTCTTGATATTTAACTCAATGTATATAACATATTATTTTTTCCTCTTTTGAAAACAAAAATGTATAATGAAGTTCATTTTTTTTATTTGGAATCTAGAGAATTTAAAATCAAGTGTTTGCCTCATTTATACATTCAGTTATAAAATATATCAAAATATCCCTTATTCGACATATATATGCACAATTTCAACCTGTGTGTTCTCTCCATGATATTTCCTACTTTTAAAAGCACATCAGGGATTTTTTTTTTATTTACTGATTACGACTGGAAAACTTCGCTTTAGAACGACTAAAAATAGTAGAGTTCACATAAGTTAAAGATTTCGAATAAAATTAGGGCTAAGTGACAGTTTATTATAAAGCATTATTCTAAGTGTTATATGTGAGAAAAAAATCAGCATAGATTCTAGATTGTACAGTAAAACCTCGTTTATCCGGACTAACTGGGACCATAGGCAATCCGGATAATCGAAAATCCGGATAATAAAGGTAATAAGAAAAACAAAATCCTTAAATAAGCAGACTCACCGTTTATTACGATAAAAAAACTATTTTTCTAACAAAATTAATTATTAGTATTGTTTACAAGACATTAAAAAATATAAAAATAACTTTTCATATCATTTCTTAACAAAGAAAAGGTATGTCTAGTAAAGCTTACTTAAACTCAACAAAAAGCATTTTATTACCATAATTTATTGTACATTCATCTATACAGGAACCGTACATGGAATCAAACTAAAAAGCGAATATTTGGCGTACTTGTTTGTAGTCACGTTCTTGCTATCATGGTTAAAAATTATTATCTAATGCCGAGGTTTCCAACCTGGGAGGCGCGGACTATTGTCAGGGGAGGCGCCAAAACTTTTTAATAAAAAATCAATGTTTATACTATAAGATCTATAAATAAACGAATAAACCATACTATCTCTACATAGACGAATTTGAGTTGACAACTATCGAAAAAGAAAAATTGATAGAATTGTCATGAGATAGCTCACTAAAACAAAAGTTTCAAAATGAAATCATGATTCAATTCTAGCTGAATCTTAGTGGAGAGTATGAATCTTTGTATTGCAAAGCAATGCAAGTGCTTCTACCGCTTGTAACGCCTTATTTATGCAAAATGGGCTTTCCGGCACTGTCGGCAATGAAAACCAAATATACGTAGAAACAGGTTAATAGTCGTAAAAGAGTTACGAGCGGCACTCTGAACATTGCCCCCAAGATTTAATAAAATTTGTGCCAATAAACAACAACAATCCTCGCATTAAATTTTGATGCGTTAGATGAAGTTTAATTAGTAATTTAATATAAAAATAAATATGCATGTTCGTATTGTTATATCAAAATCTTGTTATTATTCTGTTAATTGTAGTTTTCATTTTTTTTGTAATAAAATCATTATTTAAAGTGTCTATATTATTATATCTATTAAAAGATAGAGAGGCGTGGAAAAATTTTCTTTTTTTTTAAGGGAGGCGCGGAAAAAAATTTTTTTTTAGGGAGGCGTAGTAGCATAAAGGTTGGAAACCGCTGATCTAATGTGAACATTAAATAAAAATGTCTACAAATCTGATCCGTATAAACGAGGTTTTACTCTATTGTAACCGGCATTGAAGACAAATCTTGAAAAGAAGCGTTTACGCTTCTTTTCTATGAAATGTGTTGGTTTAAATGCCCCACAACGAATGTCTGATCCTTAACATGTTCTTATCCTGCGTAATATCTTTCGTTATAACTAGCTGTTCAGTATATAGTGAACTTTAATGATCAGTGAAGCACATGAATAGGTGATTTACAAATTTAATGCAGTGTACAAATCTTTTTGAGGACACTATGCGTATGGAATAAGCAGGAACGAGTTTCGATGGTTGAACAAAATGGTAGAGCATATCTTGCATTTTTAATTACGGTGTTTTCATTTTCATACTGAGAAAACTAATGGAAAACTGTCATCTGGCATCCCTTGCAGAGCTAATCATTGATGTAAGGAAACTCTGTCCTTAAGTCCTTAAGCTCTGTCTTTAACCCTTCAGCGGGCGCACCCGTGTACAAAGTGCAACATTTTCGTAATTTTGGATGTTTTTTTACATGTAAGGTTTGAATGTTCTAAGCAGTTTCTTATTTATAGCTACACCCTTTCTAATGCACGTCTGATTTTCTGACCCTTCTATTCCTTTCCCTTCCTTGTTAGTCGTGATTTAACCGTGGTAAACCGGCGATTATACTGGATGACAATACGACAAAAGCAGGAGTTGATGTGCTCGATCCAATGTGAATCTATTATACGGTATCCCGCATATCACCAAGATGGACAATCTCTTTGTTTTTTAGGTTTTTGGACAAAATAGTAATCAATTAGCAAGTTGTCCTTAGATCCAATAAAACGGATAGTTTTGAAATAAGACGATTGTATCTGCATTCTTTGGCCTTTAATTATAAATATATCTTAATGTTTTAAACATTTTATATCTTGTCATAAAACGCAGAATTATTGCTTTCAATCTGAAAAAAAAAAGTTTATTACAAAAGGAATAATCAAGGTTGAAAGAGACGTTGCACTTTGTGCCACGCGCGCCTGCTGGTGTTCCGAAAATTGGCGCGCCCGCTGAAGGGTTAAGGCCACCCAGCAACTGCTTGCTCCCAAATTTTGAATTAGAGCAAAGATAAAATAGTAAACTAGTGCTGAAGATTACTTACTGTATTTTATCAATATTGAAATTAAATAAAGAGTTTATGGTTTCATAGATGAAACATATTCACAAGTAAAGGTACGTCTCATGTCAGATCAACAAAGGATAAATCAGTGTTGCTCGTATGACTGTAACTCATCTGTAAACTAAAGTTACATTTATAGTTACGTTTTAAGAATTGGTGCAAGCGTGGAAACTGAATACTAAATAAAAACTGCAAAAATATACTTCCCCAGCACACCAGGTAGCCTTGTACCTAAGTTTTGCCCTCATTATGGGGATCTCAACAAGGTATAACCAATGAGTACGTTGGAGAAAAACGATTTCCAAACGCGGAATTTCTCTAAATTTTTACTTGTGACTGACAAAGTACGGTTATCCAGCCCACTTAGTAAAGAACCATCGTCTATCACGAATGGTAGAAAATTTAGAGCGCACGAAGATGACAAAATGCATGGAGCAGTCCTAAAGGACCTCTGTTTTCATAAAATAATATCCTCTCTGAGTAATTTTCGAGTGGATGTGGGCAGGAATTTTCTTGTCTAAAATTAAACCATCTGAAATCTTTTGCAGGAGATGTTATTTAATTTTTTTTAAAGGGAGGACGCGAGACCATGGTTTATAACGGTTTGTAGTTTATGACTTATTTGACCGTGGCTAGAACTAGGTTCGTTACCAGAAGTCGGTTCTGCATCTAGATGCTCCATCTAAATTTGCCTTTCCACTCTGTGGTAGTATTACAGAAAGGATTGTTTTCCTTTTACATCTCGATAACACTCATTTCCATGAAGCGCAGTGGAAATAGGAGTTATTTGTTAACAATGAGACTGAAATGTGAGATCAACCTCTTCAGAGCCCAGATCATAAATCTACTGTACGCAATGGAATGAACTAGAGAAAGCACTACTACTTCGATCACTACTACTCTGTTGCGTTCCAGCGTAGCATTTCAGAGAAGCAACTGTCAGATACCCTGACAGCTGCTTCGCTGTCAGTTGAGTCAGTAGGTTTCGACAACTGAACCGAAACCCAACGGAATTATGTACGCAATATGATTAGATGTGATATAATTATGAAACCAAAGGCAACCCTACTAATTAGACAAAAACTGAATTCATCATTTCTAAACTAACCTGAAATTCAACCGTCTTTAACGTTTAATTGTAAAAGTCCTCTTTTATCAATGTGTAAAGCAGTGGTTCCAAACCCGTAGAAGTCTACGGACCACTAAGCCAGAAATTGAACCATGTGCGGACCACCCACACCCCACCGACTTGAGCGGGGGGGACCTTCCGGGGGTATGGGGGTATAGAATATCTCTCAGGTAAAAGGTATACAGGATAAACGTACTCGTTTATCCTGTTTGTTTTCACTCTTTAGAATTAGATAGCCTAAATCTCAGCCTGAAATTGAAACATATTGATTCATGGGTAATTAAGTTAAACAGTTTTTTAGAACACATTATTTGTTATTGCTATTATAGAGTGTACAGTACGACTTAACTACAAATTCTTTAATTTTAATACATAAAAATTACTTTTTTATATAATATTTATTGTATATAGGCCCTATCCTACTACATAATGATATAAAAGTCTCAATTACAAATTTATGTTGAAATAACAATTTGGCAACGTTCTTATTTGGCAACTTTTTTGTATGTGGTGCCGGACCACTCGCGAGAACGCGGAACACCGGTTGGGAACCACTGGAGTAAAGCAAATCAAGATTTTCATGAAAATTATCTTCTGTAATACATTGTCTAGTATTTTTATAACTGACCACTGAAGACAAGGAAAGGTGGATTTTTCTGCTTATGTAATTGGTAAAACATATTTATGTCTTTACTCCGTCAAATCAAACAAAATTTAAATTCATTCATTTTGCGCAGTGCATTCTTGATAAGTATGTTAACTTTAAATATTTAAATTCTAGACCCAGTCTTATCTGTGAATTAGGAATTTCATATTTATTCATAGTTTTAATCCGTAATCAAAACTAATCTGTAGTCATATATGCAAAACATCTTATAAAATGAGATCTATTTAAATGTATGAGTTCACAGCATTTCTTTTCGGAATTATTAATAAATTTTACGCAGCATTTTTTTTTGTGTGTCTGTCTCATCTTCTTGACTTGTTTGTATGGAAAAATGAGGTTGCATTTTAACGATCAACAAGAATACAATGTTTTAGTTTTTATCGGTAAAATACTTGCTAAAATGTATTCTAAAGAACTTATTATTGGGCGACACAAACTAATATACAGAGAATTAAACATTTGAAAAATTATGTGCCTGTTTCTCAAATACAAAAGAAATATACTAACAAAATTTCAATCTTTAAAATTTAAAATTGCTTAAAAATCAGAAAATAACTGCAATGTTAATGAGGAAAATTTAAAATTTTTTTATATGAGCAGCATTGGTATGATGACCAAAAAAAAAAAAATATGTTGACCATATCAAACAGGAAAATTTGAGATGAAACTCACTTAAATGATTATAATATACAAATAGTACTCTAAAATGTAATCAGTGTATATGTGTAGTGTATATATACCCTTTAAAATAATCATATATATATATATATATACACACAAAAAAATTAGTGCACCAAGAAGGAGTCATCAAAATGAAACGAAAGTTTACATACGTAATGACTACTTTGATATAAGTAAATGATAAGAAAATCAAAGAAAAAGGATAATTTATTTCAGAGAAAAAGGCAAAAGAATGGAGGAGTTAATACTCCGTTGGACCCCCTCTAGCGCGAATGCACGATGCGATACGATCGGGCATTGAGTCATACAAGTTCTGTATGATGTCTTGAGACATTTCGTTCCATATTTGCTGTAACCTTGCCTCTAGTTTGTTCAAACTCGTGGGATGCCCAACTCGTCGTCCCAAATGATCCCAGATATGCTCGATTGGAGACAAATCTGGGGATCGGGCAGGCCAAGGAAGGGTAGTAACAGTGCGGAGATGTGTTGCCGTATGAGGCCGAGCATTGTCTTGTTGAAAAATAGCTCCTAAGAGCCGTTGCATGAGTGGCAACACATGTAGTTGCAGGATTTCATGAACATACCGCTGGACTGTCATGGTGCCACGGAACAATACTAGGGGTGACCGTGTATTGTAGGCAATGGCACCCCATACCATCACACCAGCTGTGGGAGCGATGTGTCACTGTACAGCAAAGGCAGGATTGAAGCGTTCACCACGGGCTCTCCACACACGAACACGATTGTCATCACTGCCGAGATTGAATTTGGATTCGTCGCTAAAGACGTCCTGGTTCCATTCCGCTGCAGTCCAGTTTCCTCGTGCTCGGCAAAACTCCAAACGGAGGCGTCGATGGGTGGGCGTCAAGGGCAGCACACGTAATGGGCGCCGCGATACCAACTGTCCTTCAGCCAGGCGCCTTCGTATGGTTCGATAATACGCAGAGGCCCCTAGTGAAGGTGCTACCTGTGCCTGGATGGCGGCCGATGAAGCAGTTGGCTGTACGCGTGCATTTCTTACGATAGGGCGTCCCGAGCCTGGTCTTCGTGTACATGACATCTCTCGGGTCCACTGGTCCCAACACCTCCTCACAACAGAATCAGAGCGGCCTAATTGACGAGCTACTCGCCTAGCTGACCACCCAGCTTCCTCTTTTCGACGATTCTCCCCCTCTCAAACTGCGACAACTGCTTATATTGTCTTCGAACACGGCGTAATGGCATGTCTATCCAGCTCTTCCTTTGTAAATGATTCAGCACACTCAAACAAGCTTTGGTTACCTGTTTTATACTCCACAGAGTATGATGTTCAACGCCCTCTACCGCCTATACGTAATGCGCAATCACGCTGCATTTCTAATCATTTGCATATCTCCCCGACATGTACCTTCATTGCAAGTTTCGTTACGATCCCGAAATTATTTATTGGTGCGCTAATTTTTTTGTCCATGAGTGTATATACACTCAAGAGCCAAAACATTATGACCACCTGTCAATAACGAATTGGCCCACCTTTGGCGCGCAACACAGCTTCAACCAGCCTTGGCATGGATGCCACAAGTCCTTGGTAGATGGCCGGAGACAGATTATACCAGATTTTTAAGCAACGGTCACGCAAATCCGAGATATTGCGAATTGGTGGTCTTTGAACTCTGAGCTGCCATCCTATGACATCCCAAATGTGTTCTATCGGATTGAGATCCGGTGAGTTAGGCGGCCAGGACATTAACTGGAATTCAGCATCATGTTCCTGGAACCACTCCAACACAATTTTAGCCTTGTGACACGGGGCGTTGTCCTGTTGGAACATTCCATTTCCAGCTGGAAAAACATAGGCCATGTAAGGGTGCAACTGGTCCGCAATGATGTTCAGATACCCTGTAGCATTCATGGTCTGCTCTACCACAACCACGGGTCCCAGAGACGCCCAAGAGAACGTCCCCCAAAGCATAATACCGCCACCACTAGCCTGTGTATGACCTACTGTACATTGAGGGAGCAACAGTTCGCCTGGAAGACGGCGTATCCTGACACGGCCATCGGCGTGATGAATGACAAACCGTGATTCATCTGACCAGGCAACTCTCTCCCACTGATCCATGGACCAGTCCGATGTTCCCGGCCCCAGCGCAGGCGCAGTTGGAGATGACGCTTGGTAAGAGAAGGCACACGAGTGGGACGTTTGCTGCGTAGCCCCATATCCAACAGTGTCCGCTTAACAGTGTGCTGCGATACTATTATACTTGGCCCTGCATTGTATTGGGCTGTCAGCTGGGCCACTGTCTGGCTCCGGTTTTGCTTCACCATGCGAGACAGTCTCCGACGACCATTTTCTTTGATAGCGTGTGGACGTCCAACACCATGTCACCTACTGCTGGTTTCACCGTCATTCATCCACTTTGCATAAGTACTAACAACTGTAGATCGCGAACAACCCACGAGTCGTGCAGTTTCGGAAATACTTGTTCCGAGCCTTCGAGCCATTACAATCTGTCCTCTATCAAAGTCGATTAGATCCACAGCCTTTCCCATCACACACAGAAGTGAAAGAATGATTCTTCAGACTCTCCAGCAGCAGTTAAATACCACTTCCACCTGATCACGTGCCTTCCACGTCATCCAGGCGAATTCATTGCAAAATGTAGGAGTGGTCATAATGTTTTGGCTCTTGAGTGTGTATATATATATATATATATATATATATATATATATATAATGTATGTGTGTGCGTGTGTTCAAGACTGTTTAAAAGTACATAAATGTATGCATTAATACGTAAAATATATAAACGACCACTTTTCAAAGCAATTTTGCTGAACTTTCCCATAAAATGTATTCTTTTTAAAAATTTATACCTAAAATTGCAAAATTTTTATCATTAGATGTAAGCATTATTAGAGGCTTATAAAAATATACCTAAATTTCTCTGTTTTGCAGTGCATGGATAAATACGTCAAAATTCTAAATTATATTAATAAACACATACCTAAATTTCTCTGTTTTGCAGTGCATGGATAAATACGTCAAAATTCTAAATTATATTAATAAACATATACCAAAATTTCTCTGTTTTGCAGTGCATGGATAAATACGTCAAAATTCTAAATTATATTAATAAACATATACCTAAATTTCTCTGTTTTGCAGTGCATGGATAAATACGTCAAAATTCTAAATTATATTAATAAACACATACCTAAATTTCTCTGTTTTGCAGTGCATGGATAAATACGTCAAAATTCTAAATTATATTAATAAACATATACCTAAATTTCTCTGTTTTGCAGTGCATGGATAAATACGTCAAAATTCTAAATTATATTAATAAACACATACCTAAATTTCTCTGTTTTGCAGTGCATGGATAAATACGTCAAAATTCTAAATTATATTAATAAACACATACCTAAATTTCTCTGTTTTGCAGTGCATGGATAAATACGTCAAAATTCTAAATTATATTAATAAACACATACCTAAATTTCTCTGTTTTGCAGTGCATGGATAAATACGTCAAAATTCTAAATTATATTAATAAACATATACCAAAATTTCTCTGTTTTGCAGTGCATGGATAAATACGTCAAAATTCTAAATTATATTAATAAACATATACCTAAATTTCTCTGTTTTGCAGTGCATGGATAAATACGTCAAAATTCTAAATTATATTAATAAACATTTTATTATTTATTTATTTGATATAATATAAAATGGAATAGAATCCTAGTCTTTCTTAAGATTCTTCTGAGAATTATCGTAATCCGGTTTGATCATGATATCCTAAACCTATTTAATGCATTAGGCCGGACTGTAACCGTATATGGTTTTTAGCATGTATGAGGTTTTAGTAAGGCAATAGCTGAATAGAATTTTATCTTTAAATTTTTTTTTAATTCTTATCCATTAAATGTGACTTGCGAAACGAAATTATACACCCTACTACTGATTATCCTAAATACAGAAAACTATATAAACTACTATAAACTAGGTCGGGACTATACGATAGTTCAAAAATTTCCTAACCAACCTATTCAAGCAATGTTCGTGTACGGACGGCGGTATTCGGCCGCACGTTGTTTAAGAGACAAACTCCAGGAGACAGTAATCCACATAGTCGAATCTGAATGGTTCGGCGCAGCTTCTTAAGCCCGGCCACACACCGAATGCAACAAAACGGTGCGCAACGTTTCTGTTGCGAGCTTTCTGTATCTGACGCATCGTCTGCAATGTAATCAAAGGAGAGTGCTGCACACCGGATGCAACATTGTTTTGAAACACCCCGCGGCATTTCGGGAACGTCGCTGCAACAAAAATGTATGCTTCTCTGACCGATACAGAAGTGACCGATACAGCTGTGTGTCGAGAAACACCAGCAGTGTTTCTCGACACACAGCTGGTGAAACATTTCATCTGCGCATGTGCGGGAACACGCGCATTTTATTTTCATTAATTTTGAGGATTTTCGCATTATTATAATAAAAAGAGATGGAGGTTGATGCTGACAAGTTGATAGTTCTTGTCCACGCAAGGCCAGAAATTTATGATTTTAGAGCGAAGGACAACCGCAACCAAGATGTAATAAATAAAATTTGGCAATATATTGCTGAGGAATTGAATATTTCAAGTATGTATCACACCAATTTATCACATTTAATCGAATAAACCTTGCCCTCAAGTAATCCAGACACCCCCATTTTTTACGATATTGGTAAGAAAGAAAAATAGGGTTGCGTCACTCAGGGCCAGATCTAGGGAGGCGTAAGCAGGGCATCTGCCCAGAGCGGCAAATTTGAGGGACGGCAAAATTCGTAGAAGGAGAAAAAAAAATTGCGTTTATGTTGTTTTTTTATTGATTTTTAAAATATTTTATAAGATATGTTTTTCTTAGATCTAAAAGTAGATACTTAACTATATATTTGTCTTTCTTTTGTTACTGCTCTTTATATTAATACGTTTACAAAATAAAAAGCTTTTGTTATTCAACAATAGTAATAAAAGTTATTCCTTAATGTTATTAAAAGCCTTTCTTTTGGAGGTATACTCTTCCGGTAGTTTGGTGTTCTTTTTTCGAATCTTGTCTTCAACAAGTCCCAAGAGATAATGATACGTAGGTATGCTTAACCTACAATAATTGTAAAACTTATCTGGGTCATTTCTAAGTTCTTTAATAAAACTGCCAACGTCTCTTTTTTTTTATTGATTGGATGACTCCAACGGCTTCTTTCTGGTTTTTCATCTAAAAATTGTATGCATTGCCCCAAAAGAATAGCTACTTCTACTTCCTCACTTGCCATATCACCCACAATTATGACCAAACTACTTTCCCAAAACTGAACAATTCCCTCAACAAAGAACAAAATACTTCAGACCTCTTAAGCTCCCGTGTTATTACTTACTACTGATGAAATATCAAATCAACCTAGCGTTGCAAGTCAAAATGTATCACCATTTTGACACGATATTTTCCACGATAAAACATTTTGGTTGCGCAAAGTCTAGCAACAGAAACGTTGCGCACCGTTTTGTTGCATTCGGTGTGTGGCCGGGCTTAGAGTTTCACAGTAGGATTAGCATTTATGTTCGTACCTTAATGGTCGTACGTTACCATTTATGGTACCGCACGGACATTTTTTGCGATCTACAATTTTATCACCGGCCGCGCTTCACAGCTGGCGGGATTTCCGATTTTAATGTCCACAGCATAGCGAGACAACTTTATAGAACAATATAATTTACACCAAATCAAACACCAGAGGTTCGGGAATCTAATGACGGTGGTGTCGTTACAATGACGTGATCTGACCATGATTTATGAGCAATCGGTTCTTACTTTGGGGAATCTTTTCACATATCTATTCAATCGCTGTTGTTCAGTAGCCACTATAAAAACGACCGGATTCGTATCATTTTCAGTGAGGTACAATATCAATTAACCAACATTATTGAATTAAACAAATGCAGTAGAACGTCTCACTCGAACAGCAATTATGCTTAAATCAGTGTTTCCCAACCTTTTTTGAATCGTGACCCACCCCCTTTCAGCGGTTTCCGCGTATTCTGCGATCCCCCCCCCACTTGCCCACCCTATATATTTTCATTGAAAGGCCCATCTAAGACATAAAGAATACACTAAAATACATTTTCCATCATTTCCATCAATTCCAACTAAATATTTAATCCAACAAAAATGAAATTTGTAACAAATAGCGAACATTAAGAACCATTCATCTCTTAGTCAAAGGCATGTAAAGGTAAGAACAGATCAGAAAAGAACAGAAACTCAAGAAAAACACTGCACCTACCCGTATGAATTCAGAATTATATAACAATAAAAATTTCAAATTCATACCTCAACATAATGGCTATATTCCGTTGGGGAAACTGCAATAGTCATTGCCAAAAGTAGCAACGGAGATTGATGGAAGACAAACTGGCGTAGCGAATGTGCACTGTACGTAGGAAGTGACCGAGAATTTCCTTTACCACCAAATGAAAGCAGTAAGTAGAATGTTAACAAACAGGGTTTGCATTTCGAAAGAGACTTTTCCCTTTAAAATACAACACTATCTTACAGTTCCATAGTCAATAAATGTTGGCAGATTTTTCGGTGAAATTCGTTAAGAGTTATTTAAATTGAACCTCTCGCGACCCCCCAAAAAACACTCCGCGACTCCTAAGGGGGTCGTGAACCACAGGTTGAGAACCGCTGTTCAAAATGTTCAGTTGTGCGAAAGATATTTTGTAGTAACAAAATATTTTGATGCATACGTATATGTCTGTATATAACTAAAAAAAATTATGTAGACATTTATGCTGTCGCATAAATATTAACTATTTTTAATGTTTTTCCCTTCATCATTTACTATATATGTTATACAATGCTTGTTGCATACTTTCATTTAGAAATTTTCACTAATAACAAGAGGTGTCATTATGAGTGAAAGAAAGAAAGAAATAGAAACAACGATGAATACAAAAGATTGCATTCATTTGAAAGGGATAATGATTAACTGACTAGACTCATTTAAACGTCTGGTTTTAGCCAGAATGCACACAAAGACTCAATTTTCGGATAAATTCAGCTTTTAAACACCGCATTCAACAAATCTCTCATCGACATCTTGCGAAATTCCAAACACAAGATCTGAATGGTATTTCCGTATCAGAGAAGAACAGACTTTACTCTTGGGAAAGCATTTGAATCGTAACTGGCCATTCAGGCGTGTTCCACGGCCGATTCGTGCCTCATTTACGCCACATCTAGGTCATTGTAGAACAATACCGTGTAATCAAAGGGCATAGTCTTATGAATAAACTTAATAAGACACTTTTCTCGTTAATGGAATGGGAAGTGTCATTTTGCCTTTCTATGCTCCAATAAATCTTCGAGACAGTTTTATGGAATGAGATGCAAAACTTCAAGGTAAATACGAAGAATTTAAATTTCACTAAAGGGGTGAGATTTGTATTCTTTGTTTACTAACGTAAAAGGTTTAGACTTGTATGCTTAAAATTGCTATTACTTAGCTTTTCTAATGTAATTTTTATTCATCAATGAGTGTTAGGCTATTAATTTTTGCTTTGTTAAAAATAATGCTTTTAAAAAAAAAAGCTTTTTGACTCCAAGAAGCTTAGTAAAAGACTTTGAACAAATTTGAACTGAAAACTGATTAATTTTTAACTTTCTCCCAAACGTTTCTTCTGAAATTTTCATCAGTTTTAAACTGTCAGTTAAGAGCATAAAATATTTCTTTGAACTGAGAGGATAGTTAACACTAAACCGATGTTTCAAACCAGATGCTTCAAAAGATATTGTCCTGGCCGGAAGTGTAAGACCAGGTCTATATGAAGGCTTTATTTGAATAGTGGTCCAACTCCACTTTTTTTTTAAATGGAGTCAACCTCACTTTCATGTTCATACAAGTCATTTATATCTTATTTTTAAACTGGTATACCTCCAGCTTATTTCTGCTGCCAACAGAGGGCATTACAAATCAGACTTCAGCAGTCATTTCTCAACATTTATTAGACTTTAAGGCTATGTATCTCAAAATGAACAAGAATAGAGTTGTACCACTATTCAAATAAGGCCTTCATATAAGCTTCGGGCTTAGTAGTGCGGCTCCGGTTTATAACAGCGCCACAAGGGTCGGAGCCCGTCTTGACTAGGTGCCACCACAATTTTGACATAACAACCCAGCGGCGACATCTGGGGGGATTCGTACCTTCCCCTTCCACTGACCTCATAGAAGGACTTTCCGGTCCACGTATTTAACGTGCCCATATCCGGCCTAGACACAAAGGTATTTAACGGCGCTTGTCGGAATTCGATCCGAGCACCCTCCGTACCGAAAGTCGACGCGCTACCGATAGGCTACCTCTGGCCCTTCAAAAGATGTTGCACTTCTGTTTCAAAAGATTAAACATCGATGAAAACATCGGGATGCTTACTCTTCTGTGTTTGGCAATGGAGAACGTCAAAGCTCTCTTGCAAATTAAATAAGGAACCTTTACAATTGTCGAGGCAAATATCTCTTAGTTTTTGCCGGTCCTCAATGTTGACGATGTTAATTTGAAGGTAACATCAGGCGTCAATTTAAAATCTGGAGAATTTTTGATATTATGATACATGGCGCATTTTGAAATGAAAATCAGGGAGAGAAGCAAATGGAAATGAAAGCTTCTCACATCACCGAAATAGCTCGACAAGAACAAAAGGCCATCACGTGCGAAAGATCTACTGTCCAAGAAGAAATTCATCATAATGGTTAAAATAACTCCAGTTAACCCTTCAGCGGGCATGCCCATGTATAAAGTGCAACATTTTTGTAATTTTGAATGGTTTTTTTTATAAATAAGGTTTGAATGTTCTAAGCAGTTTCTATTTATAGCTACACCCTTTCTAATGCAGTTCTGATTTTCTGACTCTTGTATACCTTTCCATTCATTGTTAGTCGTGATTTAACCGTAGTAAACCAGCTATTATACTGGATTGCAATACGAAAAAATTATGAGTTGACGTAGTAGATCAAATGTGCAGCTATTACATGGTATTTCGCATATCACAAAGATGAACAATCCCATTGTTTTTTAGGTTTTTGGACATAATAGGAATCGATTCAAAAGTTGTCCTTAAATGCATTAAACCAGACAGTTTTGAAATAAGGTTATTGTAAAAGTTGTCCTTAAATGCATTAAACCAGACAGTTTTGAAATAAGGTTATTGTATCTGCATTCTTTGGCCTTTAATTAGAAATATATCTCAATATTATCAACATTTTATATCTTGTCATAAAACGCAGAATAATTATTTTCAATTTGAAAAAAAAAAGTTTATTACAAAAGGAATAATCAAGGTTGAAAGAGACGTTGCACTTTATACAACGCGCGCCTGTTGATGTTCCAAAAATTGGCGCGCTCGCTGAAGGGTTAAAAATAAACAGTGATGGACCATTATGAAGACATGCCATGTGTTGTTGTAAAACACCGATAGAAAAAGAAATATATATGGCCGTCACTCTTATGTCATTGACCCAAAGAAAATGGGGGGCACAGTCTGAAATAAGACGCTTTCACAATGTTAGAGTAGCTTATTAAAAACAACATCAATTCGTTATGATAAAATCTGCGATCTCTCCGAGTCCTGGGAGGGAAAAAATGGCACTGTAAAACCCACCTTAACGGACAAAGATACAAACACCCTTCATTTCCGGATGCATATGAATTCCGTGATAGAAATTATCTTGCATCAATTTATTTCAAGCCCAGGCTTTATGAACACTCTCAGATACGGATGCGGAGATAATTTTCGCGGGACCTTTATAAGACATAACGTTTTAAAATCCAATGACAATAAAACACTTACATGATCTGAAGGAGGGGTGGGGTGTCTCCTGGATGTTGAATGTGAACTTGACATTTCTTTTGCTAAAGGGGACAGTGGACCTTCAAACCTAACATTTTTTGTTTTGAATGGATTTGCTTGAAATTTGCATATGTGATTATTACCATAGATATGTAAAAGTGGTTAAAATTTAATGATGAAATATTAATAATTTATGAATTATGAATTATTAATTACATCAAAAATTGGCCTCATTAAAAATGTTCCATGCGCATTTCTTTTGCATATAATATGGTAATTTTTATTTACAGGATACCTTATAGAACTAACATTGAAACTTATTGCTTATTTTAAGCATTCATTAAAAATATAAAGAGAAAAAAATAATAATACAGAAAACAAACTTTTTATTTCGCAAAATACCTATAAATCATCTTTTCAAGTACAAAATTTAGAAATTATGAGGTACGAAGCATAATTATTTTCAATAAGATTTATTTGATATACAGTTAAGTATATAAAACTTAAATTTCAAAGCAATACGATAATTAGAAATGCACCTGGAGTAGTTTGAATATTCGTACTGTATGACATGAAAATTTGTATTTTGAGAAAAACACGTTTAAAGATATTGCTATTAGTAACCACATAATATCTAAATTAAATACAAATGCTTATAACAAGGAAAGTAATCACAGAAATTAAAAATTCCTTTTGCAGCACATTCCGTAGTTTCACAATTCAATAAATAAAAAAATCGAATTTTTGGACAAATTTCACAATTTTGAAAGTCTACTGTCCCTTTAATTAAAACTTCAATATCAGATTGAATTTTTGGCGTTGAGATTCGTCCGTAGCCTATGTGCCGTGGGCTACTTTTACCCGTGCATTCTTGACCTTTTTTGGTCTTGCCGTTCTAAGGGTTTTTTCGAATTTATATCTAATTTTCGTTTTTGCCTGATCGAAATGTTGTTGTTGTTGTTATTGCTTATGCCGCTTGACCGACAGCATCATCAGATCAAGTTCCCGAAGGCTATGGGCGATGAAGGTGCGGCACCTGTTTTGACTGGCAGCACAAGGGTCGGAGTCCGACTTGGCCAAAGGACCAGTCCCGTCATTTTGAACCGTGTCTAGTGACGAGACCGGAACACTTGACACCGCACCTCCAGAGGTAATTTTGAGAACGTGGAGGACATTGCAGCCATGACAGATTTTTATGTGCACCAACCGCCATTAGTGTACACGGCAGTGGATTTGCAGCGACGAGCATCGAACCAGGGACGTTCAGATCTCTGGCCCGCTGCTCTTGCCAAATGGGCCACCGCGCCCAACCTCATCGAAATGTGTCGGCGGGCCACGGGTTTAAGACCCCTACTATAAACCCTCATGCAGACGCTGTTTGAGCTTTTAAGACACCTGTAGTGTAATATTTGAGAATGAAAGCTACGTAAAACGCAGATGGTGTACCCCGTGACCCCCCCCCTCCCCCTCACTAATCAGAATGATTGGTTGACGTGAGAGCAAAAACCCGAGTGAGTGAAAAGGATAGTCAGAGGGAAGGGTCTCTGGTATCGAGTTTGATCGGAGGTCTGGCGAGATGCTGCAGGCTCGTCCACCTCAGGCTGATTGTTCTGCAATTTTATACTAAACTAAATAAATATTTGTGGTTGTGTTGTTAAGATACCTCACTGTCCCTATGCCATAAAACGAACCTCGGTGTAGGGATGCGACATCGATGCCGATGTTTTGATAAAAACATCAATGTTTTAAACATCGATTTATTGAAACCGATGTTTTTTTAATATCGATGTTTTGTGCTCGATGTTTTTTTAATGAAAAAGTACTATAATAAAAAAATTTACCACGTAGCATAATTTTCACACTCAGTAAATGTAAGTCTGTATTCTGAGAAGGACGAATACAAAAGGGGGAACGATACTCTAGCAACGAGACAAATGGAAATCAACAAAGTTAACAAAGTTCTTTTTTTTAAAACTGTAAACAATAAGTATAGGGCATATAATAATTATATACCCCAATAATTGTTATTTACAGTAAAGAAAAAATAAGCTTGTTAAGTTTTCCTCCATACCCCGGTTTTGCCTAAGTACTTCAAATTGGTGTAAATATATGTAATTTTCTTTTGTATTATTTAATTTGAAAATAAAAGATTTGTTGATAAATTGTTCTTTTTAATTTTTTGTTATTAAACTCTGTTGAACCAAACTAAAAAATTCTTTTAAATAATTTTGCCTTATACTCTATTGATATGAAACTAATCCTTTTGTCTCGTGTTACAGTAATGAACTTCAGATTTTTTTTATCTTTAAACTAAATTATTTAAGCCTCCTGGAAGTAAATTATTCTCCAACTTGTAAATAAATATGACAATAATTTTTCACATTCAACCAATTTAAATTAGGAAACATCACGGATATTTCTTAATGGCTGTTGTCCTATCAATTGTTTTTATTGAAATAATTTCTTCCTCAATTTTCTGGTAAAAGTAATAACATGTATGATAGAAATTGTGTGATATGCGCTGACTCTAGCAGCCAAGTTTTTGTCATTTGTGTCAGCCCAATCAGAGAGTAAAATCAAATCCCCCACGACTAACCGAAGTAACATTAATGTTACCCCGCATTTACACAGCCTCGAATAAGCCACCCCTCGTCTCCTCGCGATACATTAGTCGCGCTCCAGGAGCGTGACTAATCGACCCGAACGACCGTTCTCACATTCCCGCCTCTTGTTGTCATTTGTGCAACATTCACCCCTTTGACCTTTGACCTCCCTCCCCGTCGCCATTCATCCCTTTGCGTTCCGGTCACCATTCCCCTTTGACCCCCTCCCCAACGTGGGGGACGCCGGCCTCGTCCCTTTGACTCGGGCCCAAAAAGCCGCTCCCGAAGCGAGCGCCCCGATTGGGGAGGAGAATAGTGGGATTATCGGCGAGGGGTCCGTTTACACACCCATTTATCACTCTTTCCCCCTATTCGACTCTTCTTGTTCGCGTCTGTGTAACTGCGGTGTTAGAGGTTACTAAACCAGTTTTCTTTAAAAATGGATGTTCTAAAACATCGATGTTTAAAAACATCGATGGTTTTGGTCGATGTTTTATTAGCATCGATTCTTTAATATTGAATATCGATGTTTGAAAACATCGATGTGTTGTTGTCGCTGTCGCATCCCTACCTCGGTGCAGTAGGCACGACAGTACCACTACTTGTCGCATACGCAAAAAGCTAAGAAATTATTGCCATATTACTAGTTTAAAAAACCTATAGTGGAGAGATAATTACAACAACCATTGACAAAATACCAACAGGCAATGTCTATGCCTGTTCCCTTCGGATCCTAAAGGAAATCACTTGAGAAATACTGCACCAAAAGTCCCTGTTTTAAAGACAAATTTTTCTGGCCCTAAGGGGACTCACTACCCTTAAATCTTTAAAACATTCGATGTTTTGAATAAAACATGTTAAAGCCTGATAATTTCTGAACAAAATGAAGCTAACCGCATGAAAATATTCCGCTTAGTTCCGGAGATATTGATATTCTAAATATTTAATTACTGATCAAGTTTGTGGTAAGAAAAATTTTAAACTCAATTTTCTCAAAATGTAGTTTTGCATCATTCCGCAACTGATATCTCATAAGCTATGAAACATAATTCCATGAAATTTTCATCACTGCATAATCATGTTATTTTATTGCGTCTGAACTAGAATTATTGCAATCGCTGCACATTTTGTTATTTTTTCAGGGGTAAATAAATACAAAAATTTAAGGAAATTTTAAGTATATTTTGAGCAGTTTTAAAATAATTGAAAAAATATTTTAATGTTGAATGTTTTATGTTCAATTGTATTTTGAATTATTTATTTTAAATATAAAACAGGAATTATACATTTAAGTGCAAAATTAATTTCATAGTTCTGCGCGCAAGCCAGTATACAATAAAAATGCTTAAAAAACAAGGTTATCTAAATCATTTTTAAAAAAAATTATTTAAAATTATTTTGAGAGTTGAAAATGTTTTTATTAAAATGAATATATCAATTTATCATATACATAAAATTTGGAAAAATTGGGAGTAAATTGAAATAGTTACAAAGAGTCAAAAAGTACGAAAATATGCCTTATTTCTTCGACTTAAGAGTCGTGAGTCCCCCTTAATGATAGGTTTTACTGTATAACAATGGAACAATATAATTTCTGAGCATAATATATAAATTTTCTTAAAATGAAATTCTATATCGATTTTTCAAAAGAAAATCTAAAAGCATCTGAGCAAGTATACAATTGTATAAGTACGCAATTATCTTCAACTATTTATTTTGATATAAATTATTACAACTATATATCTGTACCTCGGAGGCATAGAACACTATGTCACAATGTTTGAATTTCACAGGAGAGCTTAAAGAAATCCACTTACTGCTTTTTACCTCGCCACAATGATAGGACATGGTGCCATTTTCAATGGGCAAGGTCTCTGCTGAATAAACATTCACGTAAGAGCTTTTCTCTACTGAAAATAGTGCTAAAAAATGAAGGAATGAAGTTAAACAGTCTACTTTTAAGAAATGGACTTGGTGTCCTTTACCTCCAGTATACAGATATATAAACCATGTTTGCGTAGCACTTAAACAAACATCTGAAGTAATCTTTACTCCTTTAGAAACAATATAACTGACTGCTTCTTTCCTTTCCTTTTCTTTTTTTCCAGTTATGATGGTCGCAGCAACGGATGAAAATGAATACAGACTCACGAAATACCTCCTCGCCAACTATGACAAAAGCGTCAGGCCAGCGAGGCACTCATCGGAGCCAGTCAATGTTACTTTCGGCCTCGCATTAACGCAGATCATCGATGTGGTAAGTTTAGTTTAAGTAGTCAATCAGGTGCCTGCATTTTGCCGGTAAGATGCTGTCGGAATTTTGATATGACAAATTTCCACTGGGCAATATCCGTAGGTTATGGGGTTGCTGTTGCACATCAGCAAAGGGTTTACGAAGTTCAGTTATTCAAGTTAGCATAGCACAAAGCGGTCGTTGTTTTGCTTGTTGTTACTGAGGTACCCTGGCCTGATAAATCCTAACCAGGTTATGTTGCAGGATGCATGGCGAAGAGATGCTGCTCCTCTCTTCAACGCTTAAGGCTGCTGTGTACTAAGCCTATTGGATTCGCTCACCTCAATGTTAATCTATAGAGAAAATGTGTCCAAGGATTGCGATTTGGATTGAAAGATTTTTTTTAAAAATTGTACTCCGTAATAGAGAAAGAAAGTTGACACCTTAAGGCATTTTTCTCTTTTTTTTTTTGCAAATAATATTTTAAAATTTAAATTATTCGGGGGGGGGGGGGGATCTGGTCTAGTGTGTTTTAAACGCTCCTAAATTTGTTATATATATATATATATATATATATATATATATATCACTAAATTAGCTATTTACGAAAAATGAACAGTTGGAATAAAGATAAATGTGCTGGTTATCAATTCAAATTCGATTAGATTTTACAGTGTTGAAGTTATCTAAAGTGCATTGATATACAGTAAAACCTCGTTTATCCGGCCCTCGTTGATCCGGATCTCCGGATAATCCGGATCAGATTTGTATACGTTACTTTTATTTAATGTTCACGTTAGATACTAATTTTTAACTATGATAGCAAGAACATAACTACAAGTACACTAAATATTCACTTTTCAGTCTGATTCCATATACGGTTTCTGTATAGAAGATTGTACAATAAATTATGGTAATAAAATGCTTTTTGTCAAGTTTAAGAAAGCTTTACTAGACTTACCAATCCTTTGTTAAGATATGATGTGAGAAGTTGTTTTTATTACCATGTTTTTATTAACTCGCTTTCTTGTTTGTTTGTGTATTTGTCCGGTACAAAACTTGCAATCGATTTTTAACTAACTTCCCGACTAGCTAGACATTTGAAACTTTTAGAATAGATCAAAACACGATGATAATGCATTATTTTAATACTTTTAGCCATCTTTAAGCAGAATTGAATTCAATTTAAGTTAATTTTGCTTTGTAGACTGGGGCAGCCATCTATCGTCGGGACGGGAACGAAAAGTTAAACGCAAGTTAACTTCCAATTAACTTCATTTCCTTTCAAGTTGATGGGATAATTCATCAAAAAAAATTTTAAAAAGTATTTATTAATACATAGAATTGTCAAGTTTATATGATTCAACAGAAAATTTAAAAACATGGTATATAAAAAGTTCTTTTTATCTTGTACTTATTATATTTTTTAATGTCTTGTAAACAATACTATGTAATTTTGTTACAAAACATAGTTTTTTATTGTAATAAACGGTTAAGTCTGCTTAGTTAAGGATTTTTTTTGCTTTGCTTATTATCCATATTACCCGGATTATCCGGATTTTCATTTGTCCGGATTGCCCATGGTCCCAGTTAGTACGGATAAACGAGGTTTTACTGCATACTTAGAATAACTTAAAGACAGCCATATACTTGCGCTGTTTGCATAATAAGGAACTACAATAATTTTTGGACCATAAGACGCACCGGACGATAACAGGCACTTCATATTTATGGGGATATTTTTAGAAAAGAAAATTTTGTAGTTTGTTAGGTATATAAAGATATTTTGAATTTCTTACTTAATAAAGATAAAAAATAAATATTATAAATATATTAAATAATATACAGGAGGAGCCAAAAGTTCGTAAAAAATTCATAAAATAAGAAGAAATTATGATAAAGAAATGCAGTTTGCTAGAAAGGACTCACAAGGAAGTCGGATTTTTTTTTAGCAGCAAAATAAAAGTTTAAAAAAGTCATTGGTAGAGTAACTGGTCCAGCTTTGCGAGTACTGCTACTCCCCGTGGATGATTCCGCCGCTATATCATTCATAACGGTTTCCACCGCATTAATGCGGCCCTCCGCCAACAAGAGTCTTCCACTTCGTGGCCGATCCTCCAATTCTCGTGTATCACGGTCTTTTATTGAAAGATGGATTTGCATAATTCTATTGAATCTCTCGCGTGTCAGCGCCATCTACCGGTGAGATTTTTTACTTTTTAACTCTTTTAACTTTTTTAACTTTAAATAAATTTAACGTTTTTTGGTTGCTGAAAAAACCCCGACTTCCTTGTAAGCCCTTTCTTGCAAACCGCACTTCTTTATCATGATTTCTTCCTTTTTTATGAAATTTTAAAGTTTTTACGAACTTATGGCTCACCCTATATATAAAATATATATAACATATATAATAAATGTTTATAATATATATAATAAAATATTCATTTTATTTTAATGTTAGCTTCGGACTATAAGACGCCCCCTAATTATACGTAAAAAGGTACGTCTTATGGTCAGAAAATTACGGTACATCGCAATGCAGGTTAACATGTCACCTTAGGTCCGTTGTTAGAATATCAGCACGAAATATCGTAGATAATGGGTACAATTCTTTTTTTCATATATAATTGTTTTGTTTTTTTTAATGGGTGCTAAATTATGACGCAGTGCGGGTTTTGAACAGACATAGATCTACTATTACATTACATTTTTCTTCGCCTCACTGAAAACAGAATTACTTTTCCGTAATGAATTATAGTAACCTTTGCGAGAACTCGTTTTTCTAAAAGAAAATTACCTCAATTAGATATTACTATTTTAATTTTATAATTTTTCTGCCTTAATCATCTTCGATTATTCACCGAAACTACTTGGACGGTGTTTATTAGGATAGAGAGACAATGTCACTCTAGTAATAAAAACTGTAGCAGTATATTTTAAAAGTACTGACTCATCATGATGAAGATGAGAGTAAATATGATTTTCAGCGCCAGACGTCGTTTCTCGACGCCAAGCCGTCGTTGCGTTTAAAACAGTCCTTGTAGTCATAACATACAAGCTGTATTTATATTTATCAATTGCCCCTCAATAATAGTTGATTCGGACGTATTGTCCATAACAACTCTAAGCTTTGGGAGTGAGTTGTCAAGCCTTTATTAATTTAAAGGGGTACGGGACACATTTTTTTAAAAAAATTATTTATTAAGTTAAAATTTTGAATTTTTTTGTGATGGTTAACCATATAATTTGTAAACAAAATCACATCTTAAAACTTCTCATAAAGTTTTTTAAAAATTTTTAAATTTTTAAAAAGTGGGGTAATTTAAAATCATTATAACTCGAAATATTTATCGAATTTCAAAATTTTTTTCTTTAATTAAGCAGAAATATATAAATTTTAATTTTGATTCAGCATTTTTTTAAATATTAATTTTTTTTTAAAAATTTAAAATATTTAGAGTAATTTTTTTTTAAGTGTAACTTATTTTTAAAAAATCCTAATTTCAAAAGTAAATATTTTTCAAATTTGCTGAATCAAAATTAAAGAAAAATAATTGAAAAAGACATGTTCCAAGTTTGAACCCTTTATCTTTTAACGGTTCTTGACTTATAACAATTCAAAGACGAGAAATTGTGAAAAACCTCATCCTGCAGAAAAACGGATTTTAAGGTTTAACCCTTCAGCGAGCGCGCCTGTGTACAAAGTGCAACATTTTCGTAATTTTGAATGGTTTGTTTTTACATGTAAGGTTTGAATGTTCTAAGTACTTTCTATTTATAACTACACCCTTTCTAATGCAGGTCTGATTTTCTGACCCTTGTATTCCTTTCCATTCATTGTTAGTCGTGATTTAACGGTAGTAAACCAACGTTTATACTGGATTACAATACGACAAAAGCAGGAGTTGATGTAGTCGATCAAATGTGCAGCTATTGCACGGTATCCCGCATATCACGAAGATGGACTATCTCATTGGTTTTTTAAGTTTTTGGACATAATAGGAATCCATTCGCAAATTGTCCTTAGATCCATTGAACCGGACAATGTATCTGCATTCTTTGGCCTTTGGCCTTTAATTATAACTATATCTCAATATTACCAACACTTTATATCTTGTCATAAAATGCAGAATTATTATTTTCAGTTTGAAAAAAAAAGTTTAATACAAAAGGAATAATCAAGTTTGAAGGAGACGTTTCACTTTGTGCCACGCGCGCCTGCTGGTGTTCCAAAAATTAGCGCGCCCGCTGAAGGGTTAAATATAGATTCGCTGCTAATTAAATACTGCAAAACAAAAAAAAATAATATCTTCTACTCTAATTAAGATAGAAACATGATTTAAACACCATTTTAAGCGGAAAAAAAAACAGAAAAATTTTTAATTCCCTATAAAAGTTTTTTCGCAAATTTGAAGAATTTTGTGTCCCGGACCCTCTTAACTGTAACTTTATTAGGATTCCCATAAACCAGTGGTTCTCAAACTTTTTATACCCGCGGTTCCCTTGATCTACAGATCATTTCCGGCGGCGCCCTTATTATGAACCAACCATTGTACACTATAGAAAAATTTCAATTATATTTATAACTAGGCGGGCTTCGCCCAGCTATCGAAACACTTGACACTTGAATCACAGTTCACTTGAATTTAAATTTTTTTTTCACTTTTAATTGCCAAAAATCGGACCAAAAATCAGTATACCTTCAAATGATCTATTTATGATTAAAAAGTTAGAATTAAAAGTATGAAAAATAAAAACAAAATTAAAAATTAGACACACGATGAAACATTTCTTTTCAGCGATTCATTTTTTAGTGAGAATCACGTAGTGAATGAATCACGCTGTGTTTTTATCGTAAAACGTGGCGGTTACGTTTTGTTCGGTGGAGTATGCGTTTAGAATTGAAATATCTCTAAAACTATTAAAGTAACAGAATAAGTGTACACAGAAAATATTATCAGTTTTTAAAGCTCTTTCCAAATATGTAACATTTATATACTTTCATGAAAAAAAATGCATCGATTTTGACATATTCAAACATGGCCGAATTTCATAACGGATGCCATACCGGAAACGGTCTACCCGGAATTGTTCCCGACCGACAAAGTTTTCCTTTTATTTATATAGACTAGATTACTTTTCACTTGATAGCATGATTATAAATATGAGGTGGTAGAGGGAAAAAAAAAAGAAGATAAAAAAATTTCAGTTGGTGTAAAGGACTTAATTGTTATAAAAATGTATATTATATTTAAATTTAAAAATTGTTTACTTTGAAGATATTCTCTGAACACATACAAATATACGACCGTTCTATGTCACAGAAGAAACAAATTTCCATTTGAAAAATCAGTCTCAGTTATTCAAAATCTAAACATTAGTTAAATTTTTCTATCCTAATGAAAGGGATGTGCCTGTTTATCTTTTACTAGCTGAAAACCCGAACTTCGCTACGGAGTATATTCAAATTAAATACAACGGTCAATGTGTGCAATTAATGTCATATATATATATATATATATATATATATATATAATTAATACGACGATCTTTGTATACAATTGATGTAAAAAAATATATATATTTATAAAAAATCGTAAGAGATATCTTTATAGACAAAATAATGTAGAAGAAAATATTGAAATTAAATCTAATAAGACATACTAAAGAATATAGTACAGTTTGAAGAACATATCTTTTACTGTATTTATTATTTTTTTCGATAATGTCCAATCGTCTGCTAAGAAAAAAAAGCAAGAAAAAAAATATTTTTTGTCTATTTAGTTGTTATGCACGTGACGATAAATTTATTTAAAATACCAGAAAAAGAAATCACGTGATCAGCATTTAATAAATTAAATTCTAAAAATTAATCTTTAAAAATTTACTAAAAATCAGAAAATGGAGGTAAAGATTCGAAAAAGATTTCATTTTAAAGGAATTTTTATGATCTTTCTCGTGATATAAATGTTATAACCCTCAATTTATTATTTTAAATGCAAACTTAAAAAAAGTTACTAAAACAGCCTAAAAATTTAATTTTAAAAAATCTAAGAGGACTTTTTCAAAAATCTCCCTTAGTGCACCCCTACACCATAAGAAGAATCGCCATGCAAAATTTCAGCCCTTTAGGTCCAGCGGTTTGATCTGTGCGTTGTATGTCAGTCAGTGAGTCAATGAGTTACGGAACTGTTTTATATAGAGAGATTAGCTCATGGTTATCCTGGAGTTATTTTAGATATAACATTGAGATTTTCTTTTTCAATATTAAGTTTAGCTCTATATTCAGACTTATAAGAGAAATCAATGCAAAGCCGTACGTCGTATGCCGGGGCCCGGCGCACGCTTGGATAACCCCTGACATAAACTGATTCTGCATCTTGGAGAATCTTTCACTTCTCCTCACAAATCAAGAATTCCGCTTTTCATACTTGTTTTAAATCTAGTACGATTTTAAGTCTAATTCTAGACTTTTAAATCTGGATCACGAAATGAGAACAGCATTATCAATCTTACGCCCAAATATAAATTAAGTTATCAAAAAAAAAAAAACATAATGCTCAAATTTCGCAATAAATATAATTTGTCGTTAAATAATTTTGTTTACTTTGAAATGCAGTTTCATTTTATAGTTCAATTAAAATTATTTCGTATGCTATTTTTACAATATATATTATAGGTACATCAATCAATTATCCAAGTAAAATTCTTTTGAATTTATCTTATTGTTAGTGTGTCGACAAATTTTTAATCCTTCAGCAGGCGCGCCCGTACACGAAGTGCAACATTTTAATAATTTTGAATGGTTTGTTTTTACATGTAAGGTTTGAATGTACTAAGCAGTGTCTATTTATAGCTACACCCTTTTTAATGCATGTCTGATTTTCTGACCCTTGTATTCCTTTCCATTCATTGTTAGTTGGTATTTAATCGTGGAAAACCAGTGATTATACTGGATTACAATACGACAAAAGGAGGAGTTGATGTAGTCGAGCAAATGTTCAGCTATTACACAGTATCACGCATATCACGAAGATGGACAATCTCATTGTTTTTTAGGTTTTTGGACATAATAGGAATCCATTCGCAAGTTGTCCATAGATCCAATAAACCGGACAGTTTTGAAATAAGGCGATTGTATCTGCATTCTTTGGCCTATAATTAAAAATATATCTCAATATTAGCAACGTTTTATATCTTATCATAAAACGCAGAATTATTATTTTCAGTTTGAAAAAAAAAGTTTATTACAAAAGGAATAATCAAGGTTGAAGTGACGTTGCACTATGTTCCACGAAACATAGTTTAGGAAATCCTGCTTTATACAATGTCATTGCTAGGTGAATAAGTTGCTTCGCGAATAGAAAATATTTCGTTTAGGTGCAGAGCTGGTTACTTGATCTCAAAAGTGTTAGGGCCTGTTCACATAGGAGTCCGGTACCGGAAGTGTAAAAGGAAAGATGGCGATGAGACAGAAATAAACCAATCATAGGCGTTAAAAATTTCATTGCTAATCGTTTGTATGTTTGTCATTGGTTAAATATATTTCAGTACTTTAACGCTTCCGCTACCGGACTCCTATGTGAACAGGCCCTTAGTGTCATCTGTGATAGAAATTTTCACGTAAAAAAACACCTTCTAAATTCATCCCCCTATAAGTACTACAACTTTGACTTTCGGCTCTTTGATGATCATCGCCAACATGGTTTGTAGATCCTCAAAAGAAATATTGCATCGGGTCGTTTTTGTTATGTAGTGAAATATATAGATAAGTGGAATTCGTGGCAGTATTTTACACATTTCACGTAAGCAAACAAGGGATAATAATATATTTTCCAAAGGCGACTATTTAATGTAGTTATAAAATCAGAATGTTATTATTTGAAAAACCCCTTTATTATTTGAGAATTCAAAACTCATCATCGATAAACTTTTTTTTTTCATTATCTTAAAAGCTACTCTAT
Organism: Dolomedes plantarius; assembly: GCA_907164885.2. Classification (NCBI taxonomy): domain Eukaryota; kingdom Metazoa; phylum Arthropoda; class Arachnida; order Araneae; family Dolomedidae; genus Dolomedes; species Dolomedes plantarius. Next base: position 26,986,791 of record OU015496.1, on the reverse strand, counting down.
TACTTCGCTTGCACGAATGTTCCAAAACTGACACTTAAATCATCATCGGCAGGTGCTGCATAGAACGTAATTATCATTTAATATTTTTTTTTGCACTGTTCTAACACCACGGTGTTAATGACGGGTATTTTAATGAACGGTGGAAAAGGTATTATCTGAAAAAGAAAGTACGTGACTTTATAATACATGAAATTTTCAATGTAAAAATTTTCCATTAATTGAGAGCTAAGCCGTACGATGCTATTCAGTACAATTTTTTGCCGACAGATAAACGTTTAAATTTTTAGTAAACGCTTCAACATTAATACCAAACGGAGACTTGGAATTAAGTTTTTAAAAAATATGGCACGTGTTCACTTCTGAACCTTATGACTGCTGTGTTCTAACCCTATTGGATTCGCTTACCTCAATGTTAACCTATGGAGAAAATGTGTCTACTATTAATAGCTACATAAATGCTGATAATCCAATAAAAATGGTATTTTCAGATAGCCTGAACTTTTCTGCACCTTTCAACAGGATTCATTTGATAAATTTCGTCCACCAAAGGAATTTAGGAGAATTTAAAACACAATAGACCAGATTTTTTTTTTTGCCTGAATCATTTAAATGTAAAAATATTATTTGCATTTTTTTTTAACCAAAAATGCCCCAAGGTGTAAAATTGCTTTCTTTGTTATGGAGTACAATCTTTTTAAAAAAATCTTTAAATCCATTGCGGCAATCCGTGGACACATTTTCTAAATATGTTAATATTAAGGTGAGCTAATCCAATAGTACACAGCAGCCTTAAATCTACACTCTATACCATGAAGCTACAGCTCTGTAGCTTCATGCTCTATACATAAAAAGATAAGCTAAAATCTGCAGCAGTGTTTTTTCAGTGCAGTGGCGCCATCTCTGTTTACAAAATAAATATAAAGTTTGTTTGTGATAAATGTTTAATTTTTTTCACTCCTTGCGGCGGCAGTTGGAGGTCGCAGGGAGCGGAGCCCCCTAGTAGGGAAACAAATTTATTTGTCAAAAGAATCATTTATACAGGAAGCATTTAGAATATCTGTAGAGTAGGCTAAATAAATTCGCAAAGTCCATCATAGCTAATAGAACACTTAAGGTTCGAATCCTTTCTTATTTCTTTTTTTTTTTAGTTTTCTGAATTAGCAAAGCCAGAGTAAAAGTAAATACATTGGTGTAATGACAGAAGAATATTAAAATCAATGTATGCAAGATTATAGTTGCTGAGATATTCTGTCGAGAACTTTCATGTGGTGGAGGAGGAGGGAGTAAGAACAGATGATAATCTATATATATAAAACGCGTAGGTATGCGGCACAAAAATCGACGATATTTCTACACTCCGAATGGCAACGGCTGCCAATACCAGATGTAAACATTAGCGGCCGTCCGCAATTTGCAACCGCGTGTCAACACGGATTTACGCACTGAAATCAGGAATGCTCGAAAGCGAGCTGCACGATCAAGTGAAAATTGGGAACAGTCTCAAGAATGAAAGCGAAGAAATAATTCATTAAGAGAGAGCATAAATAATCGCGAGGTTAGGCTTAACCGTCGCCGGCATAGCAATAAACAACCAGTAATATTTAATTTTCTACACTTTTTCAGTACTTGCTGAATTTTTATTCCATTTTATAAGTGAAGAAATTTTCTCAACAATTTATTATTTGATATGATTAAGTGTAGATATCTGAATTGTGAACAGTAATATATACAGAGAGTGATGTAATTAACACTATATTTAAAAATTTTCCCCAACAATTTCTTATTTGTTGTAATGATAAAGTGTAGATATCTTAATTTTGAAAAATAGTACATACAAAGAGGGATGTAAGTTTTAAAATCATTGATGTTGGGTTTAGCAGTCTTATCTTTAACTCTTTTCTGAGGTAATGGAAATTCACATTTTTTGATCATGATGTTCTAGAATCAGCCTTATAGAGAATACCCCTTAACAACATATATTTGTGATGACAGGTAATGGTAACATTCCTTACCTATGTTACTTTCAATTGCGTTGTTTTGCAAAAGAAAATATAAAACTAAAAGCGACCATGCTGGTCGCGCAGCGGCTAGTAAATATATAAAACAGATTTCGTTTCCCACCTGTTTTAATATGTTTATATATTTATGAGTATAGTAAAAGTAACATAATGTCGATTTCCTAAAAGTTATTTATAATCCATTTGCCATAGTATTACATGGTTAACTTCGATATCGATGTAGAGCAATGGAACTACAAAACAACAGTAATATATAACTATATAATACTACTATTATTATGTATGGTAGTCATAAAGTATGACTGCTACGTATATAATGACTGTTTTTGCATATGTATATTGATTTAAACATACTTATATAAATATATTTAACTATACATCTATATATGTATTGATAAATGAAGACGTATGAATCTTATTCATCCATATCTATACACATTTACAAGCCAACCTTGGGCGAGATTTTTATAGCACTTTATAATGAAGGCAAACAGATCTTTTATAGAAATATTCGTCTAAATGTGTCACTTTTGAAGGTTTCTTAAAATACTACCGTGGTCCTGAGCAGTAAGCAAGCTTGCTTCGCCAATAGAAAATCTTCTGTTTGGTTGCAGAGCTGGTTACTTGATTTCAGAAGTGTTAGTGTCGTCTGTGATAGATAATTTACATGCAAAAAAATAACTTCTATTTTCATCCCCCGATAAGTACTAGAACTTTTGATCATCAGCGCCAACGCGGTTTGTAGATTTTTTTTTTTAATGGTCTTGGATGTTGTTGGTGTGTATTGTCGTTTTTGTTATCTCGTGAAATAATAGTTCAGATTTGGATGAATCAGCGTCTGATATTGTTAGTTTGTAGACGTCTCTTTGAAATGAAAATTTTTGAAACAGTATAAGAAGTCGTCGCCAAAAAGCTTGAGAAAAAAAATGTGTGTTAATATGATTTGAGTTCTTGTAAGGTAATATACGGTTACAAATTTGATATTTGTTTCTTATTCTAGCGATCTCTTGAAGTTTAAAGTGAGAAGGTTTGGGAGAAATATGCAGACTGCTTTACGTGGATATGTAAGAGAACAAGTGCAATACTTTTGTAAGATGCTATTATACCAAAAGTATCGAAATTAGAAAGAAACACAAAAATGTATTGCAATTGTAAAAAAAATCATAAATACATAATATATTCATACATAAAGACATGTTCTACACAGATTCGAATTCCATTTTATGAGATTATAAAAATTATCCAAATGTTTTTGCATTTTTAAATAACTACACGACACTTGTGGAATACGCAAAACAGGAACAAACAGCTTCTTCAAATCCACAATAAATGTTAAGATCAGTAGCGTAGCGAGGGGGGCAAGGGGGTCTATCATGCTCCGGGCGCCACTCGCAGAGGGGCGACATATGGTTCCCAAGACAAACAAGATTTTCCGGAAATTTTCAATTTTTTCGGGGGGAAGGGCGGGACGCCAAAAAGTTATCGTGCCCCGGGCACCGGTTATGCTCGCTACGTCACTGGTTAAGATTGGCCTATTGTCATTTTTATTGTGAATTTTAAAAAGTTGCGAGTTCTTGTGACTGTAAAGCGTTTTTCACATGTTACTATTCAGTAGATGATTTAGAATGAAATCATAATTGTTATCCAATAGTTACTATCATAAACATTATCATAATTATTCCTAGTTTTTCAGAAAAATTGATGCACTCTTACAGTTTGCTTCAGCGTTAAAATCTGTAACATTTCCCTATTCTTGAAGCCAGGTGATGGCCGAATGGCTAGGCCGCTGGCATTCGGTTCAGATCCTGTGGGTATGTCCCACTATTGGCATGGATGTTTGTAGCCGTTCGGAATCGGCTTTAAACTGTAGGATCCGGTCTAATTAGCCCGCGTAACTTAACAAAAATTTGACCATAACGCTCCAAACCAAACCAATCATTTCATTGACACTGTGATAAACACTAAAACATCCATACCATATGCATAATACCTGAAACTTTCTGCAAAAGGAATCAACCATTATTCTTTGAAGTAAAACGAGAATTTTTATAGCACACTAGATATAAATTATAGCGGTTTATTATTTTTGCTGAAAGCTTCAGATATTATGCATATGGTATGGTTGATTTAATGTTTATTAGAGTTTCAATGAAAGGGAAGTCCTACAGGTATTTTATTTTAAGCCAGGTGATGGCTAGAGCGTTGGCATTCGGTTCAGATCCTGTGGGTTTGAGTCCCACTGTTGGCATAGATGTTAATAGCCGTTCGGAATCGGCTTTAAACTGTAGGTTCCGGTCTAATTAGCCCTCGTGTACATAGGCGTAGCGTGCTTCTAACTTCATTTTTTTTTTTTGGGGGGGGGGGCACAAATTGAATTCTGTTAAGGCTCTCCTCAGCGCATTGACTGCCTGATGAAACTTAACCCGTCATTGGTCGCGCTATGAGCATTTCTCTCACGCTTGTCATATAAATTGCACCCCTTATTTGAAATTGACCCTGGGGACACCATCCCCCGTGTAGCTGACTTTTAGAACCTCCTCAACAATCTGTTATCAGTTCCGATAAGAATCAGGGCGTGTTTGACTCTGTCAGCTGACTCTGACCAGCTGACAGTCTTGCACTCTGTCAGCTGGTAACGAAATCGGTATGGACTCTGTCTTAGTTGCATTAAACCTTTTGCACCGTACGCAACGGTGTATAACAGCTCTGATTGTTCTTCTAGCCTTGATGATCCAAAACCGGTCGCGTAAACTAGACATCAACAGGGTGACCCCAGCATGTAACAGTCTCTGGTGTTCCCATAAAATCAGGAGATGTACTACCCGATGATCGGAAGGTAAAAGTACCGGGTACTTAAAATCATCTGTATCATGTCTGTACATCACTTGAGTTTTTACTCTGATAATGCCCTGTTCGTCAACCAGTGTTCGAAGGTTCTTAAAACACTGTTTTTCATTTTTCGAAAATGATTCTTTCTGTATCAGAATGAAAATTGTTTCTTCAGCTTTCTTAAGTTCCGAGATCGACAGTTCAATTTCTTTACATATGTCTGTTTTTCTAACGTTGTTCAAAAAACGTAATATCCACGCAACTAATCTCAAAATTCTCGGGAATGAAGAGAAATAACGATAAAACCAATCATTCGGCACGAAAATCCCTTCAGTGGCGGCAAGCACCGATTTTCTCTTTTCGGAGTTCACTACTTCTTCGTCAGGTTTCTCAACCTCGGAGGGCCACGACTCCTCAGGTCCTTTCAGCCAGTTGGGTCCCTCCCACCATTTTGATCGAAGAAAGTGCTCTACTGAACAGCCTCTCGAAGGCAGATCTGCTGAATTTAGTTCAGTCGGAACATAACGCCACTCTTCTACTTTTGTCAACGTACGGATTTCCTGTACTCGATTCCAAACGAAAGTGCCCCACTGAACATCTCTCCGGATCCAAGTCAGTGCTGTTGTGGAATCACACCAAAAGAATCGTTTTATTCCAGCAATTCCTAAATCCGAAGTTACTGTGTTTCCCAGTCTGGCTCCTATAGTACAGCCCAGCAACTCTAACCTTGGAATAGTTACGTTCTTAAGTGGGAAAACTCGTGTGCGTGATTGCACTAAATTAACACTAATATGTTCATTTGTTTTTATCCTTATAAAAATAGCAGTAGCATATGCTTGCCTACTCGCGTCACAAAAAACATGCAGGCTGACATCTTCGGGTATCGAACCCCGAACCTCCATCCATCTCGGAATCTTAATTTCTTTTAGTAATGTCATCTTCGTTAGCCACGTAGAAAACTGCTTTTCTAACGGTTCTGGGAGTTTCTCGTCCCAACTCAATTTTTGTTTCCAGCATTCTTGTAAGGCCAATTTTGGGAAAAGAGTAACGGGAGAAGTGAAGCCCATGGGATCGAACAATTTATTCGTGCATGAAAGTAGGGACCTTTTACTAGCGACCATGTTCCCTTCCGTCTTCGTTTCTATTTTACATGACAACGTGTCATCTTTTAGATTCCAATCTAGCCCTAAAACACAAACATTTTCCTCTAACCCCGCCTGAGAAATTACCTCACTTTCTCCGTTCGTCCTCCATCCCCTTAAATTAAACTTTGCGGCCGAAAGCAGCGTCCGCGAAAGCATCACAAATTTGTCTAGTTCTTCAACTGTCTTGAAACTCACAAGACAATTGTCTACATAAAATGACTCCTTTAAAGTCTTTGCAGTGTCTAAAAAACACTCCGTAGCATTATCTAAGTGACAATTTAGAGTAGCCGCCAACAAAAAAGGACTACACGTAAGCCCGAAAACCACCCGTCGGTGGCGATAAACCTTAATATCCTTCTCATTCACACCTTTCCACAAAACCCGTAAAAAATCCCTATCCTCTTCTCTAATACTTATTTGTAGAAAGGCCTTTTCTATGTCCGAAACTACTCCTACCGGAAACTTCCGGAATCGATTTATCAACGAGGGTATGATTTCGAGGAGGTTCGGACCCGTTTCTAGACATTCGTTTAACGAGACGGTTCCTTTGCTATGTGCTGACGCGTCGAAAACCGGTCTAACTTTCGTAGTACCAGCTTCCTTAAAAATTGGACGGTGGGGAAGATAATGTTCATTAGGTACATCATTACGTACCTCCTCAATAATATTTTCTTCCAACCAGTTATCAAATACCTCCTGATAGGCCCCAATTTTATTCGAGTGCATTAGTTTCTTCCGAGTAGTCTCTAGGCGTTTTTCCGCCAATTCTCGGTTGCTAGGTAACCTAGAACGATCTAAAACCCATGGTAGTGCAACCTCATATCTACCTTCGGAATCTACTCTCAACCTTTTCTCAAAATGTAGCATACTCTCTTTTTGCAACTATATTTTTGTTTTCGCTTCGACCGGGTCAGTTATTCCTATAGTATCTAATTTCCAAAAATTTTCTGCTGATCTCTCGTTCAACAGTAACGAAACACATGTATGGGTATCCTTCTCGTTAAAATTTGGTACTTTTCCCATGATGACCCATCCCAATTTTGTTTGCATAGCTACGGGACCACTCTTTAAACATTTTAATTTTCCAGTAAATAATTTTCCCGCGACGTCAGAACCGATAAGTATTTTTATTTCATCTCCTACTTCCGGAAAACAACCCTGCATATCATTCACATAAATACCATAAGCTTTTAATTCCTCTGACAACGACCCGTTTGAGGATATCCTTTTTACATCTGAACAAATAATTGCTTTATTTAAACATAACATCTCACAACTAAAATCATTATCAAGACTATTTACACAAATGTTATACATGCGATGTAACTCTTCACCTGTCTGTACGCCACCGAAAAGTTGATGAATTAATCTCTTTTCCCCCACGCTCTCACATCGTAAATACTCAATGACGTCATTACAAATGAACGACTGCACCGCTCCACTGTCAATTACAACTCTTATGTTTTTTTGCCTGCTTCCGTTGGATATTCCAACCACTAATGTCTGCAATAAAACACCCTCATCTTGTAAACAACTCGACGAAAGTATTTGATCATTGCCAACCGATTTCGCTTCCTCCCCTTTAGACTCAGAGCTTGCAAATGTCTGTTTACTCTTGTCTGGCGCCGTTGGGCAAAGGATAGACAAATGACCTACTTTCTGACATATGCCGCATCTGACCTTCAATTTTAACCGACAGTTGCGGGAAATATGATTTCCCCCCTTTTTCAAACATACATAACAAACTCCTTTTTTATATAACAAATCTTTCTTTCCCTGATAGGAAAGCGTTTCTGCTTTAAAGCATTTTTCTGTCGGGTGAGGCTTCTCACAGAAAAAACATAATTCTATTTTTATCTTATTAGGCGTCGATTTTTTCTCTCCTACCCACAATTCGTGACAAGTAGGGATATCTGATTCCATTAAATCTTTATTTTTTGAACTCCTTTTGGGTTTGTTCAAACCGAAATCATCGCGCGCTAATAGCATGCGTTCTTCAGTTAATACTTCAGTTTTTAAAAACTCAAGAAGAGAATCTAAATCTGTCTTACCTCTAATTTCTGTGGACTTTTCCCGTTCTCTTTCCCAAATTCGTAATATATCCGTGGGCAAACAGGATTCAACTAGAGGGAATATTATGCTGGCATATTTATCCTTAGTGACACCAAGCGATTCCAACGCTCGTAATTTAGTCTCTAATTTGTCGTAAAGCGATGATAATGAAAATTTTTGATTTGACGTATAATTGGCCAGAACTAACTGTAATAAATCACGAACATAAATTTGTATAAGAATCTGGGTATTTCCAAATCTAGTTCGCAAGTGCTCTATCACTTTTGAATAATTATCAGCTGTGCAGGGGTAACTGTTCACAATCTCGCGTGCTTTGGAATTCGGGATCGTTGACTGTATTAAATACACAAATTTCGAGTGCTCGTCCAACGTATCGTCTTCATGAATTTTTATGAAGGTATTCCAGAAGTTTAGCCACTTTCGGGGGTCTCCATTAAATTGAATTAAATTAATTTTCGGCAACCTGATTTGAACTTGCGAAATTCTAGCTTCGGTTTCGTTTTCACTATTTTCTTCCACTTGACTTTTTTGACCTCTTGACGAACAAATCTGATTTGCTTCTGTCTTTATTTGTACGAATTTTTCCACATATACTTCACAAGCTTCGAATTCTTGAGCGTATTCTTTCTCTTTTGCTCCTGAAGTTAATAAGGCATCTAGCAGTTCTTGATCAATTTCTCGGAGCCGGTTTGACTTATCCGTCAACTGTTCCAGACTTATTTCGATGTCTGTCATTCTTAGTTCTTTTTCTGCTAATTTTTCCTTAAGGAGATTATATACCTTTGTAAACGCCGTACGGAGCGGTGCTCTCTTAATCTTCAATAGCTCCATTTTTCAATCAATAATTAATCTTCCATCAATAATCAATCCTGCCGTGCTGCGCCACTAATGTCGGGATACACTGAAATTAGTTGATTTAATCCACTGACGTTAGAAAATGGTTCGGGGACACCTACCCGGTGTCTCTTGATATACCGATGGAAGATACTGGAAACTGTCTTTTTCCTGTTTTATTATATATATATTATTTTCTATACATATAACACCTTAGAGACAATACCCAGGATTGCTCGATGTTCTCTCTCGGAGAATCACAGTTGTACTACTAAAAACAAAAACCATATACCGACGCGCATGCGTCATGACTTCTCCCAATCAGCCTCTTCGAAAACATCTGAAGAGACGGGGAGGTCTCTCCCTCTATTGGGCAGAATGTGTATGAAAACTGACACCTTCAGCAGGCGCGCCCGTACACGAAGTGCAACATTTTCGTAATTTTGGATGGTTTGTTTTTACATGTAAGGTTTGAATATTCTAAGCAGTTTCTTATTTATAGCTACACTCTTTCTAATGCAGGACTGATTTTCTGACCCTTCTATTATTTTCCCTTCATTGTTAGTCGCGATTTAACTGTGGTAAACCGGCGATTATACTGGATGACAATACGACAAAAGGAGGAGTTGATGTAGTCGAACAAATGTTCAGCTATTACACGGTATCGCGCATATCACGAAGATGGACAATCTCATTGTTTTTTAGGTTTTCGGACATAATAGGAATCCATTCGCAAGTTGTCCATAGATCCAATAAACCGGACAGTTTTGAAATAAGACGATTGTATCTGCATTCTTTGGCCTTTAATTAAAAATATATGTCAATATTAGCAACGTTTTATATCTTATCATAAAACGCAGAATTATTATTTTCAGTTTGAAAAAAAAAGTTTATTACAAAAGGAATAATCAAGGTTGAAGTGACGTTGCACTATGTTCCACGAAACACAGTTTAGGAAATCCTGCTTTATACGATGTCATTGCTAGGTGAATAAGTTGCTTCGCGAATAGAAAATATTTCGTTTAGGTGCAGAGCTGGTTACTTGATCTCAAAAGTGTTAGGGCCTGTTCACATAGGAGTCCGGTACCGGAAGTGTAAAAGGAAAGATGGCGCTGAGACAGAAATAAACCAATCATAGGCGTTAAAAATTTCATTGCTAATCGTTTGTATGTTTGTCATTGGTTAAATATATTTCAGTACTTTAACGCTTCCGCTACCGGACTCCTATGTGAACAGGCCCTTAGTGTCATCTGTGATAGAAATTTTCACGTAAAAAAAACAACTTCTAAATTAATCCCTCTATAAATACTACAACTTTGACTTTCGGCTGTTTGATGATCATCGCCAACATGGTTTGTAGATCCTCAAAAGAAATATTGCATCGGGTCGTTTTTGTTATGTAGTGAAATATATAGATAAGTGGAATTCGTGGCAGTATTTTACACATTTCACGTAAGCAAACAAGGGATAATAATATATTTTCCAAAGGCGACTATTTAATGTAGTTATAAAATCAGAATGTTATTATTTGACCACCCCTTTATTATTTGAGAATTCAAAACTCATCATCGATAAACTTTTTTTTTTTCATTATCTTAAAAGCTACTCTATTACTTCGCTTGCACGAATGTTCCAAAACTGACACTTAAATCATCATCGGCAGGTGCTGCATAGAACGTAATTATCATTTAATTTTTTTTTTTTGCACTGTTCTAACACCACGGTGTTAATGACGGGTATTTTAATGAACGGTGGAAAAGGTATTATCTGAAAAAGAAAGTACGTGACTTTATAATACATGAAATTTTCCATGTAAAAATTTTCCATTAATTGAGAGCTAAGCCGTACGATGCTGTTCAGTACAATTTTTTGCCGACAGATAAACGTTTAAATTTTCAGTAAACGCTTCAACATTAATACCAAACGGAGACTTGGAATTAAGTTTTTAAAAAATATGGCACGTGTTCACTTCTGAACCTTATGACTGCTGTGTTCTAACCCTATTGGATTCGCTTACCTCAATGTTAACCTATGGAGAAAATGTGTCTACTATTAATAGCTACATAAATGCTGATAATCCAATAAAAATGGTATTTTCAGATCGCCTGAACTTTTCTGCACCTTTCAACAGGATTCATTTGATAAATTTCGTCCACCAAAGGAATTTAGGAGAATTTAAAACACAATAGACCAGATTTTTTTTTTTGCCTGAATCATTTAAATGTAAAAATATTATTTGCATTTTTTTTAACCAAAAATGGCCCAAGGTGTAAAATTGCTTTCTTTGTTATGGAGTACAATCTTTTTAAAAAAATCTTTAAATCCATTGCGGCAATCCGTGGACACATTTTCTAAATATGTTAATATTAAGGTGAGCTAATCCAATAGTACACAGCAGCCTTAAATCTACACTCTATACCATGAAGCTACAGCTCTGTAGCTTCATGCTCTATACATAAAAAGATAAGCTAAAATCTGCAGCAGTGTTTTTTCAGTGCAGTGGCGCCATCTCTGTTTACAAAATAAATATTAAGTTTGTTTGTGATAAATGTTTAATTTTTTTCACTCCTTGCGGCGGCAGTTGGAGGTCGCAGGGAGCGGAGCCCCCTAGTAGGGAAACAAATTTATTGGTCAAAAGAATCATTTATACAGGAAGCATTTAGAATATCTGTAGAGTAGGCTAAATAAATTCGCAAAGTCCATCATAGCTAATAGAACACTTAAGGTTCGAATCCTTTCTTATTTCTTTTTTTTTTTAGTTTTCTGAATTAGCAAAGCCAGCGTAAAAGTAAATACATTGGTGTAATGACAGAAGAATATTAAAATCAATGTATGCAAGATTATAGTTGCTGAGATATTCTGTCGAGAACTTTCATGTGGTGGATTGAGGAGGGAGTAAGAACAGATGATAATCTATATATATAAAACGCGTAGGTATGCGGCACAAAAATCGACGATATTTCTACACTCCGAATGGCAACGGCTGCCAATACCAGATGTAAACATTAGCGGCCGTCCGCAATTTGCAACCGCGTGTCAACACGGATTTACGCACTGAAATCAGGAATGTTCGAAAGCGAGCTGCACGATCAAGTGAAAATTGGGAACAGTCTCAAGAATGAAAGCGAAGAAATAATTCATTAAGAGAGAGCATAAATAATCGCGAGGTTAGGCTTAACCGTCGCCGGCATAGCAATAAACAACCAGTAATATTTAATTTTCTACACTTTTTCAGTACTTGCTGAATTTTTATTCCATTTTATAAGTGAAGAAATTTTCTCAACAATTTATTATTTGATATGATTAAGTGTAGATATCTGAATTGTGAACAGTAATATATACAGAGAGTGATGTAATCAACACTATATTTAAAAATTTTCCCCAACAATTTCTTATTTGTTGTAATGATAAAGTGTAGATATCTTAATTTTGAAAAATAGTACATACAAAGAGGGATGTAAATTTTAAAATCATTGATGTTGGGTTTAGCAGTCTTATCTTTAACTCTTTTCTGAGGTAATGGAAATTCACATTTTTTGATCATGATGTTCTAGAATCAGCCTTATAGAGAATACCCCTTAACAACATATATTTGTGATGACAGGTAATGGTAACATTCCTTACATATGTTACTTTCAATTGCGTTGTTTTGCAAAAGAAAATATAAAACTAAAAGCGACCATGCTGGTCGCGCAGCGGCTAGTAAATATATAAAACAGATTTCGTTTCCCACCTGTTTTAATATGATTATATATTTATGAGTATAGTAAAAGTAACATAATGTCGATTTCCTAAAAGTTATTTATAATCCATTTGCCATAGTATTACATGGTTAACTTCGATATCGATGTAGAGCAATGGAACTACAAAACAACAGTAATATATAACTATATAATACTACTATTATTATGTATGGTAGTCATAAAGTATGACTGCTACGTATATAATGACTGTTTTTGCATATGTATATTGATTTAAACATACTTATATAAATATATTTAACTATACATCTATATATGTATTGATAAATGAAGACGTATGAATCTTATTCATCCATATCTATACACATTTACAAGCCAACCTTGGGCGAGATTTTTATAGCACTTTATAATGAAGGCAAACAGATCTTTTATAGAAATATTCGTCTAAATATGTCACTTTTGAAGGTTTCTTAAAATACTACCGTGGTCCTGAGCAGTAAGCAAGCTTGCTTCGCCAATAGAAAATTTTCTGTTTGGTTGCAGAGCTGGTTACTTGATTTCAGAAGTGTTAGTGTCGTCTGTGATAGATAATTTACATGCAAAAAAATAACTTCTATTTTCATCCCCCGATAAGTACTAGAACTTTTGATCATCAGCGCCAACGCGGTTTGTAGATTTTTTTTTTTAATGGTCTTGGATGTTGTTGGTGTGTATTGTCGTTTTTGTTATCTCGTGAAATAATAGTTCAGATTTGGATGAATCAGCGTCTGATATTGTTAGTTTGTAGACGTCTCTTTGAAATGAAAATTTTTGAAACAGTATAAGAAGTCGTCGCCAAAAAGCTTGAGAAAAAAAATGTGTGTTAATATGATTTGAGTTCTTGTAAGGTAATATACGGTTACAAATTTGATATTTGTTTCTTATTCTAGCGATCTCTTGAAGTTTAAAGTGAGAAGGTTTGGGAGAAATATGCAGACTGCTTTACGTGGATATGTAAGAGAACAAGTGCAATACTTTTGTAAGATGCTATTATACCAAAAGTATCGAAATTAGAAAGAAACACAAAAATGTATTGCAATTGTAAAAAAAATCATAAATACATAATATATTCATACATAAAGACATGTTCTACACAGATTCGAATTCCATTTTATGAGATTATAAAAATTATCCAAATGTTTTTGCATTTTTAAATAACTACACGACACTTGTGGAATACGCAAAACAGGAACAAACAGCTTCTTCAAATCCACAATAAATGTTAAGATCAGTAGCGTAGCGAGGGGGGCAAAGGGGGTCTATCATGCCCCGGGCGCCACTCGCAGAGGGGCGACATATGGTTCCCTAGACAAACAAGATTTTCCGGAAATTTTCAATTTTTTCGGGGGGAAGGGCGGGACGCCAAAAAGTTATCGTGCCCCGGGCACCGGTTATGCTCGCTACATCACTGGTTAAGATTGGCCAATTGTCATTTTTATCGTGAATTTTAAAAAGTTGCGAGTTCTTGTGACTGTAAAGCGTTTTTCACATGTTACTATTCAGTAGATGATTTAGAATGAAATCATAATTGCTATCTAATAGTTACTATCATAAACATTATCATAATTATTCCTAGTTTTTCAGAAAAATTGATGCACTCTTACAGTTTGCTTCAGCGTTAAAATCTGTAACATTTCCCTATTCTTGAAGCCAGGTGATGGCCGAATGGCTAGGCCGCTGGCATTCGGTTCAGATCCTGTGGGTACGTCCCACTATTGGCATGGATGTTTGTAGCCGTTCGGAATCGGCTTTAAACTGTAGGACCCGGTCTAATTAGCCCGCGTGTAACAAAAATTTGACCATAACGCTCCAAACCAAACCAATCATTTCATTGACACTGTGATAAACACTAAAACATCCATACCATATGCATAATACCTGAAACTTTCTGCAAAAGGAATCAACCATTATTCTTTGAAGTAAAACGGGAATTTTTATAGCACACTAGATATAAATTATAGCGGTTTATTCTTTTTGCTGAAAGCTTCAAATATTATGCATATGGTATGGTTGATTTAATGTTTATTAGAGTTTCAATGAAAGGGAAGTCCTACAGGTATTTTTTTTAAGCCAGGTGATGGCTAGAGCGTTGGCATTCGGTTCAGATCCTGTGGGTTTGAGTCCCACTGTTGGCATGGATGTTAGTAGCCGTTCGGAATCGGCTTTAAACTGTAGGTCCCGGTCTAATTAGCCCTCGTGTACATGGGCGTAGCGTGCTTCTAACTTCATTTTTTTTGGGGGGGGGGCACAAATTGAATTCAGTTAAGGCTCTCCTCAGCGCATTGACTGCCTGATGAAACTTTACCCGTCATTGGTCACGCTATGAGCATTTCTCTCACGCTTGTCATATAAATTGCACCCCTTATTTGAAATTGACCCTGGGGACACCATCCCCCGAGTAGCTGACTTTTATGGTGCATATACATTGGTGCAGAGTTCTCTGTCTGTGCCTTGGGGAATCCAGTGATTTATGTTCACTCTGTACTCTGTACTATGCGTGGATCGCCTCCTCTGGCGGTCCATCAAAGAAAGGGCGGGGGGTCAGCAGGTCAAATGGTGTCGAGCGGGGTCGGGGGAGACACCAGATCAGAGAAACCTTGGGGGCGGGAATGGGAGTGGTTCTAAATACCGTGTCTAATGTTACCGTGACTAATGTGATGACAAGAGTCGGTGGTCTGCAGGCAGAGAACTCTCCACCAATCTATATGCGCTATTAGAGCCTCCTCAACAATCTGTTATCAGTTCCGATAAGAATCAGGGCGTGTTTGACCTTCAAACAGTCTGCTATTTGCTTAGGTGTCCTTTGTGTGAGCATTTCTCTCATCGCGCGACCACTGACGTTTGCATCACCTTGAGAGCGTTTCTCACCAAGAGACCACCAGCATTTGTGATATTTTTATAGATAACGCAATGATGTGAGTACGTTTATCGTTTAATTTTATTTGCAAATTTTGTTTGTTAGCAGCGCTAACAAAGAAAAAATAAAAAAGACTAAAAAAATAAAAAGTGCCACCTATCTTTGTGAGTACAAAATATAGGGACGAACGAAGCAGTATGTTTGCGTTTTCGTCAACTGGCACTTTAGTGTCTTTATTTCAAAGAAAGGCAAAAATGTCTTCTTTATTCCTCTTTGCACAATGACAACAAAATAGATAAAGATTCTGGAGTTCTCTCTAAACCAGAGATCATTACTTTTTATAATCTCACTAAGGGTGGTGTCGACGTAGTCGACGAACTCAAAGGTGAGTAATCTGTTTCGAGAATAATTCGCAGATGGCCATTGACATTATTTTTTTCGATCATGAACATTGGTGGTATCAACAGCCAAATTATATATACTGCAAATACAAACTATAGGATGGCTAGACGAGCCTTCTTGAAGGAATTAGCATTGGAACTCATGAAACCTCACCTGGAGACCCGTTATTCAGTTCCAAACTTGTCACCCACATTGCGAAGTGCAATTCGCCAAATAACAGGAGTTGAAAGCTCCTCAAGAATCAAACGAAATGTTGAAAACGCCGGATTTTGTGCATTCTGTCCTCGAAGAAAAAATATGAAGTCAAAAAAGGGTTGTGTTACCTGTGCGCGACCTATTTGTACCGAACATTCAACTTACGTGTGCCCCGAATGCTGTGTTAATAAAGACTTCTAGTATAATATTTTATTTACCAGGTCCATGTAGTCTAATTTATAAGACTTGCAATTGACGTTCTAATAAAGTATAAATAATATGCTTTTTATAAATGAGATTCATAAAGTAGGTATGATTTTTTTTATTTCACTTTCGCTATTAATTTTCCTGAATAATAGCTGTAAAATAATTATTTTAATTGTAATTTCCTTGTTCGTAATTGCTAAATATTAATGTAATTCATTGAAAAGAAACAATTTTGAAGTGTTATTATTGCGTAGACAACTTAAAACAGCGGAAAAGGGTAGAGTGAGAAAAACTCTCACGCGCGACCACTGGCGTTACTGAAATGGGTGCGACCAACGACGGGTTAAAATATGAAATATTTTATGATTTTTTTTAAATTGAATAACAATAGAATTGATGCTTGAGTAGTATTCAAAAGTTATACAATAAGAAAAATAAATATAATATAAATAAAATGAGAAAAAAAATATAGCATCGAATTTTTGTCATTCATTGTCATATCATTGTTAAAAACTATGCTAAGACATAATCGGAATCTTCAGTTTCACAGTTTGAAAAAGGCGGGGGAAAATCAACTTTCTTAAAAGTTTTCTACAATTTTCCGGTTTAAACTGAACTTCTATTAACGTTTTAATTTATTTCAAGTTAAGTTGGGGGGGGGGGGCACGTGCTCCCCCCCCCCCCCCCGACGCTCGTGTAGCAAAAAGCTGACCGTGGCGCTCCAAACCAAAACCTACAGATTTTAACTTCGAATAAGTGTAAGAGCCCATCATTCTTTTGGAAAAGCTAGAAACAATTACATAATAACTATTATTTGATTCCAAATCATCTGCTTAATAGTAACAGAAGAAAATCGTTTCATAGTTACGAGAACTTGCAGCTTTTGTTTTCAGTTTACAGAATGTTCTTCTTTTACGTTTGAAGCAAAGTAGTAGAAATATTTGTCTTTACTGTAAGTATTTGTCTTTGCAGCAAAACGTGTTTTTATAGCACTATATATAGATTCTAAAGACAAATATTTCTATCATTTCGCTTCAAACATAGTAAAAGAATATTACTGTAAACTGAATGGAAAATTCTAAAGTACTTCAGTGAATTTTTTTTCCTATCGTTATTGCTCAAATACTTACTTATTAAAAGATTTTCCCCTTAAAATATTCGTGTTTTGTGTTCCTGTTTTCTGTTCTATAAATGAAAAATTAACGACTGATGACCGGCACCCAGACTAAATAATCTGCATATACCTGCGCTGAAATTCCCTTCTATCCTCATGACACTCGAATTTCGGTTTTGTTAAAATAGCTTTCGTGTGCGACTTCAGACCAATTCATTTAATTTAAACTTTCGTTTCTAAATGGCCTCTAAAACTGTCACCGGCAGATGTTGCAACAAACGCTAATTAGGTTTGCTTATCTTCATTTGATCGTGATGGTTCTCCCTAAACAACGAAATTAGAATGCTAATTCTGATTCCCTTCTTTTTTTTCTTTCAGGATGAAAGAAACCAAATTTTAACAACTAACTGCTGGCTTAATCAGGTAGGGTAATGTTCTTATATCTTTTTGTTGTTGTTGTTGTTATTGTTTCGCATGATACTTTAAAACAGAAAAATTTTTATATGGTTCCGCAACATATGCTTAGTTATATGTCCGCAAAAATTAATATCAAATGAATGTTTTTCACGTGTTTGACATATTATATAGTACTAGTGTATGAATCCCATATAGCCATATATATGATCCCGACAGGGTTCTCAAACAAACAATCCCCCCAAACCCCTGTAAATTAACTGACTCTATACAGAAGGTAAAAAGATCCTATTTAATTTTAACAAAATTAATGCAAACATGAGATAAGAGTTCTTTTGTTTACAAATGTCCCAAATAAATGTTATGCTCATTATTTCTCATAAATTGTTTCTCAATTTGAGTACAATTTAGTTTTATTGTTAATACAGACCTCTAACTGCTGTCTGCTATTACCGCGATTCAGAACCGGTTTACCTACCTCAAGATCGGTTTTCTACTCCCTGAACCATCCTGGCAATGCGAGGAATTCCCTTTTTTCAAAATTCTAGCATCATATTTATTTTTTTCCTTTTTTTAGCCAAGGAGACGGAGATGGTCCAAAACACATTTTTTTTCGTCTAATTATTTCATCATTGTTATTATTTTTTGCCTCTTTGATGAATTTTTCAGCTATAAATATCTCTCATATTCTTCCAAAAGCTAGTTAGACATCAGAGAGACGCATGAATGAAAAACGAGACTCAAACAGGCTTTATGAAAAATACAAATATTTCATAAAGCCTAACAAACTGAACAAACTGAAGACATCAATCGTTTTGTCTGTGTCGCGTCTCCTACTTCCAACAAAATCAGACATCACACGATATTGTTTTATGTCTGATTTAGGTGCAGCCATCTGTCGATGAAAATATACACTAGAAGTTCTAACTAAAATTTTATCTGTGATAGATACTTTGTGTGCAGAAAAAAAAATCTCAAATATGTGGTCCCAATTCTCCATATTATCTATTTGTATTGTTATTTCTAACGTATCTTATCCTTTTAATCCCTGAGGTGGTTAAAATGATAAAAATTTTCACGTGAATATCGTTGAAGCTGTCACGAAAGTTCTCTTAGTTCTATTAAATTTAGAGGATAGACCTTAAACTTTCCTTTCGGCTGTGTCTACTTTTATTAATCAGGTACATTAACATTACTCCAGCATTCTCATCTGACAAAACCGACTTTTTAATGATATGTTGGTCTCAAGAAACCGTCATGTTTGTGAAGTATTTACTACGCATGCGCCCGAGAAGCAGACAGTTGCTTTAGTGTGAAGATATGTGCGACATTTAAACAACGGAATCCTTTGGCGTCTGAAATGGAAGCAAAAGCGACATTTTGTCAGAAATGTTTGTCATTCCGATGCGAGGCCTGCTTATTAGTTTATTAATGTTCTTTCAAATGGTCGAGCTCCACTGCAACGTTCGTCTGCCAGGATTCGAACCTGGATCTCCTGATTTTGAGTCGGTGTTCTAACACCTAATCTATCCAAACAATGTGACGAATTTCACTTTTGGAATTACATTCTTCACAGATTTAAACAGTACTTTCTCTCATTCAACATAATCTTTCTTTCTTTCTTTCTTTTTTCTACAAGGGGTTAGATTTCATATATAATACAGTTACATTTAATTTAATAAGAATCTAAGTAATTTTAAATTTATGATACAAATACAAGGCAGAATTACGTTTTAAAAATTTCAATTCTTTGTGTCCTATCTTCAATAATTTTTATAACATTATCTACTTATTGAGATTAACATTAGCGAATTAAAATTTGATTTGGGAATCTGTTAAGTTAAGAATCTAACATTCCTTTTGATTTCATTATCCCTGTTTACTTGAAACACTAACAAACACTGACATTTTTTTTTAACACTGACAAGAATTTTGTCAGTGTTAAGGGGATGGTGGACTTTTCAAAGCAATTTTTGAAATTTTTATCTCAGAGATATGAAATTTTGCCTATATATTCATTAAAGTATACTAATATCAATCACCTTATAAAATTTTATAAATATTTTTTTTTAAATTTTATAATTAAAAAATTGAAATTAAATGTCATTTTTTAAAAATGCTCCTTGCGTCACAATTTTCAACTTTCCCACTTAATTTTGCATTTATATTGCTTATAAATACATTTTGAACAGAGTTATGTATTTTTTTGTGCTTTCGCTGAATAGTTAATTTTTAGGAAATATTTTTATGCTTGTACTCTGAATTTTCGTGAAATTTTTGTACTTTTCTACACGTAAGTTGAACTTTGATAATCTAAATTATCTCGAAACCTAAAATGGATACATAACTTTATTTTCATGTATTAGAGGAATCTTAATTATAAATTTTATAAAATTTCATCAAAAAATATGACGCAAGGGGCATTTCAAAGACTTGCAAATCTGGAAATTACTCATTTTGAGAAAAAGCCATTTAAAAGTTTTTTTTCCACCTACCTTTAATATTTACTTTTCCAAAGCCTCCAAGTTTTCATTTTACTTTTCACTACACATTTTAAATGCATTTTATTCCAATATTTACATATTTTATAAATTTGTTATAATATGAAGAAATAAATTCATATTGCATTCCTATATTTGACTCCCTGCCTACGTTCGGAGCCAATTTTTTAAAACAATCCTGTTTTTAAGGATTTTTTGGTTTTTTATGGTAAAATAGCACTTCAAAATTATAAAATAAACAAAAACTTACCTGTAAATATCATACTTTTTTATAAAAGGGTCAATTTGAAGTGATTTTTAATGAAATTTAGCTAAAACATCTATCACTCTGCACAAAATTCTAATGCTACTATTTTAATTTCCTTCTCACACATGATATATATTACAGTTATCTTCAAAATGGCATACAATCTAAGAGGAAATTTTGAAATGCAAAAATAATACATTCCATTTTATGTTCCAATATGAAAATTCTCCCCGATTCGTCATTCCTTTCCTTATAAAAACAGCCGCAAATAAAAAAAACTATTTATTATACACCAATTATTATTCTTTTTTGTTTATTTTGCATTTGCTAAGCAAATTGTGTTATTATTGGATATTTTTGAAAGCCAGTGAAATATAATTGTTTTATTTACTTTTGACATATGATATAATAAATCACATATGATAAAATTGACCAAAATAGTCATAAAATGACATTTTCAAAGTAGGCAGTCACTTTAAATAATTTTAAAATGTTTAAAATCTGCCAGCACTATAAGTTTCACCTTCTTTATCTATAGTTTGTTTAGTTTTACGTGATTTTGCTAGTTTATTGTTAATTTTTTTTCTTTTCCAATCACTAGAATTTCTTTTTTCACAATTGTCTATGCGACGCTTATCACGCCTTTGAGCAATAGACATAGAGAGTAAATTTATTTCCTCTTGTTCTGCATTTTGACTTTGTAAACATCCAAAATTAAACTCACTTATTGAGGAAATTACTGCCATTTCAAGTCTTTTTTTGGAAACAAACGTTTCCTTTGGACAGTTCTTCCAAATAATACTGTGCAAGCTTTCATTCGTGTTTTGAGTTTTGCCAGACACACATCTAGCTAACAAGTCATTACTTGCAAGTCTTTAATACACTGGCAATATTTTGGAAATTACATCCTCTGACAATTTAGTTTTCATTGCACTGTGTGATTTTGTAATTTCATTGTTTGCCAGAGCTCTCTGGTAAAAACACCATGATGTAGCACCTGTTGGGCATTTATTGTGCTTTGGAAATGCATCAGTGGAACAACAATGAAATAGGGATGCATATATTGCAGATTTCATCTTTTGTATATCTGGAACATTATCATTTATAGCTTTCCTATAAAAGTTTGTTAGTTTGAATATTGTTGTTTCCTTCAAACTTCCCTCTTTTCGACCACCTATTGTAATGCCTTTGCTCCGCCACTCTGTTACTTTATTGCGAAGTCCAGTTCCTAACCTTTTTGCAACATGGTTTATGCATTCTTCTTTTTTGATTTTTACGTCACTGCCATAAACATTCAATGTTGACAAATGATGAAACGTTTTAGCATCCCCATCTGAAAGGATATTGACGTATCTCATTCCACATGCATTTATCGATCTCTTCCATAAAATTTCTGCTGCTTTCATCTCCATTGAGTTAGAGTACCCCTGATAATTTTCAGCACATTGTGATTTATGGCCCTCAAACCATATGGAAAATTCAGCAGTATTAGCACCAAGGTCTCTCTTCGCCGAAGTACATTCAGGACACTATTTAGATAAGATTTCAAAATCGATCACAAGTCCAGTCAAAACGTCCACAACTATTCCAATTCCGTACAATGACGTATGGCCACGCTTTTGCCAAGTTCCATCGTACGACACTGTTAAATCAATAATATTTGTGTCTGTATGTTCACGTAAATCTTGATGTTTTTTTCTTATAATGTTACGAGACAATTCCAAAATATCCTCTTTGACATGCATCTTCTCCTCGTACAAATTATTTAAACATTTTGAAAATGTTTTTTTATCCATAGCATGAATTCCAATTACCATGGAAAATATTTCTAAAGCTGCGTGTCCTCTGCCAATCTTCAAAAAAGCTTCAACAAGCTTTTTATTTGCTTCAAAACATCTAGATTCATTTTCACGGGGACTTGAAAACACAGAACTAAATATTTTATTGCAATTCTTGCAAGAAAGTTCAACCTTTGTTGAAAATCCAAAGGTTCCTTTGGTAGCAACATCTAAGGATTGTGTGTCACAGTGATCACATTTCACATTGCATAACAATGAAGACCACATGTTATTATTCATAAAAACATAACTGCTTCTATCACTAAGATTTTCTTTAGATGTGGAAGGAAGCATCTGTAATTTGGTAGCACTAACATTCTTATTTTCCTCACCTGTATTTTCTGCGGTGACAGAAACAGAATTTTCACCAGATGATAAATTATCACATAAATCATCAATTTCACCAACTTCATTATTCAGAGCACTATTTGGAACAGCTTCCCAATTGACCCGTTTTCTCGCCAAGCCAATTTTTTCCCGCCAACCTTGGCGCCATTGTTGTTTACCCCAGCCCTCCGCACGGCAAGTGAGTAAGACTGGTTCTTAAATCCCGCCCCCTTCCCGCTACTCGTTGGATAGCATGCAACACAGCTTATTTATTAAACTTTTACAATAAAATGAGAGTATAAAGAGATTTATTAATTATAAAACTTACTTGTAAATATCCGGTGATGATTTTTAAAATATTGAAGTTTATTATTAAAAAATGTCGTTCTTCTTAGGGCACTTAAAACTACTCACCAAAAGAGAACATTCCCTTAGAAATTGGTGATAAACGACACTATTTCTAGAAATATCAACTATAAATAACCTACTGGGGATACCGTCCGAGCCGAACGCATGCTTACCGCCAATTTTGTAATCCGACTTGGATAGTCTAACTAATGCAGCCTGATACTGCTAATGGGCAACATAACTATTTAGTTTAATTTAATAAAGCAATAAAAAATTAAGAGTTTTTTACAAAGTAAAAATAATAATTCTAAAATAATATCTAATTGACAAACTAAATCACTACAATCTATTTGAAAATTAATGTAAATATATTATATAGGAGATAGTTAATACAGTAAACTATTTATATATGTATAAATAAGCTATGTATAAGTATATTTAGCTTAAATAAAGTATAAAAACTCTAAAATGAAGTTAGAAAATCATATAGTCACCAAGCACGTGTTAATCCAATGAAGAATCCGTCGGTCAAGCAGCTAACAGAGCAGAAAAAAATCTGAACTAACTTTTGACCTCCTGAACCGGCTAGCTTAATATTACAGCAACCCTTGTGACGTAGTTCATCGTCAAAGCGGGTTTTCAGAGCCCAGGAACGAACCGCGCCACAAGGATTGGCGCGAAATCGCCTTGGCGAGAAATAGGGTCAATAAGGAATCTTAGCCCACTATTTTGCTCCCACCTCATACGTATATTAGCAGCACACTTACGCGATTTTTTTGATGGCCTGCGTTTAGGCTTTCGATAGCGTCTACTCAAAGCATCCATTATAGAAACAGAGATAAAATAAATCACGATTTAAATAAATCGACAACGTATAAATAAATCGACAGCTGTCTAGCTCTGAAAAGAACTGTTTTTTTTCTTTCGAAACCAATCGGAACTGATACAAAATAGCAAAAGATAGATGATTCAGAAAATAACTATTCTGATGCTAGTATACAGTAAAACGTGGTAAACAAGCGGTAGAAAACAGTTAAACAGTTACAGCTAACATGTGCGGTTGCCACTGCGCACATTAGTAAAAAAATATCAATTGTAGAATTAATAAAAATGTAAAACAAAGTAACACAGATCTTTGTTTACATGTTTGTTTACATTTTCATGGACATTTAAAGGGCTCTTTAATATTTTTAAATGCTTGTAACTATTTTATAAATTAAGTTATTTACATGCGGTTTTTTGCAAATGATTCTGCGAAAAGGGTAAAATATTAATACACAAAAAAAAAATTTCCAATTTTTGACGATTTTCGGTAATTTGAAAGTCCACCATCCCCTTAAAAAAAAATTCTAAATGAAATCTCATCAGCTTCGACTCTCCCAGTTTTACTCGTCTTAATATATGCTACAAGTAATGTGATTTGGTAGTTTAAAATATCAGTCATATCTTATTTGCTTTATGTCTGTTTGTACTTATTTACAATGACAATTTTCACATTTCAATAGAGTCTTCAATGTCTTTGGCAATGGTGGTGTAGTAACTGGAGACTAAGGCCTCTTTCAGACGAGGCACATTTCTTGATTCAACTGACTTTTCTTGTTTATTTTCATGTAGTTGACTGCCGTGTGAGGTTCTTTTCACACGAGGCGCGGCGCCCAATTCAAGGCGAAACCTTCTCTTCTGGGGTTGTGGCAATGCTTCGTAAGCAGCTACACGCAGGCGAAAACGCGACTGAAAAATGATGTGGAAGAAGACAGTTTACTACATTAAATTATGTGTATATATTCTATCCATAGGCCATACTTTAATCTACACCTAAAATAATTACAATATTTCCCATAAAAATATTTTTCAGGCAAATGTATTGTAATCTACAAAAAATATCAAAGGAAAAAAAATTGCTGTAAAAAATTAGTGATATGTACTTAACTAAATTTAGATAGAATTTGTATAAACATACAAGATATACATGTATACAAAATTTTAGCAATTTGGGACGATTAGTTTTGAAGAAGCACAAGTTTCAAAATAACAGTTTTTAGAAAAAGCCATTTAAAGTTTAAATTTTCTATAAATTACTTTACTATTAGCTTTATACATTTGGCCATAAAATTGGTTGTAATATCGACTTCATTTTTTTCATAAGATTCCTTTTTTTCCATTCTTCATAATTAAATCATAATAAAAAAATTGAGTTTTTTTAAGGTTTTAAGGTGATTTCCCTCCTTACATTTTTAAATTTCAAAAACTTTAACTTAAATATTATATCTTTCTTCTACCAATACCTTTCTTTTACACCAATTTTATAACACAATATTGGTCTTTGATTTATAATGATGTAGAGGAATATAGATTTAAGAAAGCATCATAACATGGCACTCAGGTTTTTACTTACAAAAATACAAAATGTATTATTTTTATATTTGCTCTGCTAATTTTTTAAATCGCATTTCTTTTATTTGTAGGACCACTATACCTCATTCTTACTTTTTTTAAAAAATTTATAATAATTAAATTGCACACCTGAAAGGGTTAATGCAAAAACCTCCCTCATATGAAAACTATTCAAATTGTAGGCATAAGGCGATGTTCACATTTGCGAATCTAGATAAATTTAATTAAATAATGGGTAAATTCGCGCAATTTGGTGCTCCCACATATATTTTTAAGTGTAACAGTCATAACCTGTACTAATCGATGTAATGCTGTTTGATAAGTAATGTAAAGAGAGTGACGTATGTCACCATAGAAACATCAAATAAACAACCAATGATAAAGAATATATTTCGTTGAAATGACCAAATAAATATTTCTGTTCATTTTTTTTAATGATAATGCGGCTTCTAAATAAATTTTTAAACAAATTCTAAAAGAGTTAAAAATTTTCTTTTAATTTTGGAGTTTTTAACCACCATTAACAAAAAAACAAATGAACTGTTAAATTTGAATGGTACCGACTACTTTATTGAGCAGGCATCTGTATTTATTTATATCGATATTTGCAAGGGGACTGGGACGTCTGCGACAACTAAGAAGTTGGAAATTTGGGCTATTCTTTTAAAGCCCATATCTTATACAAATATGCATGTATCATTATGATTTTTTATGTTAATTTAGTAAGACCTTTATGAATATTTTAAGATAAAAAAAATTCTTTTTGGATTGAAAGGTAAATTTAAAATAACAATATAAACAAACATACTTTTCCCCCTGAAATTTTTGAGGTATTCACTTTGTAACACTTTTTCAAAAATTTAGTGAAAATCTTACCTTGAAATCTTGTGTGATGATCAAACACAGTTTGTTTTATATAGTTAACCCATTTAAATCTTTGTTACACTATTTTAAATTTTTTTTTTAAATTATAAATTTCACTTATCAGAAATCTGCATATTTTTGTCATACATTTTCACCATTTACAAAAATATCTTAAGGTTTAAAAATAAAAATATAGGTTATATTGATACAAGAGCACTTATTCTATTGACGTTTAAAATTACAGAGATGTACTTGCAACAGATTTTGCAGAAAGTGTACCATTACATGAAAAAATCACATTTTGAGAAAAACGCAAAAAATACTTTCCCATTATATGGGATTTAAATGTATGTTTACATTTTTAAGTTGCTAATAATTGTTGTTAGAGTGTCAAAAAGTACATAAATTATATATATTTGTAATCTGCAGAATCTGCTCTATTTTTTAAGCCACAAATTCAAAAATAAATTTTTTTGAAGTCGGAATAAAATTTGCGTGCCAATTCCCTCCAAGCTTCACCCCTTTTAATTTTATCGCTATATTCATCACCTCATGTCCCATATCGCGGGACTAATACGAATTTCTTCGATGAATTGTTCCACATTCAAACTTGCAATTGAAACGCTTTCCATACTGAACTGAGCTCATGCAGCTAGGCGGCTGGTGTGAAGAGCGAACCTTCAGTAATGTCTTTTGTGTTGAGTCTACTCATCGGGATGAGATCGTTATCAGCACAAGTGCCAGATGTCAAAATGTCTGGGCACTGAATTCACTCCGTGTGAAAAGGTTCCGGCGATTCCCATACATTTGCATGGTGGCTACGCTCCTTGACAGCCGCCCGGAAATCAGTTTGATCAACTATGTGCCTCGTCTGAAAAGGGCCTAACTCTCTTTACTTTTTCATTTAGCTCAGCACATTTTGCTCCGGAGAATTGAATTTCTTCTGATTCGCCCAAAAGCACAAAGAAAGAACGGCTAAGCATTTTTCTGAGACGGTGACTTTGATAAATATTGCATCAACTACCTTTTTTTATCAATAACACATGTGAAGATGGTGATGAATATTTTATCACTTGCTCTAGTGAATGCCTGTAGTCATTTTTCAAGAAACCTGAATAAAATCTCAATATTATAATAAAAAAAGAATTTTTGTTTTCATTAAAATACTTTTTTGTTTCTTTTCATAGATTTGGATGGATTATGGACTGAATTGGAACCACAGTGATTTTGGAGGGATAAAAGTAGTTCGGATACCAGCGGATAAAGTATGGAGACCAGATATTATATTATACAATAAGTATGTTTGGCTTTACATAATTACTCATTTCTCTCCTTCTTTTACAGACTCTAATAATTATGAGCATGATTAGTTTGTTCGTTTCATAATATAATTTAGTTTATAATACAGCAACCATAAAATGAATTCTGCAGAACACAATACGAATTCCTTACATTAAAGAAACCATAGTGAAGTTTTCAAAAACAGTTTTAATTTTTCTGGTCCACAGTTTCTCTTTTGAAAGGCATAGTTATTTTATGCACGAACTTCAGAGAATTTTAAAACTTTACTTTTAACCTCTGTTGTTCAGTGCCAACACCGTTAGTAAGAAGATGGAATCCCTCGCGCATTCTAAAACATCTAATTACATTAAAGATATATGTAACTTAAACCATGGCATGAAGACTGATTAGGTTGGAGGGATACTGTTAGAAAAATAAAAATAATTATGTATTAAAACCCCATAATATGAATGACGTATTTTTCTGAGAAAGATTTTGTCATTAATTTAGAATGTTTAGACGTCATTTAGTGATTCATTTGAAAATGTTTGGAGTTAAAATGCTCACAGTTTTTCTCAGTTACTTGATTTTACTTAAACCATGATTTAAAAAATACAAACATTCACAAAAAGTACAAATTAAATGTCTAACTCATGTAACTATTGTTCTTTCATATATTTAATATTTATTTTTGTTTGAAATTTGTAACTTTCCCCGTGTCTACAGAAATTGTCATTTCCGCACTCGAAACGTTCCAAATATTATTCTGAAAATTATTCCAAAAGTCGTCTGCTGTTCTAGTTGCAAGGAATCTGCGTTTGCGTGGTCCAGTCATAAATGATAACACAGATATAGTAACAAAACAGTTTACAGTGGAATCTCGATCTATCGTTTTTCAAGGGACCGATTGAAATGAACGATAAGTGCGGGAAAACGATAGATGCGGAAACATAACAAAGCAATATGATCGTTGGGACTGGATAAAATGAATGGCACATACGGAAAAACGATGGATCCGAAAACGATCGATCGAGATTCCACTGTAATATGTTCTTGAAAAGGGGAAAACTCTACGATATGACCCCGATAGTACTCGGCTCTTCCGTACTGATAGTGACCGGCTTCACTCTCACTCAATATTGAGACCGCAATTTGTGTTAGTGACAGCTGACAAGATATCTCAAAGTAAACTTACTTCTCTATGCTTCCGATAACTTCCTAGCTCAATTCTGTAATCCACAAGGGAAGATTCTAAACACCTTCAAAGATCTTTAATTAACGATAACAACAGACTCCAGAAACTCCCTTTCATATATACTGGATCTACGGTAACTTAAAATGGAATTACGATTAAGATTAAAATAGGCTCCTACTCTTGGGTCGTATCATAAAGTAAGTTTAGGGGAATATACAAGACAGGAAAAAAAATGGCAGCTATAAATACGATGAAACTTCTGTATGGAGGCCAGTAATGGTTCCGAAAAAAAGTGGCCGTTTTGAAGGGTGTCTTCCATAACTTTGGCTCTATAGACTCTTAAATCGGTTGTGAACAAAATATGGCCGTTTAGAGGAGTGGCCGGCTATAGAAGTTTCACTGTATTTGTAAACTCTTTACCTGCTTAAAAATTTACAATCTTGGTTAATTACTGACTTTTAATTTCAGAAAATAGAAACTGAAAATTTTTTTCGCAAAAATTGTATACATTTAAGACCGGCAGAAATTTAACCGTGTATTTAATCAATATAAATTCACCTCCTTTTGATTTATATTACAGTGCGGACTCCCAGTACAACAATGCTATCCTAAGTACCAATGTCATTGTTGCCTCTGATGGAAATATCACCTGGTTGTCAAGTGCAATTTTCCGAAGCTCGTGCAAGATAAATGTAGCATGGTTTCCTTTCGACGAACAAAACTGTTCTATGAAGTTTGCATCGTGGTCTTACGACGGATACAGGGTTAACGTCATGATCCAAACCAGTGAAGGTGATCTGTCAAATTACGTGGAAAATGGAGAATGGGACCTCATAACAATGTTGGTAGAAAGAAACGAAGTCTTTTATTCTTGCTGCCAGGTAAAACATCTCAAGTCATTTAACTTAATCGTATCTGTTACTATATAACAAAATTTTTACTTACAAATAACCATGGAGGGTGTTTCAACGAGGTAAATAACTTTGAATAACAGTTGGTGATAAGTAAACATCGAAGAATGTAAGGAAACATTTGGAGTTTTAACATGGACAGTAAGTTTGATATGACTGCCCTCCATAACTGCTGTCTGACATCCATTTGCCATACGCGGAAGTGCATATCTCTGTAAAATTTAGCAATGGTAGACAGGCCCCGATTTCCGCATGGGCAAGTGGGGCACTTGCCCAGGGCCCCCAAATTTATGGGGCCCCCTAATTTAGTATTAAGTTGTACATATTTTTGAAAATTTGGTTTTGGGTTAATTCAGTAAAGGTGGGCAGTGGCGGATACAGAAAAAAATCCTGGGTGGGGCACAGTGCACCCACTATATTCATTTCAAAAGAAAATTTCCTGAATTTATTTATTAACATTAAAAGTAAATTAATTAACACATTATTATTATTATTATTATTATTATTATTATTCAAATGTTTGACTTTTTGGTCGAAAATTTTTTGAATTTCCGGTCCGAATTTATGGCATTGGTGAGTGTCCCACATGTTCATGTGGAAATCTACTCCTGGAGGGGGAGGGCACATGGCCTCCCTCTGGATCTGTCCTTGGAGGGGGCCCCCAAAGTCTGCTTGGAGGGGGCCCCATTGGGTCAAAGTCGGGCCCTGATGGTAGATGTAATTCTGGAACCTAGCACATCCAACTTGGTGAGAAAAGATCCCCGATGGCTCTAAATATTTGCCCTACTTTCACGAGATGCACGTCTGGTTAACTTCCTAGGACCTCTGTGGAAAATTTGCTGATTTTCTGCGAAACGAAATCAGAAACATGTACCTTCCTTTTGATCTCCTCTAATGAACAAAACTGCCAGTTTCCTAAAGCTTTTTGCCACGTACAGATCGCTTATAGGACGTTCTTTGTCTTTTATTGTGAGAAAATTGCTCTTAACTAGAGTGGCAGACTTCGTGTCCTCGCATAATGTGCTCATACATAATATACTCACGTTCTGCTCCATCGAGTGTACCCACTTTTTAAATGCAATAACGAATCGTCTCAGATAGTCGTGTCATTTTGTTATAAAATTATGTGACGTAAAGTTGACGGGATTTGCTACGTTATGACACACTCAGCGTTTTCACGACTTTGAGTGAAACCTAGTTATTCTCTTTCTTCTGCAAAGTTGTATAACCCCCTTTTGTTGTTGTTGTTGCTTATGCCACTTGACCGACAGCAACATCAGATCACGAAGGCTCTGGGCGATGAAGGTGCGGCTCCTGTTCCGAATTAGCACCCCAAGGGTCGGAGTCCGACTTGGCTAAATGACCGGTCCCGTAAGTTTGAACCGAGTCAAGTGACGATACCGAAACACTTGACCCCGCACCTCCAGAGGTAAATTTGAGAACTTGGAGGACATTGCAGCCATGCCCTATTTTACGTCCCCCGGCCACCATTCGTGAACACGGCGGTGGATTTGCAGCGACGAGCACCGAACCAGGGACGTTCAGATCACTGGCCCGCTGCTCTTGCCAACCGGGCTTCCCCACCCATATAACCCCCTTTTGAAACACCCGATGTATATTAAATATCATGTTAAACAATTTTATACCTTGCATTGTTCTTACATTGTTTTTGTTATCAGTAATTTTTTTTTCGAATTAAATATTGAAAGAGTTTTTGCTGGTCGTACACGATTGGTGAAATTAGATCAAGAGAATACCTACAAAGAAAAGGGAGAAAACCTGTATTATGCAATAAAGAAAGACTATCATGCAAAATTGACCAATCTTCAAACTGAAAATAAAAAAGTTAAAAATCAAATATCGAAACGTTATTACTTCGTTCTCTTATACCATAAGTGTTTTCTGAGACCAAACGGTCTGTCAATACCTTGCGTTCTCATTTCCAAATCACCGATAGGAACCGTATCCAGACGTGACGTTCCACATCGTTCTACGTCGAAGGCCTCTCTTCTACGTGTTCAACCTGATCCTGCCGTGCATGCTTATAACGGGCATCGCGCTGCTCAGCTTCTACATGCCCTCAGATTCCGGGGAGAAAGTAACCCTCGGTATAACTACCCTCCTTTCCATGACTGTCTTCCTCATGGTTATCGGCGAAAGCATGCCGCCCACTTCTGACACCGTGCCACTCATAGGTGATTATTTTTATTATCTTTTTACATGATGTTTAATCTAATTTTAAATTTACCCCATCTAATTAAATTTTTGTTCACTATCTTACTGGTGTTATTGCAGCAAAATCTTGAGACGAGATTATGGCTGAATATGTCATAAACTGAATTCCTTCAATACGTGACCTCAATTTTGCTGAACAACTTTACAACTTTCCGGAATGATAGTGTCGTTTGGTTCAAATTAGTGTGAGAGTTTACCCTAGCTCCTTAGGTTTCTGTTAATCGTCTTCACCTCATTTCCGTTCTTGCGACAGTGTTGCGAGACCTGATTTTGGTTAGACATGTGTCTATCTTACTGATGTTGTTGCAGCAATATCTTGAGACGAGATTATGGCTGAATATGTCATCAACTGAATTCCTTCAATACCTGACCTCTATTTTGCTGAACAACTTTACAACTTTCCGGAATGATAGTGTCGTTTGGGTCAAATTAGTGTGAGGGTTTACCCTAGCTCCTTAGGTTTCTGTTAATCGTCTTCACCTCATTTCCGTTCTTGCGACAGTGTTGCGAGACCTGATTTTGGTTAGACATGTGTCTATCTTACTGATGTTGTTGCAGCAATATCTTGAGACGAGATTATGGCTGAATATGTCATCAACTGAATTCCTTCAATACCTGACCTCTATTTTGCTGAACAACTTTACAACTTTCCGGAATGATAGTGTCGTTTGGGTCAAATTAGTGTGAGGGTTTACCCTAGCTCCTTAGGTTTCTGTTAATTGCCTTCACACCTCATTTCCGTTCTTGCGACAGTGTTGCGAGACATGATTTTGGTTAGACATGTGTCTATCTTACTGATGTTGTTGCAGCAATATCTTGAGACGAGATTATGGCTGAATATGTCATCAACTGAATTCCTTCAATACTTGATCTCTGTTTTACTGAATAACTTTCCGGAATTATACTGCCATTGAGGTCAAGTTAGACGGAGAGTTTACCCTAACTCCTTAGATTCCTGTTAATAATCATAACACATCATTCACTCTCTCTTGCGACAGTATTGTGAGACGTGATTTGGGCTCGGCTGTAATCGGCTGAATTCCTTCTTTAACCTCGGGTTTTGCTGAACAACTTTCCGGAAATATACTGACATTTGCAACAAGTTGAGAATTGGAGTGAAAGGCGCATGATCAAGTAAAACCCTAATAGTTTGAAAACCCTTTATGGGGAATAACACTTATAATTTATTAAATAAGACAGAGTAAATGATTATCAAAAGGTATAATAAGGACTTGATGAAAAACTTATAACAGATTGATGAGAGAAAAGCTACACAAGCTATACCACACAGATTCACACAGATCAGAGAAGTCAACAGCAGTTGTGGTTGCCAAAATGTAAAAACATAAAAGTGGCAATACGATAACGATTACATTTGATTTATATTACAACAATAACGCTTAAGTACATGGAATTTCTTGGTATAACATATATAAAATTTGCTTATACTGCTGTATACATAGCTACAACAAATCAGAAACGGAACAAAGTATATAAATATGGAGAGAGCATGCGCAATGCGGGCATTAACCAGGAAAATATCCCGACTTTCCAAGATTCAGATACAACGTTTTATAGATGATGCTAACGTTTTTAGTAGATGACCCATACTACATAAATTTCATATTTTTTTAATTCTGAATTTAAATCTCCTTTAAGCTACTCTCACGTCGAAGAAAAAATGCACTATTCCCGACGTTCTTTTGCAATTAGTTATACAATTACAAAATTTTCTTATTTGATATAATTATTGTGCGTAAAAGACAAGCACATTCTCTGGTTAAATTTACAAATGATGGAAAAATAGGTGTCCATGCTGTATATAAATTACCAAAATATATTTATTTCTATATGATCAATGCAAACATTTTCCTTTACTTTGCTTCTCCAGGTCTGTATTATGCTGTGGTAATGACCTTAGTGTCACTAGCTACAGCCATGTCTGTGGTTACTCTCAACATACATCATCGTGGTATCCATGGTAGCGAAGTGCCCCCAGCAGTCAAGAAACTCGTCTTTGGCGTGCTGGCTAAAATTCTTTTCATACGGGTCGAATATTATGACACGTTTGACGCAACCAGTTCTGTAAGTATATATTACCTCTATTCCTCCTGTGCTTTTCTCAACACGCAGCGCATCACACGTGTTACAGCAAGCACGGCAAAACTTTGTTTTCTTTTCTTTTCACTAGGGGCTTCGCCCCTAGGCTCGCTCCTCTGTTATGGCTAATAGCGAGATACATAGGGGTGATTCTCGGGCAATGTAACAGCTTCCATCCATTTACTGTTGTCACCCTTAATGCAAAGGGCGCTTCATTACTGTTGAATTATCAGCTTTAAAATTCAATTAAAAATCGAAAATTTAAGATAGAGACTTGAAATGAGGTTTATATGAATAAGAAAGCTTTCAGCTTCTAGATGATTGAAATATGTTCTTTGTAACATAAAAACTCGAGGAGCATCGATATTACATCCACATAGGGGACGATATTTCTTGAAAAACTGTGTTTCATTTTTTGATGGAAATATTAGTCTGTTTTAAAATATTTTTATACAAATAAGGTCTAGTTTGAAAGAGAAATGTCTGTAGTCTTAGATTGTATAAAGATCAAAATTCTACGATCAATTTTTTCGAGTTATCGTAATTTTAAGATGAAAAAGTCACTATTTCTTGAAAAACTGTGTTTCATTTTTTGATGAAAATATTAGTCTGTTTTAAAATATTTTTAAACAAATGAGGTCTAGTTTGAAAGAGAAATGTCTGTAGTCTTAGATTGTAAAAAAATCAAAATTCTACGATCATTTCTTCGATCATTTATTCAGATAATTTTTTGGCGAGTTATCGTAATCTGAAGATGAAAAAGTTAATATTTTCCCACAAAACATATAATTAAAAAAAAAACTTGTATAATTAAAAAAAAGTCCGAAGATGAGAAGTGTCCTACTTTGGTCCCCCCATTTTTCTGCATCCATTGGTATTGCTCTCGACCCCATACCCCCAGCGGTTCGAGAGAGTTAGCGTGACAAGTTTTTGACAGCGGCAGCGGGAGTTACTTTTTTTTAGAATAGAGAGAAACGAGCACGGCAAACACTTGTGTTGACGGCATTCGCCCATCCTCACTTCGAAATGGGAGTATTCGGCGCGGCCATTCGACGCGAAACCCATTTCGGCACGGCCTTCGAAAATCTATTTGGTGATGGAGGTTATTCAGGTCATTAAATTTTCGTCAAAATTTCGTTAAACAATTTAATTTGTGAATTTTCTTTTATGCATGAAAACGAATTATTTTAAATTATTTATTAAAGATATTAATGATGAATAGAATTTTGCGTAATTTAAAGGAACCAGTGATAAGCTGAGAAAAGAACTTGATTTTTGCAGTTAAAACTTTATTAAACTTAGCGTGATTTTACAAAATTGTTAGCCGGTCATGAACCAACCCCAAAGCTCAAAAAATATAGAGATGCAGACAGAAGGATAAGAGATAATATTCTTAAATTTGATTCTATGTCTGCAAGAGTATGTGAGAAGCATTGCTCACAATTATCAGATGGCTAATTAAAGTAATAATTACAAGATAAAAAGAACTTTTTAAATACCATGTTTTTAAATTTTCTGTTGAATCATAAAAACTTGACAATTCTATGTATTAATAAATACTTTTTTAAAATTTCTTTGATGAATTATCCCATCAACTTGAAAGAAAATGAAGTTAATTGGAAGTTAACTTGCGTTTAACTTTTCGCTCCCGTCCCGGCCGAGAGATGGCTGCACAAGTCTACAAAACAAAATTAACTGAAAATGAATTCAGTCCTGCTTAAAGATGGCTAAAAGTATTAAAATAATGCATTGTCATCGTTTTCTGAGCTATTCTAAAAGTTTCAATTGTCTAGCTAGTCGGGAAGTTAGTTAAAAATCGATTGCAAGATTTGTACTGGACAAACACACACACAAACAAACAAACAAAAAAGCGAGTTAATAAAAACATGGTAAAAATGTAATTTATAAGATAAGAAATTAAAATTTTTACATTTCCTACTAATGTCTCCGTGTTCATACTTTGTTTATGAATTTATTTTTGTACATATGTACAGTGTAATTTTTTCCGTTTGGTTTTGGGGAAAAGCACTACCTCATTCTGCCTCCTGGCTAATTTCTTTCTTAAACCGAGATAAAGATGTTTTTAACAAGCTTGTAGAACTTCAAATCCTTGTAATTACCTCCCCCTTTTTTTAATTAATATTTCTTACACTTAAAAGGTTCGGGATGCAAATATCTGGCTCCAAAACAACTGGGCCGAATCGTACCAAACTGTCCTCACTACAAAATACGCACAGAAAAACTAGAAAAGCTTCCTTTCCCCCTTTACTTACGATACACTGCACTCATTTACCCATAAAAATTTTCGAAGATCTTTCCTCAAATTCTTTCAGTATTATGTTTACTAAAATGAAAAATATGTACTCGAGTTTAAACTGTTTTATTGGCTGCTTAAATAAATGCATTAAATATGTAGTTACATTAAAAAGGGTACGCGACACAAAATCCTTTTTTTTTTTAAATAAAAAGCTTTTTTTTTTTTTCTTTTTTTCTTTTTTTTTTTTTTTTTTTTTTGGGGGGGGGGGTCGTCAAAAACCTACTATGGGACTTTCAGAATAAAATAACGCAAAGCTCATGTTTTTATGATGATTTCATTTCCAGAAACATACTGAACCGTCAATGGGTACCGTGTGTATTAATGTTTTAAATCTTTTTGATTCGGAGTGGAAATTTTCACGATTTAAGAATGTATCTGCTATTCCTTGTAAGATAACTCCTAGATATTACAAATCTTTTGTTCTAATTTCAACTAACTCTCGACAAAATTTTTAATTTAGAGTAAAAATTTGGAAAATATGTTCCGTGACACAAAAAATACTGTGAAATAAATAACTTTTTTGTCCTTTAATGTGATTAATATATTGATTAATAAGTACTTTTATAAATAATAATATGTAACATTAATAAGTAATTGTATAAATAACAATTAGTATATTAATAAGTAATTTTATAGTCAGTTAAAAGTAATTAGCAAGTAATTTTGTGAAGAAAATTTTGATAAATTTTGAAAGAATAAATTAACTATGAAACCTTATCTATGTTCAAAAATAGGGGGGTGGGGGGAGATTATGCAATTAGAGCTATTGGTTAAGCATATTCCAAACTAAACATGTTTCAAACTTTAGATTTTAAATATACTGTACAACATTGAAAACTGTTCAAATAAATTTTAGATGCTTAATAATTTTTGAATAAAAATATTTGATGGAAAAAAACTTTAAGTGCGTAAATTAAAAAAGTAATAAAACCTTCTTTCCATAACACCTATAATACATTTTTTTAAAAT
The DNA here is from genome assembly GCA_907164885.2 of Dolomedes plantarius. Lineage (NCBI taxonomy): Eukaryota > Metazoa > Arthropoda > Arachnida > Araneae > Dolomedidae > Dolomedes > Dolomedes plantarius. Next base: position 26,949,436 of record OU015496.1, on the reverse strand, counting down.
TACATATGCAATTATACCTTACAAAAAACTTATGAAACAGAAAGAAACAGCTTCTTAATAACCACAATAAGAAGTTAAAAGGGTGGCAACTAGTTTCGAAATAATTAATAGCTCTTCATCAAGCTGAGGAGGCAATCAATAGGTGTGATTGCCTCCACGTAGAAATCATATATTTTTCATTGTAGGTATTAAGAAGCTGTATGTTCCTGATATGCAATTATATTTCACACTTTTACGGAAAAAAAATCAGATTACAAATAACAGAAATTTCTCAAGCTAAAATATTGCATAGTGACATAATTTTTTTTTGTTTTAGAAAAAGAGCTTTATTTTAAATCAGTTTCCTAATTTTTTAAGTAAAATAACTCCAATTTCATTTCTTGTATTTAAAAACCACTTGATTCCATTATAAAGTTTTCTTTTATTTCCTACTCGTCCAGCCACATCATTAGTAAATTCTGTGCTTAAGACAATGTTTTGAACTATCCGTACAGAAAGAAAAGGGAAAAAATGAAAAGAAAAACACCGGACATATTCTTTCAATAATAGCCGGGATTATTTAGAGTAACATTTCTATGATTTTTTTTCCCTAAATACACATCTATCTCGATTATGTGGGCATGTAATGTTATTGCGTGTATGTTTAGAAATTCCAATCACAATTGTAGATTATTGTAGATCAGGGGTGGGCAGACTTTTCCAGGGTACGGGCTACTTCTAATTTTTTCAAGGTGTTGCGGTCCACCCAGTGACGTAGGTGTAGTGAGCTAAAAAAAACGGTTTACAATATTTATTATAACTTAATAATAAATGCGGAATATGTACTTACCTACATTACTACAAGAAAAAAAAACTTACTCTTTTAAAACCGCGTTTAAAGCAAATTGCGTCGGTGTTCCAAAAATATGTTTCTTTTAGTATGCGCGTCTTAGGTCTTAGTAAAGGCGGTCACTCAAAAATGTCTTGGTGGTCCACCGGTCGATCGCGATCGACTTAATGCCCACCCCTGGTGTAGATGATTCGCAACTCTGATCTTCGAACCCAAGCATTATGTCAAGGATGTCTTCCTCCCCTCATCAATAAGGAGACGACAACATAGTATTACAATAAATGCATGAACTAACAACTTAACCTGTCAAAAACGGTATGGAGGCAAAAGACGAAATTAAAAATCTTCTTACTACTGAATTTGAAAAAAATTGAAAATAAAAAAAGGACTAGAGTAAACGTAAAAACTTCTAAAATAGCATGAAAGATTTAAATATCACAGAGAAGAAAAGGTTTTCCTGTTGAACAGCGAAGACTTAAAAGACTGTAAAATACGTAGAACAACTGCTGGATTTTCTGGAAATTTTCAACAAATTCAAAAATTATTTAAGACCCATTTCTTTCGGTTGTCTAAGGCCCATACCTGGAATTTTGTTTTCCTTACGAAATAAAATTCCAAAACTTTTCCAGGATTGCCAGAACCTGTAGAAATCTTGTATGTTTTAGAGTTTTAGAGACTTTCAGTTATTATTGCGTAATGACTAACCAACAGAATTTCATTATCCGTAAACATTGAGATCGTAAATTTAGCCTTTTTATAGTTAAAAAAAAAGAAACAAAAGCACAAGTTTTTGAAAACATCTGGTGTGAAACAGCTGCTCAGCCATTATGACACGAGGTTTTTCTACTTTTTTTATTTATTAATTCATTCAATTTTTTATATCGATAAATCAGAGCATAAAATCACACCTTGTTTGTTAGAATGTGTCGAATTTAAGTAATTCGACGATTTCGCGTTCCAACATCATAGATGTAATTGTAATTACCAGTTCGGCAATGTTCTCAAAAGTTATTTATTAGTTATGTAAATAACTTTTGAGAGCTCGGAAACGAATTTTCATAAGCTTAGAAATATGTTAGATTTTATCTTTCCAAAAAAAGGTTTTAGTTTAATGAAGGCTTTTGTTTGGTAAACTTAACTACGAACGTCTGACCGGTGTTACGTCATATCCAAGTTCTAAATTATTCCTGAAGTTCTTCGAAACTAATTTTATCCTCAAGGTAATCAGATCAAAAATAACAAAGCTAATTGATAAAATGATCGTATCATTGCTTATAATTTCCTAAAATATATCAGAAAAGAATCTACTTATGCAATTGTAAACAATGAGAAAGAGGCTATAGTAAGATATTTTTCTCTTCGTAAATTAGGATTAGCTGTTGATGGGGTGAAATTGAAACGATAATGTTCGAATCGCGCCTAAATATTACACTGCAAAGCTCGCATATTACCTTTGAAATGTTTTAGGTGTGAAAAATGGCATATACTTCATTGTAGAAAAGTGCTGAGTAAACAGAACAAGAGTTAGATTTGAGTTGATAGTTCTTTAATTAACAATGCTACATCTCAAGTCTAATTCCTGATCTGTTTTATACGATCACCCCCTCATTTTACGGTATTAAATAACTGTGATTCTTTTAAATGTTTTTTTAATTATTTTGATAACTATATATGTTGTGGCATGATTTTAACTGTCATTGGGTAATAATATTTGTACTTTTCCTCTTTTCCCACTAATGTTTTTTCCCCAATGTACTACAGCAAAGAGTAAAAGTCCAAATAAATATTTATTATATAAATATGCTTAAATGCGTATATATTTCCCAGTTATCAAAAAATGATTTAGACTTTTTTTAACGAACCAAGTTACAATGGTTTAACTAAGTAACCTGAATTTAAGTTCAATTTACGACGTAGGATTTTAAGGGAATGTTTGCTCATCCTTTGGAAAAAAATCATAGCGATTCTTTATTTGTACTACTTCCTACTGAAGTTTTTCATATTACTGTACCATCTTTAGCGATAAATATCGAAGATTTTTAACATTTTTTTCTCCAAAAACAATTTTTTCTTCTAATAACAGTTGTTTGTAACCAAAAGATCAAAAAACACTAAAATATTTCAGGTAGTCTCTTCTAACGAAACTACCGCGGGTTATTAACGTAGGATTACTTATCGTTCATTACCCCTTTTCTTTTTGACGCATTTTGGTACTTTTCTGTTTAATTGTTTTACTGTTATTGGGTTTGGCGCATTGCCAAAATTATAACTCGCGACAACGCTGAAAATTATCTTTCCGCAGGACCGTTATTGAGGAACGTAATCCTACGTTAAAACATGACAAACACAATTTCATGAATCATGAAAACGATATTTTACCTTACAACCATTAAATCCCTGGGTACATAGAATGCAATTTTGCTTCGCACAATGAATTTCCTTCATAATAAAAAGGAATAAGGAATGTTAGTTGAAAGTTGCTATACTTTGTTCTTATACCGCATTTACTCATTTAAAAACACCTCTCTTTAGTGACACGAACGTGGGGGACTTTTGGACTTGCACATTTGAATATTTTTTAAAACTGCTTGAAGAAATGTTCAATATAATATATTGTCATATTATGGCATGTATGGAACATATTAATTTCCACTCAGAAATTACTTTCAACAAAATGAAGGATTTTCGGCCATATTGCAAAACACTACCTCTTCCGAATATCGGTAAATGAAAATATCCTCGGGTACTTTCGGAGTATTTCCTTTTGGAAAACCTTCAATTTAGGGTATCATACGTATAAAAACAGAAAATTAGTATTCCAGCTTTGAGTAATATATATAAGAGGCAAGACTTCGGCGGAAAGGGAAGTGTTATCCACCTTAACTTCAAAAGATTTTGTTGTTGTTGTTGTTTCTTATGCCCCCTGGCCGGAATGAATTCCAGACCAGGTCCATATAGGCTTGCAGACTGAGGGGTGCGGCTCCGGTTTGTAATGGCACCACAAGGGTCAAAGTCCGACTTAGCTAGGTGCCAGCTCGATTTTGACCGAACATCCTCAAAGGTGACATCTGGGAGGATCGTACCTTCTCCCAACCACTGACCTCAAAGGACTTTCTACGGATATAACGTGCCCATATCCCGCTTAGACACTATTCAAAAGATTTTGAATGAGTCACTGGAATACATAGTGCCTGGATACTATCTAGTAGGGGACATACCTATGACGTCAAACCCTAGACTTTAACTGCACAATATTGGCTTCGAAGTGCACACGGAGTGTTTATTTCGTTGAAATTGCGAATTAGCTTTCAACTGTGCCACTAGCGCAACTAAGGGAAGGAGATATGCGGTGTTCACCTACTTAAGAGCCAAAAAAATGGATCCGAAAAAGCCAAATCGACCGATTTTGCTTATTAACTCCCCCTTACCTCCCTCACCTAATAAACGGATGCTCCTTACGCTAATAAACCGTAATACTTTAAAATGTATCGTTTGATATATTTATTTATATATTTCCACATATTAATTGAAATCATTCAAAATGGTAATGTGTGTTCTTTTGCAGTGTGGTAATCATAGTAGACGTGATTCCTAGATCATTTCACAATCGTTTTAACTAAAGCTGCATCAATCAAACCCCCCTACAAACTAATCTACCCATATGTTTCTCTTTCTTTTTAGAAGAGAGCATATTAAGATAATTTTTTTCACAGTCGTTTTCCCCTCGATTAGAGCTATTTACGCAGTAACGTCCTCGTAGTTGAAAACATGCACACGAGAGACAGAATTATTTAAAAAACACAGTTTGTATTAAAAATCTAAGTACAATATGTACACTGGCAGAGAAACTATTCTCGTCTGCAGAGAGATTTCTCTCAAAAATTCACAAAGACTCTATCGGTCTTTAACCGAGAGACGAACCGCGCCGATCAGCACTTGGGAAAGACTCCCGCTGAACTCGTTGACTCCGGCTGCTGGGCCGCTTCTCTTTATGCTTCAATGAGACAATGTAAAGCGGGATTTGGGGGCTCTAGAGCTTTTTTGCTTCATGAAAAATAAACAAACTAGAATTTACAAATTAGGGCCGATTATACGCAAACCAAACATCCATGCCAACCACAGGACCGAAACCCGAAGACATAGTACCGAAGACTAAGGGCCTGTTCACATAGGAGTCCGTTGCGTAGCGTTAAGGGAAAGATGGCGTTGAGACGAAAATAAACCAATCATATGCCTCCAAATGATTAGCAATGAAATTTTTAACGCCTATGATTGGTTTATTTTCGTCTCAACGTCATCTTTTCCTTAACGCAACGCAACGGACTCCTATATGAACAGGCCCTAAGGGCCTGTCCACATACAGTCCGTCAGCGTCAGCATTACTCGTATTGACATATTTTAAACCAATCACAGACCTTAAAAATTTCGTGGCTAATCGTTTGCAAGTTTGTAATTGGTTAAATATATTTCAATACGAGTAACGCTGACGCTGACGCTGACGCATTCTATGTGAACAGGCCCTAACACCCTAATCGTTCAGTCACCGTCTGACCCGAAGAGACTACGGTTTGATCTCAACACCCATATGCCTACTGCTAAAAATTATTACTAAATAACGAAATATTTTCCGTCGTTCTTTTGAGCAATAATGCTGTTCTAAACGAAAATCTCGTTTCTATTAATTGCAAAAGGAAAAAAAAAAAGAATGAATAAATAAATAAATCATCAATTGCAAAAATAAATAAATAAATAAACTGAAAGAAAATGTAACGAAGGAAAATGTAACGATGTAATAAGATACCAGACTTTCCTTGTTATCAAAAAGTATTAAAGAGAAAGAAACAAATGGCAAGTACAGTCTTCACTAGAAGCATGAACTGTATGGGAACTAATGTTAAATAAAAAAAATAGTAGTTCATCTATCAAATTAAACTATTCTAGCTATTACTCTTAAACTATTATTAAACGTTTAAATATTTAGTAAAATATTTTCGAGAAAATTTTTTTGTGGGTATACATGTTTTTTTAATTTAATTACCGCCATGTTAAGTAACTCAAAAGGTGTTTAAATATGATAACATAAAAAACATATAGGTTTATTTATGGTTCATAAGAAACATGTTTTTACATTAAATATCCCAATACAATTCGAGCTTTTTTTAAAACTTTTTTTCTGTGAAAAATCCTCAAGCATCCTCTTAGACATTTATTTTATTCATCGAAAAAAAAGAAAGAAAGAAAACGTTTAAATAATGTGAATAATGTCACATTTCTGTGCAGGCAATTATTGATAGCGTCATTCCTATTTCTCAAATCAATATTTTTTGTCAAAATTGAAATCAGAAATCTCTCTTTCACTGCCGGGACTCTTTTCTAAAGATCTTTCCAAACGTAGCAACTCTACCTGTAACTTTCTGGTGTCTTATGTTCCCACTAATCCAATTTTAATTATTACTATTAATCTGCAAGTCGAAATTAGTCGGAGATAAATTCAGTTCGAGCTCACAATCAGTTCTTATAATAAAAAATAAATTTAAAAAATCTTTTCTTCCAGTTTAGGAACACTTCATGTTCAAAAAGTTACCTGAGGGAGGTATGAAATCGCTAAAAAGTTGCACCGAGAATTGCTTCCCGTACTCAGGGCCCGATTTAGAAAATTCTTGACTATAGGCACAAATCGGGATTGGGGGGCCCCCTAACACTGATGTGGGCGTAAAATTTCCAAAATTGACACAAAAAAAATAATCATGAATCATTGTGAAAGTACCATTTTACCAAGAATTGGCTATTTGAAGCGTAGAAGCCTAGAACATTATGAAATAAGAAAAAGCAATACAACATATTAACTTCATCATTAATACACCGATACAATGCAACCAGAAAAACTTATTAATCCCTTATATACACTATAATATACATATATGATGAACTATACATATAACTCTACATATGACGAAACCAATCAATCAAATTTGAAAAGATATATAAAAAAATTGGTATTAAAAATGGTAAAATTTAAAAAAAATTTGAATTGGGAATTTTTTCTTTTAAAATTAAATTTTTTTGGGGGGGGCCCTAGGCCCGGACCTAATGGAAAATCAGGGCCTGCTTGTGCTAACATCATACCAAGATATTAATAATGATGCAACTAATCCTTTTGTTTTTCTGTTTTATAGGTTTTCCACAGAGTGCCTAACACAAAGATTATGCCAGAACGAGACTACTGTGAAAATGGTGGAATCTCTCCAAAGCTCCATTGCAGCAATAATTGTATCACAAACCTCCATAGGGCTATTAAGAACCCTATAGAGAATTTTGAGATACAATTCTTAAAAGTCCTGGAGAAAGTCCATCAAACGATAGACAAAAACGAATTAAGAACGGCAGAGCAAGACAGAAGGGATAAAATCAAAATGGAATGGCAACAAGTTGCTTTGATTATTGATAGATTTTTGCTTTGGGTATTTATTATTTCCACACTTGGTACTACATTTGGTATTCTGTCTATGTCTCCACATGCTAGATTATATTGAAAACTGAATGTGAATTTCTTGGCAACCAATGGTATGATACCACTTATATTTCTAGAATTGCCTCGAAGAAATTGCCACCAGAAGTGAGATTTAGAAGAATACTAAAATTGAGTGATTTAGAAAATAGCAATAATTTGCAGTTTGCAAATTCAAGAAGGTGCTTCAAGTAAAAATCTAAGTCAGTTTTAAATGACAAGATTTAGTAAAACCTTTCAACAAGATGAAAGCAGCTCGAGGTTTACATTTTTTTCTGTTTGACTTCTAAATTCCTCACAGTCGTGGGGAACTAAAAATCCATTATTTTTAAACAAAAGAATCAGAATGGACTATTATTACTTACATTCAGAGTCACAATAAAGACTATAGAAAATTCTAAAGGGAAAATGTTTTGTAGAGCATTAGATGTTCAAGATTACTGAAATGTAGATTTATGTTCAAGCCAGTATAGAACAGCCATAAATAGATTTCTATACGAGTATATGAGCTACAAATATTTGTTAAAAACTCATAGATTAACTGCTTCCATCTATGACATTAGCTAAGTAGACACATAAACTAGGTCATTACATGTACTTAGCAATAGCAAAACAGCGTCAACTAAGGAAAGGTATTTTTGATACTAAATAAGTGCGAGAGTGCAGAATTTGTTAAAATGACCGAACCAAAGTAGTATAATCCTCGTTATAAAGAAAATTAATAGTAGTTTGTATATAAAATAGGGCAAAAAGCATAGTATGTAGAAAACCCTGTAGTAAAAAAAAAAAAAAAAAACTATATTAAAAAATATATAAATTTTCTGAAGATCTCTAGGAGGATTTTAAAACTTACTGCATACAATTATTTGATGAAATCGCTTTTTATAACTAATTAAAAATCAGCTTTTATTTTTTAGAAACAAATAACTTAAGAAAATAATGACTATTTCTAATAAGTAGTGATTTTTGTATGTTGATATTTTCACACATAAATACCATACTTTCATTTTCTAAGTACATTCACCTGCTTCCAATCTAAGATTAACTGTAAAATTATTTACTTATAGCAAACTAAAAACGTTTTAACATGAAAAAATTATAAGTAAAATCAGATGATTCAAATGATATGGACATGAATAATCATTTTAGCAATACATAATTAATTATATCTGCATAATTTTCTCAAGCTAAATAATTAAATAAACTCATTATAGCCCAGTTTTACACCAATAAGAATATAAGTCGCACAATTCTATTATTTATAAGTCTATTTACAACAAAATTGTAAACAGTCATCATACAGAAAATGTGCTTTTAACTTTGCTTGAACAAAACTTACTCTATCATAGAAATTTTTTATGGCCATACTTCTAAATTTAATTGGTCCATCAAAACAGAAGAAAAGTTCACTAGACAAATATTAATAAATGAAAAAACTAACCGTAATAACTGCATCAAGATTATTTCTAGTGATTTATGACAAATACCTCATACAAAAAGAAAAGACAAAATAAACAACAAAGTTGAAAAGAAATTCACAACTTTGTTCGGAAGAATTAATTTTATTTTTTGTGACAACAAATTAATGTTTCACTTCAGTGTGAGATACAATATAATATAATTAAGTGTGTGGTATAAAAGCATGAGATGCTATTTCAGCATACATAACAACATGCTTGGTTTATTCAGCGTTATTATTGGTTGTAAAAAGTTAGAATATGGATGTAAATGAATGCTAACTCAAGAACTTAATAGAATGCTTCCAATCATAGAAACAGGTTGTAGATTTCTATAAATAGAATATACTTGCAATTTCAAAGAAAATTTGGAACTTTGTCACAATAAATCATATAGTTTTAGTAGCTGTTGTCTTATCTGGAGAAATAACTGCACGCAATTCCATAACAACATAAACATTCATACTTTTTAATATATAAAAATTTTTCCTTTCAGCCTATACTTCGACCAAACAAGATATCATGAGTACTAGAGAAATATATACTTTGTTTATAGACTTTGGGATTTTGGCCCAATAACAATGTTTTACATTAATATCTTCACTTCCAATGCACCAGAGAGGTCACAACATAGCAACTAAGGTCTTATCAATGGCGGCTCCAAGGGGGAAGCAGTAGGGGCAGACCCCCCCCCCCAAAAAAAAAAAAAAACAAAAAAAAAAAAAAACATGGCTTTTTTTTTAAAGTTTAAATTTAAAATGAGAGAATGTTTATTTCTTTTATATATATATATATATAACCCTAAGAGCCAACACTCCAAATCTCTGGACTGGAGGCACCATTGGGTCTTATAGGGTTAATCCATACCAGCAAATATGTTGACATCACAAGTTAGAGCAAGCACACTATGGAGTGACAGCTAGGGGTTCATACACCCCTCCTACCGCTATAAATCCCACATAGGGACTTTCTGACATGACAATATTCTGTGGCACTTGTCAGGACTCAACAAACTGAGTACCCTCAAAACCAAATCAAGATGTGCTTATCACTAGGCTGCTGGCGGCTCCAAGGGGGAAGCAGTAGGGGCAGACCCCCCCCCCCCCAAAAAAAAAAAAAAAAAAAAAAACATGGCTTTTTTTTTTAAGTTTAAATTTAAAATGAGAGAATGTTTAATTCTTTTATATATATATATATATATATATATATATATATATATATAACCCTAAGAGCCAACACTCCAAATCTCTGGACTGGAGGCACCATTGGGTCTTATAGGGTTAATCCATACCAGCAAATATGTTGACATCACAAGTTAGAGCAAGCACACTATGGAGTGACAGCTAGGGGTTCATACACCCCTCCTACCGCTATAAATCCCACATAGGGACTTTCTGACATGACAATATTCTGTGGCACTTGTCAGGACTCAACAAACTGAGTACCCTCAAAACCAAATCAAGATGTGCTTATCACTAGGCTGCTCAGTAATACTAACACAAACATAATAATAGCTTTGCCTGTCACAAAAGTTCATGACAGCATCACTATAAAAAGTTATTAAATACATTTTACAATTATTGTATTATGCATTTTAAAAATTTAAATTGGTGAAACTCTTGTAATTCATTTAAAATCAAGATCCTGAACTGATTCAAAACTATAATGTGGTTCTGTCCGAGTCTTAATTCAAAGTAAAGTGGAAATGAAGTTCCTCTGATTTTTCTCCAAGAGAGAGAGAGAATCACTTTTTAACTGAACAAACCAAAACAAGTTTAGTGCAATGTACTTGAACAGGGCACTCTCTAAGTACTCAACAAGATGGAAATGGAATCTCTCACTGTTAAAAATGAATAACAAAACTGACAAAAACTTAGCTTAATTAATTAGCTGTTAAATAATTGTTTGATTATTTAAGATGGTAGAGAATCAACAGAAAAACTAATCACATAATGTATATATATATATGTTACCATGAAAGACCAAAATTTGAAAAATGTCGACATTCTCCGTTGAATATCAACATTCACATAGTAGCTTGGTGTATGTCCAAAATATTTGCTAAATATCCTATTTCTCACTTACAGGGTATCGGATAGAAAAACAAAAAATAAGAAAATGTTGGACGCACCAGCAAACATTGCATAAGAATGACAAACAGCAGTGTTCCAGAGTATAACAAATAGATGCCATGTGGCCTCAATCGTGGCAAACAAAGGATTTGGCAATTTTGTCACCTTTCTGTCTGTCTTCTTGGCTTCTCGTTTCAACCTCCCCTAGAGCATATCTGTGCTTGTCGACATACACCAGTGAAGGTCTGAATGTAGAAGAATTATAACCAAATATTCGGTCTTTCACAGATATATTAGGTATGTATTGACATTCTCCAATTTCGGTCTTTCATGGTAACATATATATGTATGAGGCATTTTCGGAAAGTAGATACTTCACCGATAGCAGCAAAGGAAAAGTTTCTGTGAGCCCATTGGCAACACGGACTGTAACCTTGAACATTTCGCTTTCCCCTCGACACCATTTGTTATTTTTACGGTGAGTCTTGTTTGAGCAGCACGTCTTTATAAAGTCTGCATCAGTTCAGAATCCCGCCAAATGTGGGATACAGGATCCCTGCCAAAGAAATCATGGCTTCTGTTTTCTGGGACAGACAAGGCATTCTTCTGGTTGACTTCATGCCTCCCGGCATCACAATTAATGCTGATGCATATTGCGAGGCTTTGAGACACCTCAGATGGGTAATTCAAAATAAATGCAGGGGCTTGTTGACAAGAGGAGTTTACTTGCTGCATGACAGCACTTGTCCTGACACAGCGCTTCAAAGCAAAGCACTTCTCAAAAGTTTTGAATGGAAAATTTTAGATCTTCCGCCATACAGCCCAGACTTTAAACCCAGGGACTTCCACTTATTCCTTTACCTGAAAACACTTCTTGCAGGGCAAAATTTTCATGACGATGATCAGATCAAAATTGAAGTTGAAATGTGCTTCCAGAATCAGGCGACAAAGTTCTATGACTCTGGAATACAAAAGCTTATACCCAGACTTAACAAATGCTTTGACAATGGTGGCAACTATGTCGAAAAATAAGGCATGTACCAGTAAGAAATTTGTTATGTACATTTAATCAATTAAAATTTTTTCAAGTGAGTATGCGGCATTGTATCTTTACTTTTCGAAAATGCCTCATATATAAACCCTGAATTCTATCTCAGAGATCCATGAATATATAATCCATATTTTAGTTACTATTTGCACTTAATTACAGTGTCTTAAAACTGATAAGAAAAAAGGTAAAAAATAAAAATAAATAAAATCAATTTTAAAATGAAAAGAGTAAAGGAAAGTGGAAAAAAATCCTGTTCAAGTAAATTGCACTAAACTTGTTCTGGTTTTGGAAGCAACACTACAGTCTCATAATTCTATATGCATCACTAGTAACTCTGTTGTTTCTTGCTGAAACATATCAATACTGCTTGGTTCACAATCTTGAATTCCTCATATACATGCTGTCACCAAGGAAAAACAGCAACTTGTATCCTATTGTGAACATCCTATATCCATAAGGAAGAAAACAGCTATAAAAGCCCTTTAAAATTTGTTGTTTTCAGTTCTTAAGAGCTTATTCTTTCTCTCCTTTCCTTCGCAGCAGGCCACTCTGCTCTCCCTACCAGGAAAAGCAACTCCTATGAAAAATAGGAGTCACTGATTAAGGCCTGCTTCTGGCCGTAGCATAATCTTCCACTACTTTCTCATGGCAGGAAATCAACATCCATGTCGCAGCAACTGAAAGTGGCAATAGCCCCACTTTAAAAAAAAACAAAAAACATGCAAGCAGAAAAAAAAGGGAATGCAAAAAAATAAACTTCAGCCAACCCAAAAGTACTAGTTAATTTTTTTTCCCTCAGTAACTGAATTTTAGAAAAAATTCTACAGTGATTACATATATATTTTGTATGCCATCTCATCAGGACACAGTCACGAAACCAACTCTCATGACTAGAATTTTAAGGTTTCAACTCTTTTTCTAGTCACAAAATTAAACACTTTAAGGACATTAGAGAATTTTTTTTCTAATTTCAGGACATATCTAAAAGTTTATTTGTTTTGCCATCTTTAAAAAACAAATAGATAATTTTAAACCCTAGCTGAAAGTTATCTTTTTACCATTTCTCATTAATTTCCCTTACCTCTTGTAGCAATACACATAATATTTAACTTATTTTATACAATACTAATTTAATTAAGGCAGTACAGAATACCTCAAATATTAGAAATATCACAGTAAATCATATTAAAATGATGCAAATATGACCCTAAAATAGCATTCACTGAAAAGATGACGTCTCAGCAAAACCACTGATGCATGATTATCTACTTCTGAAAATATTTGTAAATTATTAAATTTAAACTCTGTTATGTTGCCAAATTAAAATAATTCCAAAAAAAACTTATCGCCATCATTAACTTACAACACTGAAATTAATGGCTTGTCCCCCCCCCCCTCAATCTAGCATGCCCTTACTCTCCTCACAGAAGGAATGCACCTAAAAACTATTATTTACTTAAAAAATAAACAATTGCATATTTCATAAGATACAAAATTTTGTTTTAGAGAAACCTAAATTCAGCTTTCTTTTTTAGAAAAGTGAGTTTGGGAATAGTATCCAGTAGAAGCAAAAACAGACATTATTTAAATGCACATTCATAAGATACAAAATTTAGTTTTAGAGAAACCTAAATTCAGCTTTGTTTTTTAGAAAAGTTAGTTTGGGATTAGTATCCAGTATAAGTAAAAACAGACTTTATTTAAATACATAATCTGACAGGAAATGACAAACACAGACAGTGTAGAAAAACTAAAATTGTAGCAAACTATTTTAATTTTTCCTTACTTTCTTTAAGCACTTTGAGAGATAAAATGAAAACATGTCATAATAAATAAAAAAAAATACTTTATTTACAGCCTAGTGTTACAAAGAAAGTCACTATCTGTCAAAATTTGAATTTGATTCAATAAACTGTTTAGCTAGTTCAATGGCTTCGTCTAAATCCTCAGTTTTTGAACAAACAACTGAATAGAATAACTCAGGGTCTTTAGTTAAAGACCTAGCCCTTCCTTCAAGGAAGCATGCCACAGGATTAATCCAAAGAAGTGCTGAAAATGTAGGCTGCACCAAATGCTAAAGAAAAAAGGATACAGTTGTTAACTAACAGTTGTAAGACTAACTGATGCATGCAATAAAGTTCTAAAATACAAATATACAATGAGCAGCAGTATATTGAAACTGATTAAATCACAGTCAAACGTGATTTACTTTAAGCAATGCCAGAAAGGAGAAAAATATAATTAAGTGAGCAATAACTGCAAGATCCTTTATTTTTCTAACAGCTAACTAATGGTTCCCACAAAGAAAGAAGTAATCATGCTTATCCAATTGAAAAAGAGGACAATCCAAGCAGTTCCTTCACTCTCCCAACCAATCAACAAACTCTACATGTGCCCAATTAGATAGTTATTTTAAGTCCCAATTTACAAGCACCAGAACAATGTTTGTTGTCTTAGCAATGTTAAGTAATATTTTTCAATATCTAATAAATCATGAACTACAGTCAAACCTCGATATCTCGAACTTGAAGGGAGAGAGAAAAAAATTCGAAATAACGAAAATTCGAATTATCGAAAATCACATGTTATCAATATTAATAGAGGAAAAAAAGCTTTTTTACATACCTTTTTAAAAAGTAATCCATATTTTTATTTTAATAAACACTATTTACCAAATTCTTTGAAAAACGATCCAATTGTTGTTTGCTTCAGAGAAGAGTCTGAAATTTTATCTAATACACTTTCTAAGTGGACAGCGGCTTTAAATGTCTCTTACCAATTTGGTTGACTTAACATATCTCATCAAAGCGTCCACTGCAAATAGTACTTTGTTTGTCACATTTGGTGGCAAATGGTGGATTTCGTCCTCCTCTTCTTCTGATAATACACAAGAAGCTTTCGTCTGACTGATGATGTCATTGTCCTCCCACTGACCCCACACTATTACCGTATCATCTACGATGACAAAGTCATTAAATTCCATGTTATCGAGGTGCATGAGCATCGAGGCACTAGCTTGAATGCAAGACAGCACAGGCATGCATTCACACCTGTAGTTTTTTTCTTTCACTCCTTGTTGCAATGATAAGAAATTCTACAATCTTCTTAGAACCCACCCACCTCTTGATTTTTGTTCATGCCTTCATTTTGTTTTGTTAAAACCACCCCAACCCCTCTAGAAAGTAACCTTCAAGAATAAAAGGAGAAAAAATAAAATAAAGGATCGATGGTCACTGCCTATGCATGGGAACTAACTTAAACGAGATAAGAAAACAATAAACAAGAATTTCAACTCCTATCTTGGAGGGTCAAGAGAAGTTGTCATTTCATTGTGTTATTTTTCATCTTTATATCCCTTCTTTTTAAAGTTTATGCAGCATTTTACCACTGTAATGTTTGAATAGCTTTTCTATTTTTTTAAAATTTCTATTTTTTGGATATTATTTTTTTTGTTTTTAGAAAATTTTTTCTTCTCCATTTATGGAAAAAAATTCAAGTTATCGAGGGATGAGCCAAAAAAAATTCTCCAAATCAAGGTTTTTTTAACATTGAGCACATAGGAAATTTGAAGGGAATTTTTATTTCTTCGAGATATCGAAAAATTCGTGAAATCGAGGTTCGAGTTAGCGAGGTTTGACTGTATTATTAAGTCAAAATGTCAACAAATAAAATATTTTTGCAAAATAAATATTAAAAAAAAATTGCAAGAAAAATTATAAGTCATTGATTACAGTCATACTTGAAATTTTCAGTTACATTTGAAAATTTACCAAATAAATTAATTTTGATAGACCATTACAGACCCTTAGGATTATTCCTCATAAAGGCATATTTTAGACAATGGCTTTAATTTCGAAAAGGTGGCCAAATGAAAGAAAAAGTTTATTTTTCAAACTCGTAATTTATCTATTCAAATACTTGTTCACTTTGTTTACTAAATTATTTATAAATTGTTATGCTCTAAAATCAAAATAAACACTAGATTTTCAGTACATTTTGTCATTCAATGATTATAATACATTGTTAGAAGTATGCGAGTAAGTAAATGATATTTACAAATGATGAATCTAGATCAAAGGTGCCCAAATTTTTTCCAGCTACGACCCACTTCCTTTAACCCTTTCAGGGGCAACAACCTCCACTGTTTGCATGGTGCAGATTTTTTTCCCCGATATTTTTTAACCTAAAGAATCTTGAAAATTTTTCCAATTAAAGGTTACAAAATGTTTTTACTTCTTTAAACTGATAACAGATGACAGCACTAGCCATTTTCTGCTCATTTAACTGCTATACATTAAATGCAAGTGAAAAAAAGACTAGATTTAGACGTTCGCACTGTGCGAACGGTGCCCCTAAAAGGGTTTTAAATAAAAAACTTCTCAACTCCCCAATGAAAATTTTTTGAGTAGAAACAATTTTTTAAAAAATTATGAAAATGCTAACAAAGAAAAAAGAGGAAAAAAAGAAACTGTACATTTTGGTTATATATTTATTTTACATAATAACAATTAAAAAATGTCTTGCTTACTATCTATCTGCACTTGTTTTTGAAAAAACTGTTTGACACCTTATTTAACAATCACATAATTTTTTAAGATATAAAAAAATATAAATAAAGATATTAAAAATATGTAATTATAGGAAATTTAAAGCATTTTTTAATTAAATGATTCAATATGACATAAAATTACTTCACCCAATCCACAAACCCAACAAGTTTTTTCACAACTCCCAAGTGGTTGCGGCACACAGAGTGCGCACCACTGATCTAGATTATGAGGCTATACAGTAAGCAAACAAATCGCAAAGTAATGAATATCAAACACTTTTGCAGAGAGCAATAAATTTGTATAATCATACACAAATAAGTTTATGAAGTTTTATATTTTACCAACTATAAAATGTAGTGAAAATTAATGAATGCTGAAAAAGATATAACTAGATTAATTTAATAGCAATTTAAAGACAAACAAACTTACTTTTGGTACATGACATGAACATATGACAGATTTATGGCCATCTTTAGCAAAATACATTGCTGGTTTATTTCTAGAATTTTCCAGAGCAAAGTTGATTATCTTCTTACCATCACCAACAGACTCAAGGTTATAAATAATATATGGCTTGTCAGAGCATTCATCTACTACTTTCTGCATTTCTGAAGCGATCTGTTATACAGTAAAGCAAATGATTAAACTTTTGGAAGATATTTATTAGAATTTCATTTTCAGAAATTATTAAATGCAGTTAAAATTTTTAGGAATGAACATTATAGAATGGAACTAAGCTTGTAAAAATGGATCATTTATACATTTTTATTTGTAAAACTCGCAAATAAGAAAATTATTTCAAAATTATAACCCCTTGAAACCTAAAAAGATCATTATATTAAAATTCACAGTTATTCCTATCCATTTAAACATATGCATAGACATCAAACACACTCCAGATTTTTTTTAAAATTCTATTCATTCTAAATTTTGAGGACAATAACCTAGGGCTACAGATTTTTAATGGGATTTCAATACCTCTGAAAGAGAGATTATCTTGCACCATGTTTTAATGAATCATCAAAAAGTAAAATATTTAAATGAATTTCCTTTCCAATATTCACCAGTGCATCATTTATGAATGCCCCAAAGGAAGAAAACATTTTTATTAAACTACTACTCATTACTGTCAATTAAGCATAAAATTAAATTGAGTACTATTAACAGAATGAAAAAAAAAATCAAAAGATTATTTATAATAAATTATATACGGGGGCTGTCCGTAAAGTATCCGAATTTAATTTATAACTAAAAAAATATAATGGATATACATACTTCAGTTTAATCCCCTTCAAAGTATCGTCCTTGAGAAGCAACACACTTAGCCCAATGTTGTTGCCACTCTTGGAAGCAGGATTGGAAGTCGTTCTTTGGAATAGTCAACAGCTGTTCGATCGCTTTTTGTTTGATGGTCATCACATCCTCAAACCGTCGTCCTTTAAGCGTTTTCTTTAGCTTTGGAAATGTGAAAAAGTCGCACGGAGCGAGGTCTGGTGATTAGGGAGGTGCGGGACTTGAACGGTGCCATGTTTGGTTAAAAAATTTGAACCACATGTGAGGAGTGAGCAGGGGCATTATCCTGATGAAGCATCCATTTCCCAGATTTCCACTTTGCTGGTCGTTTCCTCCTCGCGGAATCACGAAGTCGCCTGAGCACATCATGGTAGAACTCTTTATTAATGGTTTGTCCATATCTCGATGATCTGTCCACCTCCCGCAATCTCTCGAACTGTCATTCATCGATCTGATCACACCACAGTACGAACCTGTTCCACTTTGACATTATTTCTCGATGTTGATGGACGCCCTGATCGTGCATCACTTTCCACAGATTCCCTTCCATCTTTAAAACATCTAAACCATTGAAACACTTGAGTTCGGTCCATTACATCATCACCGTATGCTTTCTTAAGCAAATCGAATGTTTCGGTTGCCGTTTTTCCAATTTTATTACAAAATTTGATGCAAACACGTTGCTCAGTAGATTCCGTCATGATCCAACCCGACACGAGACTTCCATTGCGTTCACTTTTCGTTATTGCTACAAGAGAACCGCACTTCGCAGTGCTTGGATAATTGCCAACATAACAAGTTTACATATGTTTAAACATGCTAATTAGCGTGCGCACGCAGAGCGGTGTCTGTATTATGTTTTATACATTCAGTTCGGATACTTTACGGACAGCCCTCGTATATTCTAGAATAATTTCATTAAAAATTATGTGAGAAACATTTATATCAAACTTTAATGTATTCACAAACAAATAAATTACAGTTGAAGTATTTATCAATATAAAAAGAAAAGTTATTTCAAGAGTTTTTAAGCTTTATAAAGTCTGTTTATGTATTTCATACATTTGCAAATAGTATAAGTATAAAAATTCCGTTAGCATTTCACACAATGAAGTACAGGCCTACTTTAAAAATTGAGACAGACACAAATGTCAAACTATTAAAATGCTATGATCTCTGTTATAGTTTCTATGGAGATTCAGTGGAAACAACTCTAGAAAATTGATCTCATACCCAAAATGAATGAAATTATGTTCCTCTGGGGATAAAATGAGGTCTATAAAAATAACTGAGGAATGGAAGTTTCACACATTTCGAAAAAAGTTAATAATTGATTTAGTTTTGTAAATAAAGGGATGAAGCAAGTCATGAAAAAATCTCTCATTTTAGAAGATTAGATAATTTTTGTATATAATTAAGATTATATTCTTTAAAAACATTATCTTCCCCATATCCAACTGGAAAGTGAGAATTTACAGATAACAACAAAACTTGCAAATACTAGATTCATACATTTAGGAAATTTTTACAGCTAAAAATAAAGCAAAAGCCGTAAAATAAAGGGTGAAAATTTTTCAAAGAGGAATTCAAACATAGCAGTACATTGTAAAGATGATCTGTCATATTAAATGAGCATTTACTATGAAAAATTCAATTGAAAGAAAGTAGTCTTTAGTTTTTTAATGACTTTTACAATTAGGCACTCAAAAAATTAATAATTTTTAAAAAAAATTAAATAAAAGTTAATGGACCAGTTAGTAGCATATAGTTTATTTGCACCAGTAATACACTCAAAAGTACTTTTTGATGAACCAAATTTTTTAGGGTAATTAAAATGAACTGATACTTTTTTCTGGTGATTTTTTTATATATCTTATGCAAACACAAAAAGCTAATACAATATATAACTAGCATATTAATCTGATGATACCATATATACCTTTTTAAAACCTTGCTGAACAAAATCACTTGTGGCTGCAGTCAATCTTTTGGAGAGTTCAGATAATATATTTTGATGCTTACGAAAGAGAAGTAATGGCAACTCAGTTTCATGATAAGCCTAAAAAAAAATATTTTACATATTCAAATTAATAACAGTAAGTGTGAAAAAGAGTATAGGTTGAGGAAAGTAATTATATACAAATATAACTGTTTTAACTTTCTTTTCCAAATAAGAAAAATCCGTAAGGTATAAAATAAAGTTATATCTAATTTTAAGTATATTCTCCATATAACACGCACCCTTCTCTTGATGAAGAAACCTGAAATGTACATGTGTGATGTTCTTATCTTTTGAAGTCATTCATTCAAAGGATTTTCCGACGCTCTCGAACAATGGTATACTGAATTGACAAGCAATAAGAGCAACCATATGTGTGCAGGAGAAATACTTGAGGAGTAAATAATTTTGCAAACAGGGGGTAAGAACGGACTTCTGACCCAAATGAATTCACAGAATTAGGAGTCAGATATTTTCTCTTTCAGAACTCTCTTTTCGAAACAGAATTCGATGATGTGCCTGAAGATATAACGGAAGACGAATATGATGATCTATTCATGTTATCCGATAATTAAAATTTTTAAGTTCATAAGGTATGTCATTTCTTTTAAATAAACAGCATTTAGGTACATGTAGAAATCCAATTTTTTTTGTGTTGATCTTTTCCTTATTTTTAAATCTATCATTTTTTATATCCAAGCACCCGTAAATTTCAAGCTTACTTTTTGTATTAAAAGTGCACATTATACGCCGAAAAATACGGTATATACCTCTCTACCAATGCCTTATAAAAAAATATATTATCACTTCAACAACAAACTAAACACATAAATTTACTCAGCTTATGAATTAACTAGCCTTGTTTTAAAAGAGACATAATCAGATGTACAAAAACATAACAGAACAATATCATTATAAATGGTGAAACCTAAGTGCATGACTGCTGAGAAAGCTAGATATGAAAATCAAACATCAGTAGAAGGGATACGTAATTTTTGTATTTATGAAATAGATGCAAATAAATGCAAAATTTGCCGATAAGAGCGAATAAATGCGAAAATTCTTTTTCTACTTCTTTTTGGCAAAAACTCGGTAATAAATGGCTTTTTAAGCAAAATTACGTAATAATATTAATATAATTGCTTAACTAAGACCATCCACTGTCTTTACCTGAGAAATCTCACTCTCCTTTGGATTTGCTCTGAATTTCACCAGGACAGTTTGTCCGTACTGGAGTCGGACCTAAAAATCTAACTGTAAAAATTAACCATCAAGTTTTGTGGCACAATTTAGTATATTTATGATCGTCTCTTGAGTGCTAAAGTCAAGGGTATTTTGGTTAAGGAAAAAAAAAAAAAAACACTTTGACTAATGAGAATGGTAAAAGCAATCAGGAGGTCAATATTTTGCTGAAGAGAGCAACAGAGAACAGTTTAAACAAAATGACTCTACACACGACGACATCCAAAGCAACAAACAAACTCTACTAGCCCATTGGCACTTTAACTACTTTAACTACTAGCCCATTGGCACTTTTATTTAGCCCATTGGCACTCTACTAGCCCATTGTCTACTAGCCCATTGGCAGATTGTTTTGTCCATCTGTAGCCGCAATCACAACCACATCATCTTTAAACACAAATTTATTATTGGGAAGCATCTTTAAACTACCATTTTTTAAAGAAATACCAGGGGATGAGCTCATCGATGGATACAACCATTTTCACAGACAACTACTTACAGTAGTCAACCAACAGACTCCTGTTGATGTTATACAGATTTTAACTGCAACAAAATGCTGCTATCTTAATTTTGCAAAGACAGCTATACAACGCCTCTATAGTCCTGTTAACAGCATAGATGCTGAGAGATATTTTAGTATGTACAACGTAGTAATTAATGACAGAAGGCAAAGACTTAAGGAAAGAATGTGGAGACTATATTACAATGTTAGCTTTTAACTAAGAACCTATCTAAATAACTAAAATTGTAATTTTTTAAATAAATGTGAAATTTTTGAATTTATATATATATACTTTGCAAATAAATGCGAAATTTTTAAATTTATATATATTTTTTTGCAAATAAATGTGAAATTTTATATATTGTATACATTTTTTGGCAAAATCTCCATATTTTTTATGCAAAATTCATATACCCCTAATCATTAGGTCATACAAACAAAATTTTAATAGTTTTAATTATAACTTATAGAATAGAAACAATAAATATTTATATTTTTATTTTAAACACTAATCAAAATAATTGAGTGCTTAACACTTTTATAGTGAAATCTATAAAAAAATAGGTATTCCTAACCCCTCCCCCCCCCCCCAAAAAAAAATCTACTATTAATTAATTTCAAATAAGATACTAAACACAGCATAACAATTTATACTAAGAACACTTACTTTAGCTAATTTAATTTCCTTCAAACAGTCCCATAATTCTAAATAATCCAACTGAAAATAAAAGAGAAAAAAAATAAGCTTTTAAAAATAATCTGCCTTATACAAAGAAAAATAAGATCTTTGTATAAGGTATTGATATTTACATTTTCTTTTTCTAAGCAAAATGATGCATATTCTTCAAGCCGTAACATTTCCTTTTCATATGCTTCTCCATCTTCCTTCACAACCTGGGCTTGATTTCCTGTCACTGCTCGAATAACCTTTTCTTTGTTACCTTTGGATTTGCTTGAAGTTATTACAAAGGATCCAATTTCAGATGTTGAACTAACATGTCTAAAAGAAAAATCTATAATTACTATATTTCACTGGTGACAAATTTGCATAAAGCAGTATACAAGAGAACTTTACATAAATACATAGTATACAACTTGGTGAAACATACATTACTAAGAGTTTTTCATATTATAAATAAGCTGAATTTTAATGGAATATACAAAATATACAGGGTTAGAAATATACATACATGAAATTTAGAACTAACTATGAAGCATATTTTCATTTCTAGCATATAGAGAAAATGAAATTTTTATTTAAAACTAGTATTTTATATCTGTGTTTGCTGTGCAAAGGGTGTTAAATCCAAAATGGGCTAAAATGAGTTACCAAACCAGGCCTGTTTGAAAAATCAAGGGCTACTGCAGAGTACAGAAAGCTAAGTCCTATTTCACTCCTATATATTTCTATTCATCAGGGAAAATTTGGGATATGTGAAACAAAACACAAACATGTTAGTGTTAAAGGGGTTATGTCCCAATCAAGGACTTAACACTCTTTACTCAACAAAAATAAAATTGGAGAAATTTACTTTAAAAAAAATTTTAAATTAAACTTAAGAAAACTGACTTTACAAAAGCTTTATTTTTTTCAATCCCATTTTTCTCAAAACTACGATTTTGGACTTTACACTCTTTACACTGAAAACACATATTTCAATTTCCGGACGTATTATTTTTAGATTGCAACAAAATTTTAAATTTTTGATCATAACTTAAATTAAAACTAATAAGAAAATATTTTATCTACCATATTTAAATTTCTAAAAATCTTTTCTGCATGTGACACTTTCTAACTGATGTTAAAGCTTTTACATTATTTTTTAACCACTTATTGAATTGTAAGAACTCATTACTTAAAATTGAAGCTTAGAAATTTAACTTTCCATCAAAAAAATTTTTCATACTGATATCTCACATAACTCTGGTTTAATGATCCTAGATGTCATCTGATTAATGGCACATTATTATAGTGAAACTGAAACATACAATTGAGAAACTCTTTATTTTATGACATTTCTTTTTTAATTACCACATTATTATTTTACATTATTTTTTAACCACTTATTAAATTGTAAGAACTTATTACTTAAAATTGAAGCTCATAAATTTAAATTTCCATCAAAAAAAAATTTCATACTGATATCTCACATAACTCTGGTTTAATGATCCTAGATGACATCTGATTAATTATTGTAGTGAAACTGAAGCATACAATTGAGAAACTCTTTATTTTATGACATTTCTTTTTTATTTACCATTTCTTGGTCCAAAGAAAAGTGAAATTTTCCTTATCAAGATATATTGATATACAAAGGTGCAACCATTTAATATACAAAGGTGCAACCATTAATTTCCAGGACTGATCTAATAACTCCAGAAAATATTACATGAAATACATACCCACTTAATATGTTTCGAAGTAACTCCCACCTGCCGTAATGCACTTCTGTGCTTGGCTGTACAAGTTTCGGAAACAACTTTTAAAGTCCTCTTTCGGAATGCTCTTTAATGTGGACATGACTTTTTTCTTGATGGCTTCGACATCCTTAAATTTTGTTCCCTTCAGCAAATCTTTCAGTTTTGGAAACAAGAAAAAGTCTGCCAGTGCTAAGTTCGGAGAGTATGGAAGATGCTACATTGCCACAACCTCATGCTGGGCCAATTTGCTGAAGGGAACAAGGTTTGAGGATGTCGGAGCCATCAAGAAAATGGTGACATCGACTTTAAAAGTTGTTTCCGAAACTTATACAGCCAAGCACAGAAGCGCATTACAGCAGGTAGGAGTTACTTTGAAAATATTAAATGGGTATGTAGGAGTATTTCATGACACATATTCTGGAGTTATTAGAGCCTGGAAATTAATAGCTGCACCTTGTATTTTACCATTTCACAATGTTATTTGCCCATTTTGACTGCAGATACACACAAAAAATAAAAATAAAAGTTTATCAATGAAATTATTATTTACTTACGTGCCATAACATGGTTCAATAGATTTCAAAACAGATCCTTTTCTATCATTACCAACAGAAATAGTAGGGACAGAGTCCTTTGATTTCTAAAAATTCAATAACTTAATATGAATAATTATGAAATCCCATCATATAACTAAGAAATAAATAGAATTTGTATATAATAATACAAATAATTTTAAAATAATATTCAAGGAAAATTTTACCAAAAGAGATACCTTGCAAAGGTAATTAAAAAGGAAAGGGAATTCTGGCCCATATTCGAGTCAATTTTTTTAAAAAATCATTTTTTTAAGGATTTTTTGGTCTATTATGGTAAAATAGCATTTAAAAATTAAAAAAATAAATACAAATTTGCTTGCAAATACCATACATTTTTATAAATTGGTCAATTTGAAGTAATTTTTAATGAAATTTAGCTAAAACACCTATCCCTCTGCACAAAATTCTAATGCTACTATTTTAATTTCTTTCTCACACATAATACATATGACAGTTATCTTCAAAATGACCCACAATCTACAAGAAATTTTAAATTGCAAAAATAATACAGACAATTTTAAGTTCTAATAGGAAAATTTTCCCTGATTCGTCATTCCTTTCCTTATAAAAACAGCCCCAAACAAAAAAAACTATTTATTATACATCAATTATTGTGCATCATTTCATTAACAATAGCATATAAACCATTTCCTGAAAATTTTATCAAATTATATGCATTATTATGTGAAATATCATGATAACAGTACAGATTTGTGCTAAAAAACATAATTCTGAAAAAAACTCATTTAAAGTTGTTTGTCACTTCAATTTTGTAGCAGACGATGTTTTTTAAAACAGCTATAACTCTTGCTTCTAATTGATGTAGAATGAAAATCAAAACGGTTTTGAAAAGAGAAAAGATTGAATTACACAATTCTTGCAAAAAATAAAATTGACCAAAATAGTTATAAAATGACATTTTCAACATAGGCAGTCACTTTGAAAAAAATCATCTACAACCCAAAAGTGCCGCAGTCACTTTGAAAAAAATCATCTACAACCCAAAAGTGCCGCAGTCACTTTGAAATAAATCATCTACAACCCAAAAGTGCCAAATCCCATTGATAAGCCAGAGTATCCAAGGCAATGAACTATACAAGTAGCAAAGCCACCTTTTGTACTTGGAAGCCCCAGAATTCCTAACATATCCAATCAAAAAAGGCAATTAGAGCTTACAGCAACCAGAGAGAAAGGATGTATCAAGGGTTTCTTCAGCATTATTGTACTATTCACCAGCTTTCTGTTTATATCTATATTAATTTAAAACAGAATAGTTTTAATAAAGACTTATAAAATCATAAGAAGCTATATATATTATCTGAAAATTTCCACAATTATCCCTATTGTCGCATAATATCTATGGTTCCCAGTATAAAGGGCTTAAGTCAAAAACAGGGATTTAAATATACCAAGTTATTGGCTTTTATACCAATCGCAGAACAATAATTTTGACTTGAGTCTTTTGTACAAAGAAATGTACTTTTGTATACAAAATTGATAGACTTAAGCCTTTTATACAAGTCAAAAGATTATTTTTTTTTATCAATGCTAACAAATATCTAAAAATCACTTTTTTGACTTGAGCCCTTCATACCAGTCACCATAGATATATGCCTGAGATATGCATGGGCATATGTCAGGCTTGGGTCTAGTATCCTTTCAATTAATAAGACAGAGCTGAGGTGGGCACACTTATATCCATATTCAAGAGCTGTCTGCCTGGCTACTTAAAGATTAAAATAACTGTGGTAAATCAACAGATATTTATTAAAGAAGCCTGTCGCAACAGTTTTAAAACATTTTAATCAGAAAAAGAAAATTGTTTTAATGGTTTTAAAAACAACCAATAATAATAATATAAAAAAATTGTCCAATCAGACAAAAAAGTGCTTTCCTTTTATCAACCACTTACTCAAAATCCAAGGATGTTTTCATACATTTTTATAAGTTTTGTTGCTTATTTTATTAGGAAGTTATTTGGGATTAAAGGAAAATATCGGCTTAATATGTGTAATTATATTAAAAGTAGTATTATTACAATAATATAACAAATTGTGGGGTTACAAGTGAAACAAACTAAGTCAAAATTATTGACTTCAGATTTTCAGATTGTCCAGAAAAAGAAGATGTGAAAACTTAGTGGTGAAACCCACTAAGTCATATCTTTATTTATTTCATTTTTTTCAAAGTTTTGTAATCACATTAAGTACTCTAGCCTAGTAGTTTGTATAGGTGAAACACACTAACCATCCCGAGGATAATAATATAAAATAAGCATATGAGAGCCAAGACTGGTTCATAGTTAGCAAAAAAAAAAAAAATGCCAGTGCTATAACTTAACTTGATTTAATAATGTTGGTAGCAAAGAAGTTAATAATGTTGGTACCAAAGTTAAGAGAGAAAAATCTTTAATGAACATTTTCTCAAAATCATGTTTTTTGACTTAGTGTGTTTCACCTGTAATCCCAAGAAATTATAAATATGTCATGTATATTCAAAATGATCTATTGAAAGATAACCGCTATAATAAATTTTAATTTTATTTGAACATGGCAGGCTGGATTGGACCAGACCTCAGCTAACCAGAATAATTGAACACCTGACCCAGCCAAACTAACGCAATCAAGATCAGGCTTGACTCGGACAGGCTTTCAACTTTTGTTACAAATAGGAGGCAGTGAAAGGCAAAGTGGTGTAAGTCAGTACGTCACATGGTGTAAGTCTAAAGCATTTTACTGCAAAAACTTCAAAACATTCCACTATAAATTGAACAAATTATAATTAATAATAATTATAATATTTCAAATAATTATTTGCAATTCTACTGTAAATTGAATATGGAGATTACATTTTTACCCTTAAATAAAAAAAAGTTGAAAATGTGACTTACACCACTTTGCCTTTCACCACCTCATTTTTATTACATTTAATATAAGCCAGTTACAGTCAAAGGGAAGTGGACATTTAAATACACAGTAAGTGTACAGACAATATATATATTTTTCCCCAAGAAGTCATAAATTACTCTAAATGACAAGCACATATATTATGTTATAAATGCAATTATCAAGGGTCAAACATTTAAGTTAGTAGCAACATCAAGACATTGATGATGACAACCATTTAGTTTAGACTAACAATGCAATGGCAATAATTTCAATTTGACAATTTATGCAAACAATTTCTAACTTAGCTGGATTTGTGGCTTCACACAAACTGATGAATTCATACTACATTCCCTGACAAGAAGAAGAAACTGGTTTATTTTATAGTTAAAAAATAAGATAATAAACTGTGCAAATAAAGATTTTCATAACAAGCACTAGACTTTTTAACCAAACATTAGTTCTTTTAGGAGTTCATACAAACTCTCCAATTACTTATATTTCTACCGAAATATGAAAAAGAACTAAAAAAGAGCTTAAATACTTACTTTGACAATAGAGAGTTTGTAAGAAGGAAACTCATTTGATGAATCAACAGGAGTTTGGGATTTTGTAACACTTAAATTGAGTTGAATAGCTTTGTTGATTTTTCTCTCTATGCTTTGGAGTTGTGAGTCAGATAAAGATACCTAAAAACATTCCAATATTACATATAGAAACTGATAAAAATCAAGATGTGTTTTATTATGTCAAAAAGGGAATATCATACTTTACTAGAAATAGTTAACAGGAGATCTTTGGCTCCAGCATGAGCAAAATGCTGAAAAGTATAGGGCAATTCTTCCTTCAATGCTGCATTTAGTAAATGAAGAGCAGTATGGTTTTGAGAGCAAGATAAACGATGCTCCTAGAAATAAATGAAAGCTACATGAATTTATGTTTAAAATACTAATAATGCTTATGACCACTGCTTTTCAAACACATGAGGCGTTGAAAGGCAAAGTGGCGTAAGTCACATTTTCAACTTTTTTCATTTGGAGGCAAATATGTAATCTCCATGTTCAATTTATAGTGTAATTGTAAATAGTTATTATTTGCAATATTGTAATAATTGTTATGAATTATAATTTGTTCAATTTATGGTGGAATTTTTTGTAGTTTTTGCAGTTAAACTCTTCTGGCTTACACCACTTGACTTACTGACTTACACCACTTTGCCTTTCACCGCCTCATATTACAAAACATGAGCCAATTTGTAAATAGTTATTATTAAGCTTGTGAAAATTTCCAAAGAAATTACAAAAATGATTTATTTAAGTAAGTATATGTGAATTTGCAATTCAACTATATATTGGCTTAAAAAAGAGCTGACTCACATTTACATGACTTTTAAAGAAAGTATCAAGTAATTTAACCCTTCAGTGGGCACGCCAATTTTTGGAACACCAGCAGGTGTGCATGGCACAAAGTGCAACGTTTCTTTCAACCTTGATTATTCCTTTTGTAATAAACTTTTTTTTTCAAATTGAAAATAATAATTCTGCATTTTATGACAAGATATAAATGTTGATAATATTGAGATATATTTATAATTAAAGGCCAAAGAATGCAGATACAGTCGCCTTATTTCAAAACTGTACGGTTTATTGAATCTAAGGAAAACTTGCGAATGGATTCCTATTATGTCCAGAAACCTAAAAAACAATGAGATTGTCCATCCTCGTGATATGCGGGATACCGTGTAATAGCTGCACATTTGCTTGACTCCATCAACTCCTGCTTTTGTTGTATTGTAATCCAGTATAATCGCTGGTTTACCACGGTTAAATCATGACTACCAATGAATGGAAAGGAATACAAGGGTCAGAAAATCAGACCTGCATTGGAAAGGGTGTAGCTATAAATAGAAACAGCTTAGAACATTCAAACCTTACATGCAAAAGCAAACCATTCAAAATTATGAAAATGTTGCACTTTGTACACAAGCATGCCCGCTAAAGGGTAAACCATATAACTTATTTCAGTAGCAGAATTTGAACCATACAACCAACAAGGCCATAAGTTTTCAATGTCCTTGAAGGCTCAACTAAGGGTAAAATCTCAGAAATTTATACAGGGTGTCCCGAAAAGATCCACCATTTGAATAACTGAATTCTTTAATAACTGTTTACATGTTGTGCAGTGCCATCTATGATCAGAGACATACTGTAGAAAAAAACTGAGTTATTCTATCTATTGCTGTAACTAGTTTTGCTGTAGGCCTATTTTTTTAAAATAAATTTTTGAAGTTGTACTGATCTTTTGGCGACACCCTGTATATAATTACCTTAAAGTTGATGTGGCATACAATTTGTCAAACTATGTACATAAACTAAGAAATAAAATTTTGGAAAAGTTTAAAGTTCACATTTAATTGTTCAGCTGATTATCATATAACTTCTACTAAACTAATCAAGATCTACCTTTTCAGCATGTGATATTTTATATTTCTTAATATTTTTAGTTATATTTTTGCTTTTTTTAAGTGGATGAGAACATTTAATTAGTACTATTGCAGTTTAAAAACTTTATCTTTTCATTAAGCAATTATTAAATATTCTAGTCATTCATAACAGTCTCTAAAATATGCTGTAAACTTATGCATTAGTAACTGTAATAGAAAATATGAAATAAAAGATTTACACTAATTATCCCCTATTAATGTTGTCTTGTTCATATTTTAACAGAATTACACCAATGTAATGTTGCTAAAAGGAGAATGCCTTCCATGAAAAAAAATATATATATGTGCATGATGTACAGCAGTTATTTTCTATCCTCACTGACATTTCATAAAATCACCAATTATACTGAAGAGACACAGAAAAACAAGTACCGTAAAATCTTGAGTATAATGCACACTTTCTTTTCACATTTTAGTCTGCAAAAATGAGGGTGCATATTATACTAGTGCACAAAAAAGTAGTTTCAAACATTGAATAAATGACAAACAATAGATGAGCTGCATTCTAATGAAAGTGATTAAGACTGATAATATGAGAGTACTGTTTGTTTTGAATTAAAAATTTATGTTTTTTTTTCTGCTACCGAATTTGATGTTTTCGTTTATTTTATTACAAATTTTATTTATGTTAATAAGTATTTGAGCAATTTTTAAATAAAATATTGAAAAGTTATAGGGGCGTATTATAGTCAAATTTTAATTTTTTCTAAAAATTTCGAGCAAAATCAAGCAAGCGTATTATACACGTGTGCATATTATAGTCAAGATTTTATGGTAAGTAGTTTTTTCCCAGCAGTCCTCATAAATATGTTTCAAATATACCACTTGAAACAGAATTATTATTAATACCTATGAACACAAATCTAGATAATTTAGTTTAATTATTTTGTACCCAGTTTTAAACTTTTTTTAGAGTAATACGTAAAAATACATATAGCTCAGAGTAATTTAGAATTGCTAGCTTATATGATGAATAAAAAATATAAAAAATATATCAGAGGACTTCATAGTTTATAATGTTTGATCATTCCTCAGTTATCAAGCTAACACAATCTTTAATGTTTTTCATAATTTTTAAGTAAACTTCTACCAGTTGTAAATAGACCACAGGATTAATCCCATTTTTTAATAACTTGAATATTACTATATCTATCAAAAAGACATAGAAAGACTTACTTCATCTATTACAGCTTGCACAGTTTTGTTTGAAGTAACACTTCCTTGTTCAACATAACCATCATGAAAAATGAACCCTTTAACCTTATAGACATTGTTAACTTTGAAAACAAAATCCTAGTTGATCAAATGAATATATGAGAATTAATATTTGAATAAACATAATTGTTCCGAGCTATTAGTATGTATTTACATTTATCAATAATCATGTGTAGGTTCTTCTGCTCTGTGTGGCAACTTTTTTTTTGTTGTTTATCTATGTGTAAAACGGTCATATAGGTTTTGTTCTGTAATAAATTCATGTCAAATACAGTCTACTTGTAATATGTTTTTATCCGCATTGTTCTTTGTCACTTTTATATTGGTCTGTCAAACTGGAATCATCGGCAATCTTTGGATAAAACAAAAAGTCATTAAAAAGAATTTGATTTCAATCACAGTATGGAACGCATTGGAAAGAAAAAACCCTTTTGACTTCACCGAGTCTGAAAAACGTTGCCACAGAGCAGAAGAAACTACAGATGATTATTGATAAATGTAAATACATTCCAAAGCGACATATACAAACTAATAGCTTGGAACAATAATTTTAAAAATATACATACAATAATAAATAATCAAAAAAATGCTCAATTGCAGTGCATACAGATATGGTAAACTAAAGGATCAATGTAATTTCTTGAAGCAGTACATGAAAATAACAAATATATTTGCATCTCATTCTGCGAAAAAAATCATTCTCTATTCCAGTTTGAGAACAATTCATGCTAATATCACTTGAAATATATTGCAATTCAGCACAACTCATTGGGGTTCAGGCAGGAATTATAAAGGTCCCTGGATACTACATCCATATTTCTGTGCCCATATTTAAACATGACTTTTAAAAAACAAATTTATGGATACCTTTCTATACAGTTGATACCTTATAACACCAATTTTGATGCATAATGCTTTGCATTTCTGTAAAATTAAGATAAAATAAATCCATTTTTGCTCATTTCACTGTAATACAAAAATAGAAACTTTGAATGATGCATAAAAAAATTTCAGGTAGTCTCTTTTAATGAAACTACTGCAGGTTATTAACGTAGGATTACTTATAATTGCTTACCTCTTTTGTATGTGTATATGTATGTATGTGTTATGTATATATGTATCTATATATATGTACGCATGTATATATGCTTGTCAAAATTTTAATGCATTTTGGTACTTTCCTGTTTAACTGTTTACTGTTTGTTGAAGTGATACAGACTGGGTTTGGCACGCTGCCAAAACTCACAAGAACGAATGGATGGATGGACGGTTTTAACGTCTGAAATTTTCCTTTCTGAAGGACCATTATGGAGGAACATAATCCTACGTTAAAATAACAATTATAAGCATTTAAATTTTTTTACATGTATTTTAAACTCTAATCCACCAGGTGATGACCGAATGGCTAGAGTGCTAGCATTCAGTTCAGATCCTGTGAGTTTGAGTCCCACTGTTGGCATGGATGTTTGTACCCATTCCAAATCGGTTTTAAATTGTAGGTCCCAGTCTAATTAGTTCTCATGTATCAAAAAGTTTATCATAGTGGTCCTAACAAAACCAATCAAATTATAATCCACAAAACAAGGCTCATACAATTATACAATGCAAATGAAACAATGAAATAATCTTTACCTCACAATGAATAAAGCCTACATCACTAGCTTGATCATCATCCTCAGCATAAAAATTGGTTTCATTTAAAACCAACAAGCAATTCAGGCCTCTACTCACAGAGTCAGCAAATTCATTATCTCTAATCACAGCAAGCACTTTTGCCTCAACATTCTTAGCACCTATGTTATAACAGAAAATGTTTATAAGAACATTTGCAATTTTTTTAAATTTATACACAGGGTTCAACATAAAAGAATTCATTATGTTAACTTCTGTACAAACACAGTGATTTAGGCAATATTTTGCACTTAAATTTGTTTACAGAAATCTTCTTCTAAGACAGGTAAACTAAAATTTATTAAACACTTTTTGATAATTTGTTACCACAAAAGAATAAATAAAATATGCTTGATAAGAAGATTATTCTTATTTCCTTTTCAATATGAACAATTATTTATATATATATAACAGTTCTGTGACTGACTGACTGACTGACAGATAACGCACAGACCAAACCGCTAGACCTAAAGGGCAGAAATTTTGAATGGTGATTCTTCTTATAGTGTAGGGGTGCACTAAGAAAGATTTTTGAAAAATTCTTCTTAGATTTTTTTAAAATTAAATTTTAAGCTGTTTTTGTAACTTTCTTTAACAAGAAAGATTATAAAAATTCCTTGAAAATGAAATCTTTTTCGAATCTTTACCTCCATTTTCTGATTTTTGGTGAATTTTTAAAGATTCATTTATAGAATTTAATTTATTAAATGCTGATCACGTGATTTCGTTTATTTTTGTGATACTTTAAATTAATTTATCGTCACATGCATAACAACAAAATAAATTGATAAAAAAATATTAAAATACAGTAAAAGATAAAATTGAGCCATTAGACTAATGGAGATGAAAGTTTTTTAAAAATTTAAATCAAATTAGTATGTTTTATGGATGTTAAATTAAACCTATATATAAAACAGTTCCGTGACTGACTGACAGACCTCGCACAGACCAAACCGCTGGACCTAAGGGGCTGAAATTTTGATAGTGCATTCCTATAATGACATGTATAGCCGCTAAGAAAGGATTTTTTGAAATTCCATCCCTAAGGCAGTAAATTGGGACACTCCAATATGTTTGTGTGGAAAATTGTACTCTCTGTGACTATTCTTGACATCTCTTCTTTGTGTGGATCTCCATCAAAAAATGGTTGAGGAAATTTTGGTTATTGACAGGGAAAAGGTTCCTTAAACTGCACTATATTAATTATACTATATTTTTTAGTATGTTCTATTAGATTTAATTTCAATATTTTCTTCTACATTATTTTGTCTATAAAAATATCCATTACAGTTTTCATTGTAATTATCCTAAAATGTACTACATAGCGAAGCATGGGTATTAAGTTAGTTAAGCTATATTTATCTATTTTATCAGTTATAAAATACTATTATGTTTAAACAATTAATAGTTTACCTTTACTTTGGCCTTCATATTTATGGTCATCGTAAGTTATTGAAATATTCTTGGATAAAAGTAATTGGATAACATCTTCAGGCACTTTAGTTTCTACTTTATCTGGATCAGCAGAAATTTCTGAAATCTTTAATGAAAAGAATAATGGGTATAAAAACTAACATTAATACAAGATAATAATAATGCTATAAAGTAAACTAATAACCTTAAATCACTCACATGCATTTACGAAACAGTTAAACATATAAATAGATATCAAATACATTAAAAAAAAGAATAGAAACAAAATAACTATGACAGCATGTCTGTGTATTTATGAAGTAATAAAACATGCTTCTCTGAATATAGCATTAATCAGTTTGTTTTGACTTACTGTGTCAAAATTAAAAGATATTTTTTCAGACCTAACGCACAGCATGCGGCCAGTACAGTGTTAAAAAGGGCAATATAGGTTAATGACTAAGAAGAAATTATATCAAATTATGATTAATTTGAATTTATATTAAAAAAAATATATATTTAAAATATATTTTTCATTAAAGTTGATGTTAAAAAAATATACAATGTGTGGTATTTTTGGTTTCATAACTTCAATATGTAATGATAAAATTATACTGCTGTGCATAACTACTAAATTTCCTTTCATAAACAACTATATTTATAGATTTCATAAAAGAATGAAATATCTTTGTCATATTAATCACTTAATTTTCTGAAAAAAAGTCAAGTTCTTATTTAACCTTCCACAAGAGACTTATTTCATTTACATATTCTCAAACTAACAAAATTTAATACCACAGCCATCATTATAACACTTGTTTACTCAACAAAATTATTGAGAGTTATTTTTTAATTAAATATACTTGCAAACAAACTAATAAAAAATATATTTTTCAAACACATACTACCTCATAATTAATACTGCACGATTTTAACATATCCTCCAGTTTCAGTTTAAGATCAAGTAAAACCTGTTCACATTTCTTCAAAATTACTAGAGGTGCATCTTGTTTTGTCTGACACTCCTGTAATAAAAAGACAAGCATAAATATGTATGATTGCAAGAAATCTCAACATTATGACAAAATCTTTATACTGCTTACCCATAGAACTTGTTTCACTTCTTTTAACAAAGCTGTAAGTTTTTCTTCTGAAACCTATGTTTATAAAAGATCACACATTTAAAATCATAATAAATAAAATTATTTGCTTAGAAAGCTAATGCATATAGTCATTTACACATTTTTACTTCATTATGAGATAATGATACTGACTTTTATCTTAAATAATATGTTACTTATTGCAGCTATACTAAATCCTTAATTATGCATGCTTTAACTTAAATTAAGATTTTGAATTCAAAAGAAAAGGTAACAGCTGTTTAACCAAAGATATAAACTTCAATACTTAAAAATTTTAGCTAGGTAATAGGTATAACTTTAAAATTACATATTCGTGAAGTGCTCTTAAATGTAATTATGAAACAAGAGAAACAGATGAGAGGTTTAAAATTTAATTTTAACCCTTCAGCGGGCATGCCAATTTTTGGAACACGAGCAGGCACATGTGGCACAAAGCGCAATGTCACTTTCAACCTTGAATATTCCTTTTGTAACAAACTTTTTTTTTCAAATTGAAAATAATAATTCTGCGTTTTATGACAAGATATAAAATGTTGATAATATTGAGATATATTTCTAATTAAAGGCAGATAATTTTAATTAAATGCAGATACAATCGCCTTATTTCGAAACTGTCTGGTTTATTGGATCTAAGGACAGCTTGCGAATGGATTCCTATTACGTCCAAAAACCTAAAAAACAATGAGAGAGTCCATCTTCGTGATATGCGGGATACAGTCTAATAGCTGTATATTTGATAGATTACATCAACGCCTCCTTTTATCATTTTGTAATCCGGTATAATTGTTGATTTACCATGGTTAAATCCTGACTAACAACGAATGGAAAGGAATGCAAGGGTCAGAAAATCAGACGTGCATTAGAAAGGGTGTAGCTATAAATAGAAACTGCTTAGAACATTCAAACCTTACATGTAAAAACAAACCATTCAAAATTAGGAAAATGTTGCACTTTGTACACGGGCACGCCTATTGAAGGGTCAAATAACTAGTCCACAGCATAGACATACTGAGAACAATTGTTTGAAGGGTGAAGACAGTTCTGAAATTAGACATAATATACATCACTAAAATTCACAGATTTGTTTTAAGGTTCACAATTTAGGAGTTAAATGCTAGTCACCTAGAGCCATGTTACAGAACTTAAGCTGAAAACTAAAACATAATTCACCAATGCTGAGTTTATCCTTTAAATGTATTTGAACTAAGAGTTTAAAATATCTAATTATTTATTTAGATTTCCTAATTTCAAAAACTATATAATTATTCACACCCTTGAAATCTGCAGTGGGCAGGAAGATCAGAACATCCCATCAAGAGGGATGTAAGGGGGTAACTAGACACTCAAATTTGAAAGTATATTTTAAAATGGCCAGCTTGTCAGAGGATGCAATGATGCAATCACAAACAGAAGCCATCTTACAGAACTGAAGGCACACTTTAAATTTATTTATAGTAAAATTTAAAATTTCACTAGGATTTGTCTCCCAATACAAAGAACTTTTGTGATGCTTCAAAATTCAAATTTAAAGCTATATTACTCTAATAAAGAATTTATTAGAGTAATTTTAAGTCTGATATAAAAAGTGAACACTGTGGGAATGTGTGAAAATGGTGACAAATATATATAGTTACTAGTATTTACAACCTAGCTACTTGGGTAAAAAAGAGCATAGAAAAAATTTTTTTTCTTTAAAAAAAAAAATAATAAATAAAAAACTCTAAAAGTTTATAATATTAAAACTTATATAAATTATTCACCAGCCAATATTTTAAATTTTACCAGCCAATATTTTAAATTATACCAGCCACTTTACAACGATATCTAAACAATCATAATTTTAATTCAAAATTATATTTAGCAAAGGCTTACAAGATTATTTAATCAAAGCTATCTTTTACTTAAGTTACTAAATCAAAAACTATGATTATAAAACATTACTAAAATAATTTACTATTTCATTAATAATATCAACACAACAGCAACTTTTTTTCACTATTTTTTTTAATTAAAAAATTTTAGAAAAAAAGATACGATTCCTTTTGTTTCAGAGGTGATAATTATTCCTTATTGGTTAAGCCTTTTGAATATATATTAAACATTGTAAAATTCTGAACAGGACAAATGTTTTTTTCTGTATTAAGCATATAATACAGTACAACCTCCCAAATACAGACATCTCAAATCCGGAAACCCCCCAAACTCTGAACGTTTTAATAAATGGCCAATTTTACTTTTCCATTTTACCGATATATGTTGCTACCAAAATGATCAGTTAAAAAACCCCTTTTCTTTGAAGGAAGTGACAGCAGTGATTTTGAAGGCTTTCAAGTGTCTGTGAAAGAAGCTGAAATAACAGAATTAGTAGAATGTGCAAATAAAGGCAACATTAAATTAGATAAATCGGACATACAGGAAGTTTTAGACATTAACGAAAATGTGCCAATCATCGGTTCTTTGAGGATTCTGAAATTATTGATAGTGTGGTAAATAACAAAGGTTATGATGACAGCAATTGTGAAAGTGATTCAGAATGCCCCGAAAACATAAGAATGTCAATGGAAGACCTGATAAAATCCTTTGATAAAACATTATTAGGCTTAGAACAGTGGAATTTTATTGTGAAACATGAAATTATAGCAGTATATAGGATTCAAGAGAAAATAATTTCTAATAAGCCGAAACTAAAGCAACAGATATTATTGACTGAAATGTTTAAATTATAATGTAATTATATGTTCTGTAATCAGGTTTATTTAATAATTAAACCATTTTACATGTTTTTTAAGTGTGTTTATTTTTTTTCCTAAAATTTTGTAGTGTTATTTAAAAATCTCTCAAATCTGGAAAATTCCCAAATCCAGAATTGCCGTGTCCTGAACAATTCTGAATTTGGGAGGTTGTACTGTATAAATCTGTGGCTCACATATTTTCTGCATGATGTCTTGCCTTCAATTATTCAAAATATATAAAAGAAAAGAATAACTGTAGAAATTTAAAAATGCAACTTTTTAAAAAATAATATAATATATACCATAGTGATCTCATTGACTTCTTTTTTCAGCTTAAGTACTTTATCTGATACTTCTTTCCCATTTCTTTGAATAACATATGCTTGTTTACCAGTCACTGAATTTATATATCTGGTAGATCCTCCATGAGATTTAGAAGGTACTATAGTAAAGAGCTCAATATCTGAAGTGTTATGAACATGCCTAAAAAGATTTTAAGAAATATTTATTATGAAATATACAAATATATGTCCTGACTTAAAAAAAAAAAATATTAAATCCATTTAATATTCCTAGAGAATAGAAAATATACTAACGTTCCACAGCAGGGTTCTACAGATAAAATTTCTTCATTTCTGTCACTGTTTACAGAGATGACATGAACAAATTCTGGATATTCCTATGAAAATAATTTTCAATGGCACACTTAAAAAATAACAATTAAGTAAAATTATAAGTAGTAAAACATTTTGTGTATCAATCATCAAATTATTATTGATAAATATTTAAATATTTAATTAATTAACAATGTAAATTTCTGAGCAACTTTTTATCTACATTATATAAAAATAAGCAGGGAAAACCATTCCTGTGCTAATCATCTATATTATTTCTTCCATATTATACAACAATAAATGTTTAGATAAATCCTTAAATTTCCCAGAAACAAATATCTATTGTTGTTGTTATTGCTTATGCCACTTGACTGACAGCAACATCAGATCAAGTCCCAAAGGCTATGGGCGATGAAGGTGCGGCTTCTGTTTTGACTGGCACCACAAGGGTCTGAGTCCGACTTGGCCAAAGGACCAGTCCCGTAATTTTGAATTGAATCAAATGACAAGACTAGAGCACTTGGCCCAGCACCTCCGGAGGTAATTTTGAGAACTTGGAGGACATTGCAGCCACGACAGATTTTATGTGCACCAGCTGTCATTAGTGTACATGGCAGTGGATTTGTCAGCGACAAGCATCTAACCAGTGACTTTCAGATCACTAGCCTGCTGTTCTTGCCAACTGGGCCACTGCGCCCCATACAAATATCTAAAACAGTATAATATTACATCTTAATCAAATAAATGAAAAATTTCTCTTCAGCTATAAAATTTTGGTTTTAAAAATTAATTTTAAAAAGAGTTTTACTCTAGTGACATAAAAGTGATAAATTAAACAATACAATACATTAAAGAGAGAGAGAGAGAGTAGTAGTTTGTTTTAGTGACATGTACCTGAACAATGTCACATGGTATATCTACTAATTAAAAAGTTATTTGGATCAAGAATTTGTTTCATAATGGATTCTGTACACATGTATATAATTTATTAATCTTATTAAATAAATAAATTTAAAAAAACAACATACAAGGGATTTTCAAAAAGGTTGGTTGGTTTGGAGATCTATATTAATCTTTTGCAACAAGAGGGATATAAACTAACCAACATTTTAAAGCCAATTTGGATCAGATACAAACACTCATGCCTCAGAATCTATTGAGGAATGTGACAATAAACTTTCAATATTTTTTTTTAATTTGGCAATAGCTGATTTGAAAATAATTAATAAAGCAAACAAGTCCACGCTTATTGGCAGAAAGCATCACCCAAATTTTACAATAGTATTCAAAGCAATCACTGCATATTTTTCTAATGTTTATGTACATTTCTTTTAAC
This sequence comes from Dolomedes plantarius, assembly GCA_907164885.2. NCBI lineage: Eukaryota > Metazoa > Arthropoda > Arachnida > Araneae > Dolomedidae > Dolomedes > Dolomedes plantarius. The sequence goes on along the minus strand of OU015496.1, from coordinate 26,909,405 downwards.
TAATTCAATCCACTCTAGGTATAATCTGTACAAAATGGTTACTAAAAGAAAAATTACCATCTTTGAGAAGTTGTGACCAAGAAAAAAAAAAGTTATTTGACAATGAAATCATACAAAAATCCTAATCTTATAAAAAATAGAAAATAAACACAGGAAATCCATTCACTCACTTCACCATGCATTATAACAGCTTTAGGATTGCCTAGAAGTTCTTGGAATGGCATTTCAGTTCTGCTTACTCTTAAATGCTGTTGAATTAGTTTATTTATATTTTCCTCTATTTCTTCAATTTGTTCTGAAGTCAGAGCAGTCTATATGAAAAAAATATAATAAAGTAAACAAAATATCGAAAACCATAATTAAAAATCTCCCATAATGGATATATCCAAAATAATTAAAATTTCATAAATGTAAAAATATTTTTCAATAATCCACACTAATTATGCAACAAAAATATTAACTGTTACTATAAAATATAAATTGCATACATTTAAAATCCCTTTGAAAATTGTTAAATTCAAGAAATTTGAAAAAATAGTTCAAGTTTAATAATATTTATTTATTTATTACAAATGTCTGGAAGATTGGATATGATGCCATTTGTTCACAGTAAAGGGCGAGACTTCTGGCCATTCATTTAAAGGAGGCACTGTATATGGCCACTGTGAGTGGCCAGCATTACCCCCTACAAGCCGGTCCCATAATTTAGAACTTAGTCAAGTTATGAGACCGGAACACTTGACCCCGCACCTCCAGAGGTAAATTTGAGAACTTGGAGGACATTGCAGCCATGACAGATTTAATGTGCACCGACCACCATTAGTGAACATGGCGGTGGATTTTGTCAGCGACCGGCATCAAACCCGCAACCTTCAAACCACTGGCTCGACACCTTTGCCAACCGAGCCACCGTGTCCAAGTTTAGTAATATAGTGAAATCTCGATCTATCGTTTTTCAAGGGGCCGGCTGAACTTAACGATAAATGCAGGAAAACGATAGATGCGGGATCATAACAAAGCAGTATAATCATAGGAACTGGGTGCAATAAATGACACATACGGAAAAACGATGATTCGGAGAATGATCGATCGAGATTTCACTGTATTAAAAATAATAGTTTTTTCTATGGCTCTTGCTAGTGTTGCTATGTAATATAGCCATTATTAAATAAATAATTCAATTAAATTACTTAACAACTTAATAGTAAAACAAATTTTACAGATGAACTATTTCTAACTAATTATTTTAATGAAATTATACTCACCTTTGTACTAAAACCAAAACGTAAATTTTTTGGTCCAACATATGATGAACGCTGGGTTGTGTAAGGCAACATGTTTTTTAAAATTGAATTTAACAAGTGAGTGGCAGTATGATTTTGAGTGCAAGCAAGGCGATGTTCCTGCAGAGAGACAGAACAAAGTTGAAAAAGCAGCACACTGTTTAATACTTCTTAAAAGTAGTTAAAAACACATTAGAGTGATTAACGATGATCAAATAACAATATTACTATACCAAGCTGTGGTAACTACAGGGAAAAGTTGATAGTAGACAATAATTTGTTCTTGTTTTAGTGTCAGTAAGACAACTCAAAGCTCACGGTGGTATAAAGCTTGAAAGGATTCCCAATTGAAGACGTTTTTTAAAACTAAATAATTTCATTGAATATTTAAGTGATCCAAGTTCATGTATATAAAAGAATTTTAGAAAGAAGGCAACATTACAAATTTAAATCACACTGCTACAGTTGATATCTAATGAATTATTATGCTTAAATATAACAAGTAATAAGTAGGGATATGTAATTTTCATATTTACGAAATAGATACAAATAAATGCGAAATTTGCTGAAATGAGCAAATAAAGATGAAAATTATATTTTTACTATTTTTCAGCGAAAACTCGGTGATAAAAGGATTTTTCAGTGAGATTAAGTAATAATAGTAATAATTTATTAACATAATTGCTTATCTAAAACTTTCCACAGTCTTTAACTGAGAGATCTCACTCTCAAAATTTGCTTATTACTTATTACTAAAGTTTAAGGAAGAGAATAAAGAGACTACTACAATATTAGCTTTTAACTGAGAATTTGGATACTTCCCTAACCAAGTAAGTAAAATTGTGATTCTTTTTTTTTTTTAATAAATGTGAAATTTTTGAATGAATATATATATATATCTTACTATTAACAGCTGAAGGTAAACAAATATTAGTTTGTCAGTCAGCAGACACGGGGACACTAATCTCGCGAACCGAGCATAGCAGGATATCGCGACTGGTACTGATATACGCGGATGGCCGAGACGCGTGCACTGATGCTATCCTCAAATTTCAAAACTTTAAACTTTTTTAATTATTCATTTAAAACCGCCGAACTCAATGGAAGAGGAAAGCTGAAACAGCTGACATTCCAGGTGGGCCAGCTCCTTTCCGTTTCGCAAATTTCCACTATTTTCATGCATGCAAAATTCAACTTTTCCGTCCTCTAATCGACAAATTTTTTATTTCCATGTGTTTTACAACTCTTCATCTTTAAGGATACACACATTTTTAAAAATTTAAAACATTTTTCATTGCAAACGAGGCTTTTTCCCCAATGCAGTTTCCGAATTTCATGAAATCAACAATTTTGATGGACAAATATTTCGGTTTTCTGCATTTATTAATGTCAATTTTACAATTTAACGGCATTTGCTAGATGTTCAGCTTCCAAAATATACCAAATACATTCAATAAAAAAAAAGTTTTCATTCTAAAAGAGGGTACTTGCAAAACTCACTTTTAACTGAATGCCGAGTTCGTAGTTTTTCGACTTATTATTTTACTCACTAATAATTCCAGCAAGTTCATGAAATTTGTTTCTAATTAATGAGCAACTGATAGGATTCTTCGACCACCAATTTTGAATTTGTCAGAACTGTCTTTCTATTTTTTTAAGCACTTTTTCCACCCGAGATTAATATTTACATTCGGCCTTACCACAATACATCTCCCATCTTGCTCACCTGCCTGTATGCTGTCGTGGCGTAGTGCTATCGCCCTGACCTGGTAAATCCTACGTTGTAGGTTCGGCCCTATGTGGTGACGCTTTTTCCAATTTTCCCTATCTTGGTGCTTTTTATTTTCCCTCGCAGAACTCTGCAATCATCTCATTACGAATTGTTTGACCCTGCACAGGACCTTTTTTTTCTTTTATTATGCGAACTTTCCATCTTGTTTGCTAAGGGCCATTTTTTCCGTAACTTTATAATTAATTTCAACGTATTTTCTTTAAATTTTTTAATTCTTCATTTTAATCTTAATTTATTTAATCTTAATATATTTCTAATTTTTAAATTTATCTTACCCTTTTACATTTTAAAGGTTTTAAACTTAATTTTTATATTAATGTTACTGGTAACTTTAAACTTAATTTAATTTAATAATTTTTTCTATTGAGCACATATACATTGATAATAAGCATTTTGCGACAGGAGTTAAAGTCAATAGACCCAGGAACTCTACTCTTCAAAAGAAATTCTGCTCAGTTGCCAAAAGGAAAAATTATTAGTTGAGAACGAGTCATTTAATAATTGAAATCCAGAAATAATTTTAGTTTTAGGAAATGAGAAGTTAAAACCTTTAGAATTTTTTCTAATTGAATAAATTTCATTTTTGTCCAAAAAGCAAAATTTGAAAACGGAAATTTGAAAGAATTATTTCAAAAGCCAAAAACTGAAATTTGAGAAAGAAAATTTTAAAATATTTCTTTTTTTAAAAATTCTAATATATTTTTAAAAGTGATTAAACGGTTTCTAATCATTAAGAAATTAAACTATTTCATTTTAAATCGAAAAAGCAACACATTGGGTTGCCACTCAGCTAGTATATATATAAATTACAATGTTTAAAATTTCACATTTATTCACAAATATTATATATATATTTATATATATATTTGCTAATAAATTTTAAATTTTAAATTTTTTTTTTAATTTTGAAAAATTTTAAAAATTTTCCTTTTCTTTTCTTCTTTGCGAAATTATGATATTTTTTATGCGAAATTTATGTACCCCTAGCTATAAGACTCAAAACTGTACAGACACTCAAAACCTATGGTAAAGGTCTGCTCTAGCCTCAGGAGGAATAAGTAGAAAACAAGTGGAAAAAAACGTTGATCTATATGATAACTAGCGAATTTTGTTGACCACTTCAGTGAACATAAATGCAACTTAATCTTAAAAAAAAAAAAAAAAGCTTATAAAAAGTATAAGGTTAAAACAGGGAATAAACCAGGGGTTCCCAACCTTTTTCCTACATTTTAAAAGAATTCTTTTAAAAGACCCCTTTTAAAAGAATGATTTTCTTAGAAAAAGACGAGAAAAAAGATATCAACCGCCTCACATATTTCTCTATCACATACAGCATACAACATAATTATAATACTAATAATTGTACATAAAATACTTAAAGATAACAATTTGACTAAGAATATGAACAAAAAATTTAAAAAAGTGGTTCATTAGATTTATGTTGTATTATTTTTGCACTGTTTTTATTTTTAATTTCGCAAATATAAACAAGATTTCAGAAACACAGATTGTAATTGCACAAAAGTTAGATTTCAATTAATGGGGTGGTTGTGCTTGATGCATTGATACAATTTTTTTAATGTTTGGTCGGAAATTTCTTATCATTGTATAGTCACAATAACTAACATAATGAATATAAATATATATTTATACATATTAAAACGGATATTATTATCTAATAATTACATTCTTAAAAAATTAAACTAAATTTTAAAACATAAAAATTTATCATCAATCCCCAGTGGACCGCTGGAATACTATAGACCCTTTTTAAACTTTCATCGACCTCCAAGGGAACCACCTAGACCCCAATGGGAATCCCTGGAATAAACTTTTCAAGAACTTAACATTTTTATTAACTGACATCAGAAAACCGCAATTCAATAATTACATATAAAATATATTTATTATAAAAATACTTCATGAATTTAATAAAGAAATATTTTGTAGAAAATAAAATGGGAGCAAAAATTTTAGCTTCACATGACACATTTCAAATTAAATCAAATCATGGTTATATAGACATAAATCATTAAGTAACCTATAAAACAACATACCTGATCAACACACATCTTAGTAACACAACCAGACTTAACAGTCCCATTCAGGATATTTCCTTTGTGGAAAACATAACCTTTTAATGACAGCACACTATCAACTTGGATGGTAAAATCCTAAATACAAATCACACAGCAAATGTTAAATGATATAAAAAAGACAACTTGAAAATAGCATTTTAATTTAATTTTAATTTTATTTCACTCTACATTAAAATAAATTCATGTACTACTGTAACTGTCATTAATGTAATTACTGGTATTAAACCAAAAGTAATCAAGAAAATCTCAGGGTAAAGTTTAGAACATGTTTAATTACTCTAGAAATCACAGTTACAAGGGACAGATTGCATTACACATTACAAAACAATTGAAAAACATTTAGAGAAAAACAAGTAAGTTGACCTAACAACCAAAATTGGGCATCAGACTGGGAGATCTCCACTCTCGACAAAATTCAAACTCTCTCTGCTTAAATAAATGACAGTACGATAGAGATTTTCACACTAAGCCGTATGGTGGCAATATCTACATTCAAGGCTTGGAAGTATTATAGTGCGTGTTATACTACTGAATTTTGAATTTTTAAAAATAATAAAAACATTTATAAAAAAATAATCAAGGCTTAATCTCATCATGATGCAAGCTAGATAATGTAGAAAAAAGAAAATCCCACAGGAAATTAAAGAGTTTTAATTTTTTCTAATTCAGAGTAATTCTATTTTTTTCCTTTTGAAGACTTACCTTATTGAAAATTTTTCCAATATCAGCAACTTGCCCACCTGCTTCGGAATAAAAATTTGTTTTATCAGTGACTACAAAACACTGATTTCCTTCTGCTGCCTCTGAAACCAACTGCTTGCCAAGTATTATGCCAACAATGGTTGCTTCAATACTTTCAACACCTAGAATGATAAATGTTTCATAATTTTGTTTTTTAGGAGAATATCTAAAAAATTGTACACATTCTGCTTAATCTAAAAAAAAACTTATAAATATTAAAATATTGATAAAACAATCATGTTCAACAGATATTTTAGATGCAATTTTCTTTTTTTTTAAGCTGAATGGTAGTTTTGCAGTTCATACAACACAAACATGGTGTTACTAAAAAACACCCTCAGAACACTAAATTTGACAGTATTTTATTTTAAATTTTTAATATTAATCAACCTTTCCTCTTTTGTTCTCTTTTCTACATATTTTCTCAGAGAAATATGACAAAATTAATATATATTACATTTGAAATATGACAAAATTAATGCATATGACATTTGAAATATACTTTGTTCCGGACTCTCTTTGCCCCTTATGTAATCTTAAAGAATATATGGACATGTCACATCGATGTATATGCCCTGCACTTCCCCGTATTTTAATTACGTTTACTGGGTGGCTGTTACTGGGGAGTGTTACTGGGTGGCTCAGAACACCCAATGTTCATAGATATACTGATGTCAATTCATTTTGTTATGTATTGTATTTGATGTTCAGTTGTCTTATAACATGCCATAGGGTGGATGGCCTAGTTGGCATGAGCAGCAGGCCAGTGATCTGAACGTCCCTGATTCGATGTTTGTCGCTGAAAATCCACAGTCATGTTCACTAATGGTGGCCCATTGGCGGCTCCAAGGAGGGGGCAATAGGGACAATTGCCCCCCCCCCCCCCCAAAAAAAAAAAAAAAAAAAACCCAGCGTATTTTTCTTTCCATAGCCTAAACTTATATAATCATAGACCTAATACTAAATGATTTTAAATTTAAAATGAGACGATGTTTATTTCTTATATATATATATATATATATATATATATTAATTTAATATAATATAATATAATATAATATATATGTGTGTGTGTGTGTGTGTAACCATAAGAGCCGACGTTCCCCTCCCAAAAAAATACCTCTGGACTGGAGCCGCCCCTGTGGTGGCTGGGGCACATAAAATAGGGCGTGGCTACAATGACCTCTAAGTTCTCAAATTTACCTCTGGAGGTGCGGGGTCAAGTGTTCTGGTCTCATCACTTGACTCAGTTCAAAACTATGGGACCGGTCATTTAGCCAAGTCGGACTCCAATCCTTGTGGTGCTAATTCAAAACAGGAGTCGCACCTTCATCGCCCATAGCCTTCGGGACTTGATCTGTGGCTGCTGTCAGTCAAGTGGCATAAGCAACAACAACGTAACATGCCACTGTAATAATAATTTTTTTTTAAAAATTGAAATATGACCATTTTAAATGAGCCATTTACAAGCCAAATTGGTTAAGCCAACCTTCCGAAATTTTTGAAATTTTAATGTTAAAGCACTTGATGGACTCCTAACTTTTTACATTTAAAATAAATTTCCCAAACAATAAGGATTAACACCACTCAATGACAAAATATTTTTTGGCGATCAAATAAATGTCACTTTTTTCAGAAACCAATCCAGTTAAGTCCATACTCTAATGTAAATCATTGCAATAATGCCATTCAAACACAGAAGCAGTGGGCGCAGTTGGCAAAGGCAGCGAGCCAGTGATCTGAACGTCACTGGTTCAATGCTCGTCTCTGACAAATCCATCCCCATGTGCACTAAACGTGGCAACGGTGGCTCCAAGAGGGGAGCAGTAGAGGCAATTGGCCGCACCCCCCAAAAAAACCACTTTTTTTTTCATAACCTAAAATTATATAATCGTATACCTAATACTAAATGAGTTTAAATTTAAAATGAGAGGATGTTTATTTCTTTTATATATATATATATATATATATATATATATAAACATATATATAAGCATATATACATATACACACAATACATACATACACACACACATATATATATACATATATATATACTTATATACATAATACACACACACGTATATATATATATATATATATAATCCTAAGAGCCGACGTTTCCCCACCCCCTCAAATCTCTGCGCTGGAGCCTCCATTGAAAGGCGGCTGGTGCACAAAAAATCTGCCGTGGCTGCAATGTCCTCCTAGTTCTCAAATTCACCTCTGGAGGTGTGGGGTCAAGTATACCAGTCTCGTCACTTGACTCTGTTCAAAATTACAGAACCATTTCATAGCCAAGTTGGACTCTGACCCTTGTGGTGCTAATTAAAACCAGAGCCACTTCCTTCTGTCTCATAGCCTATATGGATGTTGCTGTCGGTCTAGTGGGATAAGCAGCAACACTAAACACAGAAGCAAGTACTTGATGATAATGGTCAATTGTTTAGTGCTGTTTCATCACAAAAGAAAAAAAATTAGTCAGTTATAGTCTAATTGCTGCAGAAGTAAGTACATTTTGAATTATTAAACAATTATTTCAAATTTTTTTTCTGTAGTCGAAAAATAATTTGAAGGCTGAATTGGATGTTTTTAATTATTTTTCACTCGCCACAATTGGTTTAGTCCCTTAGTTATGCAAAAATTGTAATAATAATAATGATAACTCCAAGGATATTCTATCTTATAGATTTTATATGTTGTCAGATAAAATCTACACAGACAATAATACATTCTGCAATGTTTATTTGAATTTATATTTTCAGAGGAAATTTAAAAAACAATGTAAAGTCGATTCTGGTTAATTGGACCACATTAGGACATGATCATTTTGGTCCTAATAACCGGCTGGTCCGATTAAACAAACATGCCTTATGTTACAAAGATGGGATTTGGTCTGATTAACTGGTGGTCCAATTAGCTGGAATCAACTGTACATTATTTTATCATTTTTCTCCACTTTTTGTATACCGACTTAACCAATTTGGCAAGTCAGCCCCCCCCCCCCTCAAACGTTACCTGATGAATAATAACAATTTTTAATTAATTAATTAATTTTTTATATTTACTTGACTCAGTTTAAGTCATATGACTATTAATTTTATTTATTCTTTTACAATATTAGAATGATCTATATTTTAAATTATTAAGGCTGAACTAATTAATATCAATGAACCAACATTACTTAAACAGCTACATAATATTATTAGCTTGATCTGGATTTCAGAGCAGATGCCAACCAAATGGGAAGAGGGACTGATTTGCCCAATCTTCAAAAAAGGCGACAAACATGAGAGTGGCAATTATAGGAGAATCACATTTTTAAATACTGCTTTTAAAAATTTTTCAATTCTATTATCACGATGATTACAAAAATATACTGCTAAAATTATAAGTAATTAGCAGTGTGGTTTTTCAGTTTGGAAAATCTACCATAGACCAGATACACTCATTAAGACAAATTCTTGAGAAAACTAAAGAGTACAAAATAGACACATACCATCTTTTTATTGACTTCAAAGCTGCTTATGATAGTATAAATAGAGATAGATTATTTGAAGCTATGATGGAATTTGACATTCATAAAAAATTGATAAACCTCACTAAGATGACCTTGAAAAAAGTTAAATGTAGAGTAAAGATTAACTCAGACCTCTCTAAGGTCTTTACTGAATGGAGTTTGAGACAGGGAGATTTTCTTGCTTGTATATTGTTCAATATAGCACTTGAAAAAGCTGTTAGAGATTCTAATATAAACACCAGAGGTACTATTTTTAATAGAACCATATAATTATTAGCCTTTGCTGACAATATTGATGTTATAGGCATAACAAAAGAAGTGATAATCAATGCTTTCACAGATTATCACTTCTTTCTGCACATTCTTCTAGCAGACTCCCTTGAGGTCTCTGCTAGAAGAATGGGTCTCCCTATTAACCAGGAGAAAACTAAATTTTTGGCTGTAACACAGAGAAACTATGACTTATCTCCTTTGAAAATAAATAATTTTACTTTTGAGTGTTTACAACAGTTTAAATACCTTGGAACTGTTATCAGCTATACTAATGAAATAAAACCTGAAATAAATAAAAGGTTACTTATGGCAAACAGATGTTTTTATGGGTTGAGAAATCAATTCAAGTCTAAATTTATTAATGTTAAAACAAAAATTAACCTTTACAAAACCTTAATTATACCAGTTGCTCTGTATGGCAGCAAGTGCTGTCCATTAAATAAATCTGAAAAAGATAAGCTGCTGATTTTTGAGAGAAAAATACTATGGAAGATCTTGGGAGCATTTAAGCAGAATGATGTCTAGAGAATACGATATAATTATGAGATTTACAGTAGATTTAAGGAACCAGATATTGTCAAAGTTACAAAGGCTAGCTGCATAAGATGGCTAGCTGCATAAGATGGCTAGCACACCTTTTTAGATACAATGACTCAAACCCAACTAAATTGGTGACCTTTTCAAAAATTGAAGGTATGTGAAAAAGAGGAAGGCCCCCACCAGGTGGGTCAATTCTGTTGAGAGAGATCTTAGGGATCTGGAAGTCAACCGATGGCAATCTATTGCTCCAGATAGATTCAGATGGAGGAGGCTCATGCAGACAGCCTTGGCCTGTGACAGGCTGTAGTGCTGATGAAGAAGAAGAATATTTTAAATAATGTATGTGGTGAACATCTACTGAGTTCATTTCAAACTGGAAAAATAAATTAGAGACTGACATTTGACATGTTTCTTTAGAGAGTGGTGGAGAGAAGAGGGGAATAGTGGTTTTCAACTTCACATCGTGAAAAAATGCTGATCGAAAACTTCAAAATTCTTAACAGCATTCATCAAAAGATAAATCAACAGACAATAATGCTAAGTAAGAAAATCCCAGTTGAGACTTTGATAAGGAACCAATATTTAATGATCATGGACCTGAACACAAGACATTATAAAGAAGTCTGCCAACAGACATAGCACATCAGTAAAATCGACAAGGTTGTTTAAATTTGTGTGTTTTGTTATACCCCAGGTTATACATGCTTTAAAATGTATTTAAGAATATGTAAATGCTACGGAATTCATAAGATGTTGTATACAGTTTCACATTTTAAAGAAAATTATTTTTCCAACAAGTGTTACACAGAGTGGCATTGATTTTACTGCTTTAAGTTTTGATGATATAATTTTATTAATAATGTGTGTAGGAAAGAAAATTGATGCTATCAAGAGAGATGCCAAAGTAACAAAAAAAAATTCAGCAATGATAAAAAAAATTTTATTCATACAGACACTGTCCACAAGGAGCTCAAAGATTCTTAACCAAATAAGGCATATTCTGTCTTTATAAATTTTAAAAATGAAAAAAAAAAAGAAATATAGATATATATAGATAAAAATTGTTTAAGATGAAAGAAATAGAAATGGAAAAGTCTGTTAACATTGTTTCATTTTCAATAGTACCAAAAATACTTGAAAAGAGTTACATGTTTTACTAGTTAATTACTAGTTACTCACACTTTAATGAAAATAAGCTAGTTAAAAAATGAATATGTTATAAACAAAAATTGATTAATTTAGTGACCGAAACTTCATGCTTTGGACTGTTTCAAACCATCTCACCATTTCAACTGACCAATAAAAAGAAATCTGAACTATACACAAAAAGATGAATGAAATCTGTTGTCATAAAACATGAAATAATATATGAATATTAACACTTCAGCAGGCACACCCATGTACAAAGTGCAACATTTTCGTCATTTTGAATGGGTTTTTTTTACATGTAAGGTTTGAATGTTCTAAGCAGTTTCTATTTATAGCTACACCCTTTCTAATGCACGTATGATTTTCTGACCCTTACATTCCTTTCCATTTATTGCTAGTCGGAATTTAACCATGGTAAACCAGCAATTATACTGGACAAAATACAACAAAAGTAGGAGTTGATGTACTTGATCCAATGTGCAACTATTACATGGTATCCCACATATCCCAAAGATGAACAATCTCATTGTTTTTTTAGGTTTTTGGACATAACAGGAATCCATTCACAAGTTGTCCTTAGATCTGATAAATGAGACAGTTTTGAAATAAGACATTTGTATCTGCATTCTTTGACCTTTAATTATAAATATATCTCAATATTATAAACATTTTATATCTTGTCATAAAACACAGAATTTTTTTTTTCAATTCAAAAAAAAAGTTTATTACAAAAGGAATAATCAAGGTCAAACGAGACGTTGCATTTTGTGCCACACGTGCCTGCTGGTGTTCCAAAAATTGGCATGCCCGCTGAAGGGTTAAGGAACAGTACTTGCCATATTCATTTGTTCTGGTCGAATAGCTGTACTTATAGGAGTCATCTGATTCTTTGACACCTATATCTTGCAATGCTTTGACCATGGTCAGCAAAATATCTTCCTTCTCTTTAAACTGCTGATTCTCCTTGGCTTTCTATAGAACCAAAAATATAGGTTTATAATTCTAACATAAAAAAAATTACAACCTAAATTAAAAGAAAAAGTAATAATAATAGGGAGAAACCCCTTATTAAAGGAAGTCTTCCAATAAAACATGATAAAGAAGACACTTTTCTGGATTAACCATTAATCTATATATATAAAACAGTTCCATAAGTGAATGACTGACTGACTGACAGATAATGCACAGACCAAACCACTGGAGCTAAAGGGTTGAAATTTTGCATAGCGATTCTTCTTATAGTGCAGGGGTTCACTAAGAAAGTTTTTTGAAAAATTCTTCTTAGATTTTTTTTAAATTAAATTTTTAGGCTGTTTTTGTAACATTCTTTAAAGTTTGCATTTAAAATAATAATTTGAAGGTTATAAAACTTATATCATGAGAAAGATCATAAAAATTCCTTTAAAATGAAATCTTTTTGAATCATTACCTCGAATTTCTGATTTTTGGTGAATTTTTAAAGATTCATTTTTAGAATTTAATTTATTGAATGCTGATCAGGTGGTTTCTTTTCTTTTTTTGATAGCTTAAATTAATTTTGCATCACATGCAAAACAACAAAATAAATTGACAAAAAAAATATTTTATTTCTTTCTAATGCGGCAGACAATTGGACATTATCCAAAAAAATATTAAAATACAGTAAAAGAAATGCTGCTCAAACTGTACTATATTCTTTAATATGTTCTATTAGATTTAATTTCAATATTTTCTTCTACATTATTTTGTCTATAAAAATATCCATTACAATTTTTTTATAAAAATATTTTTTGTTTTTTTTTTGCATTAATTGCATACATTGACCGTTGTATTTAATTTGAATGTACTCCATAGCGAAGTGCGGGTTTTCAGCCAGTATTTTCATATAACATACTAGCTGAATACCCGTGCTTCGCTACGGAGTACATTCAAATTGAATATAATGGTCAATGTATGCAATTAATGCTAAAAAAAATATATTTATAAAAAATTGTAATGTTAAGCACATGATACAAAATTAATTTAAAGTATCAAAAAAAGAAAAGAAACCACGTGATCAGCATTTAATAAATTAAATTCTAAAAATTAATCTTTAAAAATTCACCAAAAATCAGAAAATGGAGGTAAAGATTCCAAAAAGATTTCATTTTAAAGGAATTTTCATGATCCTTTTCGTGATATAAATTTTATAACCCTCAAACTATTATTTTAAATGCAAACTTAAAAAAAGTTACAAAAACAGATTAAAAATTTAATTTAAAAAAACTGAGAATTTTTCAAAAATTTTTCTTAGTGCACCCCTACACTATAAGAAGAATCGCCATGCAAAATTTCGGCCCTTTAGGTCCAATGGTTTGGTCTGTGCGTTATCTGTCAGTCAGTCAGTCACTGAACTGTTTTATATAGAGAGAGATTATGCTTTTATCATATGGAAGTAGATGTTAAAATAAAGAAAAAAAATTTTAATTTTAATTCTTCAGTAGTTATTTTTTACAGGGCATTAAATCATCTTTCTCTTTTCATAAAAACTAAAACTTGTTTCAGAATAAACTAATTGAAATAGAAAGAGTTTTGAAAAACACACATATTGCATTTAAAGATCTATTTCTTAATGTAGAGAGTACAATGTCAAAAATATGCATTTACTAATCCTGAAAATTACAGATAAGAAAATTCTTCAAACTTAACATAGTGATGAAAGATCTGCTAAGCAACTGATTACTGAAACAATTGCTGAGTATTCCCAACATTTTTTATAATGTTGCATAAGTTTTATTCTACTTTTTAATGTCTATATTTTCCAGGGTTATCTAGATTTTTTTTTTCAAAATATAGTGGTTTTGTTTCTATACTTTTAAGGAAAAATAGGTTTTTCATAAAACAATTTAGTTAAATAACACTTAGGATTAAAAAAATAAACGCAATTTTTGAAAGTTTAACTTAATTTTACAGTTATGACTACACTTTAATTTAACCTTTTCTTTGTACACTCGGTCAAAATCCTCCCAGTCCACATTCAGCTCAACTTCAGAAGCTAAATCTTTTACAACTATTTCTTCTAATCCATAGTTCTCTCTAAGATGCCATACTTGTAAACCTAGAAAAAACAAAGTATGTATTATTGAGTTCATGAAATAATAAATATAAAGAAAAGATAAATTTTGAAAATAACTAATATAATTTTTTAATCACTAAGCTATGAGATTATGAACTTCCTAGAATTTCATAATTAAAAGGAACTAAGATACTATTTCCAAATTAGAGGAACTACTTTTATTGATGGTCCTTCTCTGAAAGGGAAAGGGACGTAAACACAGAACATTTGGATTTTTTGGTTTAGAGAATATACTTTATTTCAACAAGAAAACTTGACAGTGATTTACTTAGACACCATTTCATTGGATCATTACTCAAGAGGTCAAAAGCCTAAAACATTTAGGTGGCAGTTACGATTGTTTAAAGTTAATGAATACTTAAGAAATTCATAATGAAAGATGTAATTAAACTTAAATTTTTTTAATGTCAATAAAATGCATCAAACAATCAGTTTTTTAGCTTCTGAAACTGACAATGGCTTACCCAGGAAAATATAACAGGGGGTAGGAAAAAGCACACAAAAAAAAGTTTATCAAACTATAACTATCTGAAAAAAAACTCTTTTGTATAGAAAGACATGATAATCTTTATATATAAAACAGTTCCATAACTGACTGACAGATAACGCACAAACCAAACCGCTGGACATAAAGGGTTGAAATTTTGCATAGCGATTCTTCTTATAATGTTGGGGTGCACTAAGATGTATTTTTGAAAAATTCTTCTTTGATTTTTTAAATTAAATTTTTGGTCTGTTTTTGTAACATTCTTTAAAGTTTGTATTTAAAATAATAATTTGAGGGTTATAAAATTTATATCACGAGATAGATCATAAAAATTCCTTTAAAATGAAATCTTTTTCGAATCTTTACCTCCATTTTCTGATTTTTGGTGAACTTTTAAAGATTAATTTTTAGAATTTAATTTATTAAATACTGATCACATGGTTTCTTTTCTTTTTGGAATACTTTAAATTAATTATGCGTCATGTGCATAACAACAAAATAAATTGACAAAAAAAAATATTAAAATACGGTAAAAGATAAAATTTAACTACTAGACTAAATGAGATGGAAATTTTTTAAGACTTTAATTCAAATTAGTATGTTTTATGGATATTAAACATACAAATTAATTGCATAAATTGACTGTTGTATTTAATTTGAATATTTTCTTTTACATTATTTTGTCAGTAAAAATAATCCATTACAATTATATATATATATATATATTCTTTTTTTGGCATTAATTGCATACATTGACCATTGTATTTAATTTGAATGTACTCTCTAGTGAAGCACAGGTATTTAGCTAGTTAATTATAATCCCTCATTCACAACTATCAGCTCACTAAAGTATTATAAAAAAGTATTTACAACATAATAACTGATTTATAGACAAAGAAAATGTGGATATACATCATACAACCCACCATACATCATAGCGACTCAGAACAGAATAAAATTCAATTTCTGCTTAAAATTTTAAAAATATAGTGTATATATGTATACAGAGAAGAAATAAAAGGATTATTTAGGGACATGCTAACAAATTTTGTAAAAGAAAGTTTACAAATACTTACCATTTAAAGTTTTTGAATCACTTTCAGACATCATTTTGTTCCTAGCTTTACGACCTCTATTAACAAGCTGATGAAAAAGTCTTTCTTCTTCATTTACTACATCTACAATCTATCTAACAAAATAATTGAAATTAAATAAATGTAAAAAAAATTACTCAAATCAAGTGTAAATATTCGGAAATTACAGCGACCACAGTTTTCGCTTATATGCCTTGTTCAAACTGACGACTGGAAGCTACGGAGCAATACGTGAACACACAGCCGAGGATTAATTTCCCAAGTTCTGTGACATTTTTCATTCATGTAGGGCCCGAGGATGCCAGACAAACAGTACAGATCTGTCATCCACTCAAGGCACCCCACGCCCCCAACTCAAATCAAGTGTAAAAATAAATACTAATTAGACAGTATGACAGTATGGATTCAAAATAAACAACACTAGAATAAAGTAAATATATCAAAACTAATACATAAACTCATACATAACAAATATTAAAATTTACTGTACTTAATGCATTACAGTCAAACCTGTTTTTGTGCAGCCTTTTTTATGCAATTTATTTTGTGTGATTTTTTTTTATGTGGTATATGATTATGTATCGAGAAAAAATTGAAATTATATATTTGAAATTCCAAAAAGAGCTTCAATCATGCATATCTGGCTATCACAACTTTTACAAGCAGCTGATCAAATGACCGTCATTGCAAAAACTTACCACCAACTAAAATGGTAACAAAAAGTAAATCAACTCTAATACATATCTTCAAGTGACGAAAGCAATTATGAACCAGTTCATCAGAAGAATATGCGTGTTTTGGACTACAACAAGTAGTATCGAATTATGTACATTTTGAAAATTCCTTCATGTTTAAAATGAGAAATTTAAATGTTTTTTAAATGTTTCCATGTGTAATTTAATTATTTATTTTATTTGGAAAGTACTTTCTTGCTATTTCATATAGCTTTGACTTATTTTCTATGTGAGACATTTTTTATGTGGTCCCTCTGCATCACATAAAAAAAATTTTTCTTTAATATGTTGTGAAAAATTATTTGTTATGGCTATTTATGAAGTTTCTGAATATTTTTTGTGCAGTCCCTATCTACCACACAAAAACAGGTTTGACTGTACTTGAAAAATTTTCCATATTCTTGTGCTCTTTAAAAAATTTTGTTCCATTTTTACATAAATTTTAGTATACTTTAAAATTGTCTATATTATTTTGCTCTAAATTGAGTATTAAAATGTTCTGTACCATTCTGTTGTGCTGATATTTAGATTCCTGAACAGATTCCAATCCAACATGACACTCCAGCAAATTTAAATATATGTGTGAGATGTTTAATTGTATATTATTAATAATTATAATAATATAGGTGGCTTAGTATTTTCTTTATTGGCTGATGGACCTTTAATTTTTTTAATAATAAAATCTAATACCTTTGTTTAAAACTTTTCCATTTTCTAAGCAATCTTATTTCTCTTCTTCATTCTGGTATCCCACGGTAATACGATACAAAATAGTTGCGCCATTTCGTTCAAGAAGCAAATGTCATCAACCCAGGGATGGAAAACAGATATTGACATCTTTATGACTCCCCAAACATCGCAATTTTATCATTGTTTCTCAGAAAGTCTACCCCACACATCGTAATACCACCCAGACCTTTTCCGAGAATTTTTCCCCGTGAGTTTGTTGATGTCTCGCGGCGGAAAGATATCGCGAAATCAACCAATGAGAAGCCAGGAAGAGAAGGTCTATTTTTCACGCGGAACAAAAAATGAGGCAAAGTGGCGGAGAAGATCCGAACGAACAAAAAGTTTCGATGGGAGATTGGAGGGAGAGGAGACAGAGGATGATACTAGAATCCTGTTTCGATTCAGCGGCAGCTATGAAGAGCAACATTCACCGATAAGTTCCCCCCCTTCTTTGGACATGTCCTATTCCCGAATTCTAAATCTTTCGACTTTCCTATCATGCCTTTGTTTCTAGATTTCTACTTCTTTTTTTTTAGACTGCAGTCATTTCGGTAAAGTACAATTTTAATTATGATTTTCGTTTTCCTTTTATTTTTGAGTTAACTAAAGAATTTTTTTTTATAAGATAATGGGTTCATTAGCCACCTAAATCAAATATAATTTCAGTCTATTTTTATTGTGATGTGTAATACTTGAATTTGTTTTATGTGATTAATTTTTTTTATGGAATTGTGCCTTGTATGACAGCTGGTTAGATATGTAGAAAACTTAATTTATGTTAAAATATAAATAAACTTTTGTAATTATTACCCCTAAAATTTGTGTCTCGTCCTTTCTTTAAAAGCGTAAGCTTAATGACTTTTATTTTGTTTAAATTTTCCTTTTCAGAGTAAAGCTAAGTTTCTCTTTCAGCTGTCGTTTTTCCCTTATTGAATCTGTTGTAGGTTATTGCGGTAATATTTTAAACTCTTAACTTTTGAGGTAATCACAACGCGCCTCATCTTAAATACTATTAAATTTACTCCCTAATACTTAAACTCTAATTAAACTTAAGTAATTGAATTAATATATATCATGATAAATTAAGTTAAACTTTTTCTAATGTCTGAATAAGAACAGGCATAACAATATTTCTGGTGCCGTGAGAGCGAAATAAGGGTCTTAAATCAAGTGCACAATTCCTGATGCATATATGTGTAAAATTAGGGGTAATACAAATTTTTTTTGCGGAGTGCTTATGTTGGAAATTTATGAGTGATTTGTGAATTTTTGTGTGTAATATAACTGGTATTTAATATTTATGTAAAATATAATAGTAACTAATTTCTATTGATAATCATTTTACTGAGAGTTTTGATATTTTGTGTGTATATTGAATTTTGAAAATGACTCTTAATACGGAAAATTCAGGAACATCAAACCCTAATGATAAACAAATACCTAATTTTGGAGAATTTATTCCCATGATCCCGATTTTTTCGGCAGACAATCCAAACATCTCAGTGCATGATTTTTTCGATCACATTGAAATGGTAGCAAAAATTGCCAACTGGTCAAATGACCATAAATTATTTGTGGCTAAATTAAGATTAACAGGTGGGGCTAACAAATTTTTATCTTCTCAACCACAAATCAAAAGCGAAACAGATTTTGAGAGATTTAAAAAAGAACTGATAGATAGATTCACCAACTGCGATTTTAAAGATAATTGTCTTTTAAAGTTCACAACAGCTTGTCAGGGATCTAGTGAATCCACCAGGGCTTACTTAACTAGAATAAGGGGCCTGTCTTACCAATGTTTTCCTAAAGAGGAAAGTACTAGGCAAAAGATGCTACTCACTCAGGCATTAGCTGGAATGAGAGCATCAGTCAGGAGATTTGTAATGTCCCAACCACATGAGAGTTTTGATAATTTGTGGCAATTAGCCCTTAAAGAAGAAGAGTGTGCAGCATTGGAAGCCTCTTCAGCCCAAGTTAACCTTACTATACCGAACACATCATCAAATTTAGAAACAGAATTAACACAAATTAAACAACTGATTCAAAATTTAGCACTTGAGAATGACCGTAAGGTAGCAGAACTGTCGGATGAAGTAAAAAAGTTAAGAGGGGAAAATCACACACGTCCTACTCCACCAACACACGATAGGCGCCCAAATTATAGAGATGTGGTTTGTTTTAATTGTGGGATAAGGGGTCATATAAGCAGACTTTGCAGGCAGCCAAGACGTTTTAATCCAGGTCCAAACTATCATGGTTTCCCAAGCCAGAGATTTAACAATCAGGGTAATTTAAACTAATTCAGGGGCAGAGCAGGCAAACACCACTGACTTTGAGTAAACCCCTTGAGTGTGTAAGGATAGATTCTGTATTTAATGTTAATAATTCACTTCCTATTATTGTAGTTTATATTCATGATATCAGAGTTAAGTGTTTAATAGATACTGGGGCGTCTGTGAATTTGATAAACAATATGGTTATAGATAAATGTGCAAAGAAAGGTTACGATACTAAACAGTCAGATTGTGCTTTGAGAGTTTTAGGGATTACCAACGATCAATTAATTATTACCAAAAAGGTTAATCTCACCCTAACGTTTCAGAGAGAGAAAATTAATGTTCAGTTTTATGTAGACACCAACAACTCTAAATTAGATTATGATGCTATTTTAGGGTTACAGTTTTTTATTCAGAATAATGTGAAAATTGATTGTAAACAAATGAATATCCAAAATAATAAATTCCATATAGATTGGTTAAATGTAAAAGATAGAAGCAGAGTAAATGTAAATGATAATTATGAATGCAATTTGATTAATGATAGTACTAAGCAAAAAGTGAATAAATTTCAAGGTCATTCTAACAGTCAACATCATGCATCTAACACTAATTTCCAGAGAAATAACAACCAAACCAAATCTAAGCCTTATAAAAGTAATCGCAGAGATACCAATGCTACTCAACTTAACCAAAATATAAACAATCATAATTCAGATAGTCACAATTTAACCGTTACTAATTCTCCCTGTAAAAAACAACCCAAACTAAAGAAAAGTCATATTGAGAACAATCCAGAAGTACAAACCATAAATAAAGATCTTAAAATTGTAGAAATTACAGATAAATCTGGTAATAATAATCATAATAGACTTCAAAAGATAAAAAGTACAGATAAAAGTAATTGTAACACTTCTAGTGATATTAAAGTAACTAATGTACCTAAGAATAATGTTATAGGTAAGGATATGAATAATATTCAGTATGATCACATGCAGTTTCATGATAATAGTGTGATAGGGCGAACATTAATTAAGCATATTATACCTCCTAGGTCAGAACTTTTAGTATGGGTGCATACAGGCAACAAAATGTTAGATTCAAATACTGTCTTAATTCAACCATCAAAACACTCTCTAGCCAATCCATGGGTAGTTTCCAATTCAGTAAATGATAATAATAATGGGAATAAATATTTAGTTAAAGTAGCAAATTTTTCAGATGAGGATTTACATGTAAACAAAAATACAAGATTAGTAAGTGTAGAGCCAATCGTAGTGACTAAAGTAGAAAATGCAGAAGTTAATGTGATAGGAGAAAAATCAATAGATGAAGATCTTGAATTATTTGGAGGACAATTTGATTTGGCACATATACAAGATGAGGAGCAGAAATCTAAGCTGTTAGCTCTTTTACATAAACATTCGGATGTATTTGCAGATTCAGTGCAGAAATTGACTGGCTGCAACACTGTTTCCCATAGAATTTATTTATCTGATGAAGTACCAATTAGGCAAAAACCATACAGGACTCCTCATGCATTGAAAGATGAATTAAAGACTCAAATCAATCAATTATTAGATTCAGGGATAATTTCTGTCAGTGATTCACCCTATGCTTCTCCAATTATTTTAGTCAAAAAGAAAAACAATTCTTACCGGTTAGTTTGTGATTATAGAAAGTTAAATGTGAAAACCCAACCTCTTCCATTTCCCTTGCCATTAATTACTGATTTATTAGATTCATTACATGGGGCTAAATTTTATTCATCTCTCGATTTGTGTTCAGGCTATTGGCAGATGAACTTAAATCCTGCAGACAGACACAAGACTGCTTTCTGCACTGACTTTGGTTTATATCAGTGGAATAGGTTACCACAAGGGTTAAAGAATGCTGCCTCCTCCTTCCAAAGATTACTAGAAATGGTTTTAGCAGGTTTAAAAGAGTGGAATATTAATACTTATTTGGATGATTTAATAATAGCTTCAGAAACTTTTGACGAACATTTAGAGAAATTAGATATGGTTTTTAAACGTCTAAGTAAACATAATTTAAAAGTTAATCCAGCAAAATGTCAATTAGTCAGGGATAAAATTGTATATTTAGGTTTCCAGGTAGTAGATGGCAAAGTTCTCCCAGATTCACGTAATGTGGAGGCTGTGAGGAATTTTCCTATACCCAAGAATAAAAAACAAGTTAGATCATTTTTAGGTCTTTGCAACTTCTATCGAAAATTTATCAAAAATTTTGCTCATATTGCCATACCATTAACAAATTTAACTAAACAGAAAGTCACGTTTGAATGGGGAGATGTAGCTGATGTAGCATTTAATGAACTTAAAGAAAATTTAGTATCTTATCCTTGTTTAATGTTACCAAATGTAAAAGACAATTTTATTTTGAATACTGATGCTTCGGGTTATGCGATTGGTGCTGTTCTTAGTCAAAAGGGAGAGGATGGTATGAATCACCCAGTGGCTTATGCGAGTAGACGACTTAATGATGCTGAAACAAGGTATAGTGTATTTGAGAGGGAAACATTAGCAGTAGTTTGGGCTATTAATTATTTCAGACAGTACTTATATGGCAGAAAATTTAAATTGTTTTGTGATCAAAAAGCTCTCTCTTATGCACTCAAACTCAAAGACAGCGGTCGTGTTGCTAGATGGGTGTTAGCTCTTCAGAATTATGATTTTGATATTGAACATGTACCAGGGAAGAGCAATGTACCAGCTGATGTTTTGTCGAGGTTAGTTAACGTAGCTACAGTTCAAGAAGTTGACACTAAAATTAACCCTTTTCCTCATAATAGACTTAAATTAATGCAGCAGACAGATGGTAAATGTAAAAACTTAATTGATCAATTAAAGACTGTCTCAGAATTAAATATTAAGGGTAATACTTACTTTTTAAGAGATGATATTTTATATTGCATTCCAAAATATAATAAGTCTAAATTTAACATTGAAAAATTATTTGTTCCAAAAACTTTAATATCAGAGGTACTTGCTCTTGCCCACAATTCCATAACTTCAGCACATCCAGGTCTTAAGAGAACGTTATATCGAGTGAGACAAAATTATTATTGGCCAGGGATGTATGCACATATCAGTAATTATGTTTTATCCTGTGTATCGTGTCTTGAAAGGAGAGGTTTTAAAACCAAACAAAAAGCTCCATTACAAAGAATTCAAATAACTAGTAGACCTTTTGAAAGAATAGGTATGGATGCTGTTGGTCCTCTACCGATCACTGAAGCAGGGAACAAATACATTCTGGTCATTAGCGACTATTTTACTAGATGGGTTGAGGCTTACCCAGTAACTGACATTAAGACTGAAACAGTAACATCTATATTAGAAAAATTTATTTGCACGCATGGTATACCTGAACACATGATAACAGATAGGGGGTCTTCATTTTTAGCACATAGCATTCAAAAAGTATATGAAAAGTTAGGGATAAACAAACATTGTTCTACGAGTTATCATCCTAGCACTGATGGTGTTGTGGAAAGGGTTAATGCTACCATCATTAACTCCCTTAAACATCTAGTAGACTCCACTGTAAATGAGTGGGATAGATATCTGCATTTTGCAGTTCTCGCTCACAGAACGGCTTTTCATTCAGCCATAAAAGATACACCCGCACATCTGGTGTATGGTAGGGATCTTACTTTGCCATTAACCCTTCTCACTTCTCCATCTGCTAGATCATATGCAGATCAAAGAGATTTAGCTGAAGATTTAACTTTAAGAATGCAAGAAGCTTTTAAAACAGTGAAAGAGAATTTAATTATAGCAGCCGAGAGACAGGAAAGTTACCGTTTGAAAAATTGTAAGAATAAAAATATCAAAGTAGGCGATTTAGTTATGTTGTTCACCCCAGCCACTAAGGTTGGACAATCAAAAAAAGTTTACTAAATTCAATAGGGGCACATATAGAGTAAAGGAACAAACTGGTCCTGTTAATTTTAAAATTGTTAATATTACTGCTCCCAATGATGAACAGACAGTACATGTAGATAGATTAACTTTAATTCCAGATAGAATAATTTTTCCTTCATTAACAATCCCAGATGTAACAACTTGCCCTCCCTCTCCGAAAGTAAATGTTAAAAGTCAAGATGAATCTCAGTCTAATTATGTAGATGATCAAGAAACTTTGCCTTTTTTCCCTCCCCTTAGACGTAGACCAAATTATCAATATCTTATGCCAAACTTTTCTACAACCGATAATCTAACCCAAAACAATGTTATTTGTAATGATTATAATGGACCAGCTTCTCCCTATGCTCTAGAAGATATTGAAATATCTGATGTCAGCTTTCTAGACAATAATAGTGATTTTAGTAATTCTTCAGTGGTTCAGGATACTAGTGTAAATGATAACGTGCAGTCTAATGTTAACTCGAGAGATAATCATTCAACAAACTCCCAAATTGTGACACGCAGTAAAAATACGAAGTCCACTGCCAAATACTACTACAATTTAAGGCCCAGGGACAGTAATGGGTTCGTGAAGAAAATTAGCAAAAAATGAAAATGTGTTTTTTTTATCGATTATACCTTGTATGTGTAGAATATTTTTTTTGCTGTTTGATAATTCCGCTTCATATTATGAGTACAATGTGTTGTTAATTTACATTTTCATATATGAAACTTTTGTTTGTTTATATATATATATATGCTATTTTTTTTAAAAAAATATTTGTAACATTTCGTTGGTGCAAAGCTACATATTACGAGGGAGAATCCTCGTGGCTGCCATGTCATGGATCCTTCACAAAACCTTTCAACAAGGACACAAGGACTCTCATGGCGAACCGCTTTGGCCTTCACTGTATCACGGCTCCCACTCTAGTCAAGTCCTTTTACCAATATTCATCTTCATGATTCATTTCAATTATTGTTATGAATGGATAACCGGTCTCATCTCCACATCTTCAACCTGGCCAGGAGTAGAAAGATCCGCTGGCGGAGACATCTACGGGAGTGTGCAGAGGAGAAATGTTCATCCAGTTTCAACAGTATTTAATCCCGTCATCAACCTTCACACCTTATAACAGTTCATTGACATTTACCTGCAGCTGCAATTCATCACGTCAGAGAGTGGGGTGCCGGGGTGCTATGAATGATCAATGGTTCAGTCACTTCGACTAAAGTCTACGACCAAAAGAACTCTCTTACATGATATCGAACACTACTGATCACAGTGTTCTTGTGCCAATGATTCCTCTGCGAAAGACTTTGCGACTAATGAGTGATAGCAAAGAGTGTCCTCTATATTAGAAGTTTATTTACATTTTTTATTGCGGTTAGGTAATGTGCTTATGGCTTGGTCCATCATAGGATCATGAAAATTTTGTTATCAAGGTACTACAATGTGTCAAGCGTCTTCCGTATATCTATGTAATTGATGATAGTTTTGTGATTTTATGATTCTTCATGTTTATAAGTTTTTTTTGTAGTGATTTTATGTTTCGGCTCAGCGTACAATCACGAATCATTTTGTAGCCAAACCAATTTCCTTTTGTTGTTTTTGTTTTTTGTGTACTCAAGTGGTACTGTGTAACACCTGTTGGTTCCTCGACAAGTTTTCTTTCGTATTCATGTATACAAGGGTTATTCTTATTTATAATAAGATCATATGGGGTTCTGTATAAATCCATAAAATTTTTTGTGACAAAAAATTTTTTCCATCAGGGGGAAGTATAATGTTGTGCTGATATTTAGATTCCTGAACAGATTCCAATCCAACATGACACTCCAGCAAATTTAAATATATGTGTGAGATGTTTAATTGTATATTATTAATAATTATAATAATATAGGTGGCTTAGTATTTTCTTTATTGGCTGATGGACCTTTAATTTTTTTAATAATAAAATCTAATACCTTTGTTTAAAACTTTTCCATTTTCTAAGCAATCTTATTTCTCTTCTTCATTCTGGTATCCCACGGTAATACGATACAAAATAGTTGCGCCATTTCGTTCAAGAAGCAAATGTCATCAACCCAGGGATGGAAAACAGATATTGACATCTTTATGACTCCCCAAACATCGCAATTTTATCATTGTTTCTCAGAAAGTCTACCCCACACATCGTAATACCACCCAGACCTTTTCCGAGAATTTTTCCCCGTGAGTTTGTTGATGTCTCGCGGCGGAAAGATATCGCGAAATCAACCAATGAGAAGCCAGGAAGAGAAGGTCTATTTTTCACGCGGAACAAAAAATGAGGCAAAGTGGCGGAGAAGATCCGAACGAACAAAAAGTTTCGATGGGAGATTGGAGGGAGAGGAGACAGAGGATGATACTAGAATCCTGTTTCGATTCAGCGGCAGCTATGAAGAGCAACATTCACCGATAAGTTCCCCCCCTTCTTTGGACATGTCCTATTCCCGAATTCTAAATCTTTCGACTTTCCTATCATGCCTTTGTTTCTAGATTTCTACTTCTTTTTTTTTAGACTGCAGTCATTTCGGTAAAGTACAATTTTAATTATGATTTTCGTTTTCCTTTTATTTTTGAGTTAACTAAAGAATTTTTTTTTATAAGATAATGGGTTCATTAGCCACCTAAATCAAATATAATTTCAGTCTATTTTTATTGTGATGTGTAATACTTGAATTTGTTTTATGTGATTAATTTTTTTTATGGAATTGTGCCTTGTATGACAGCTGGTTAGATATGTAGAAAACTTAATTTATGTTAAAATATAAATAAACTTTTGTAATTATTACCCCTAAAATTTGTGTCTCGTCCTTTCTTTAAAAGCGTAAGCTTAATGACTTTTATTTTGTTTAAATTTTCCTTTTCAGAGTAAAGCTAAGTTTCTCTTTCAGCTGTCGTTTTTCCCTTATTGAATCTGTTGTAGGTTATTGCGGTAATATTTTAAACTCTTAACTTTTGAGGTAATCACAACGCGCCTCATCTTAAATACTATTAAATTTACTCCCTAATACTTAAACTCTAATTAAACTTAAGTAATTGAATTAATATATATCATGATAAATTAAGTTAAACTTTTTCTAATGTCTGAATAAGAACAGGCATAACAATTCTTAGCAAAATAAAATGCTAAATTTATTACTAAAATGAACCACAATACCTCTTTCATACTTTGATTAACTTCAGGGAAGAAATCAAGAGATTCAGCTACAACTGGAACCAAGGAACTTAGAGCACCAGGACGACTTTTCATAACTTTATTAGCAGCATAAGATGCTCGTCTAATAATTTTACGCAGCACATGACTACATGTAAAAAATATGAATAATTAAGATATTTAGGGCAAATAATTAAAAACAACAAGTTCATTACCACCACAAACAATATTTCAAAAAACTGGAATACAAATATAGAGAAACTTTCCATACTCAAACTCTTTTTACTTCAGTTTCCAGATTACTGTAAATTTAAAAGTTACAGAGGGAACATACAAGTCTAAAGAAATTTATCCATGTGTGTGTTTTAAAATTATTTGTCTGTTTAAATTATATTACAAAAGTAAAAAGAGAGCATTTACTTTTGGCTCCTTTTTTATAGCAAGTTTTGCTTTTTTATGATTCATTTTTGAACTTCTCCCATGACATTGAATCTCTTACATGTGACATTGAATCTTTTATGATGGTGTAATTCATAAGAAGAAAGGGGCCAAATTCACATGAGTGCAAAATCTTGCATGTATGAGCTAACTCATAACTCATTAACCCCAACTGTGTACATTGAGTATGCTAAACATTCAGCCACTGGTCAATGATGTATCTATAATACAGTCAAACCCTGTTATAGCGAACGAAAATTTTAGTCTCACCATTTTCCTATTGTACGTAATTAAATTAGTATTGTTTCAGTTTAATGTAATCGATTTTAGTCAATTTAATTCATTAATGATCCTTTTTAATAGATTTTATCAATTTTTTTAATACATCATTATTGAATACACATTGCAACTAATGAGTTATGCATTTTGTGAACTCTAGCATTTTTCTTAACGGTTCGGATATAGCAAACCACTGGATAAAGCAAACAAAACCTTTGGTCCCTTAAAGTTTCTTATGGCGAGATTCAACTGCATTCATTTATAAACAAGTTAATTTTCTTTACAAATTCAATTCAGACTTGAATATTTGTAAATAGTCAACATGCAAAATTGACGTAAACTTACAAGCAATGTAAACAGAAACTGCATCAAAAAAATTTCCTCTAAAACTTTCAAAATACTTATTTGCGAAAATTCATAGAGCACTAAGGATAGATATTCTTACAAGGTACACATGAACAAATTAAATCATGTATCAGTAAAAAATATATCTTAAGTTTACTTGATTAATAAAATTCTTTATTTTGAACTCTACCATTCCATCCTATAACCATAATTTGCAGCAGTGTATCAAAAGTATTGATTTTTCCTAAAAAACAAAATTCAAATGCATGTGGAACAGGGTCAATGAAAGCTTAGATCTAAGCTCTCTGTATATGCTTGATTTTTTAACAAGACAGTAAACGTAATTCATTGTTACATTATCTTGATTCATAACAAGACAGTAAATGTAATCATTGTTATAGTATTCAGAAGTGGTATCAAAAGTTTTGATTTTCCTAAAAAACAAAATTCAAATGCATGTGGACACAGGGTCAATGAAAGCTTCGATCTAAGCCCTCTGTACATGCTTAATTTTTTCCCCTTCTTTCTGATCTTCTAACAAACATTGGTTAAAACTTCAGATGCAATTTGGATAGGAAATTTTGAATTTAAAATTAAATTTATAAAAAGAAGTGCTGTTAAAAAAATAAAATTCCAAACTTTCCAGTTTATATTAGAAATGTATCTACAAATAATTATTTGAGTAACAGATTTGAAAAGTATGTCAATAGTAGAGTTTTTACCCAGCATCAAAAGTATCTGGAAACAGACCATCTGCAATAGCAACAGAAAACATACGAGAATGATCAGCAATAATTCGATAAGCAGTATCTATTCCATCAGAATCAAAAGGTCCAGTTTTTCCTTCATAAGGTCGAACATTGAAGTTCTGAAAACATTAAATAAAAACCATAATATTCAACTTGTTTTTAATCCAGCATTATTTAAAGAAAATTACATAGAAATTTAATACAAATAACAGTACAACATGATTTCAAACAGTTACAAGCTGTAGGATCCTGTGAATTAGACAAATCAAAGTCTGAGAAACGGAAAAAAATGATGGCAACTGTTCTACTTAGCCACCTATCAGCAAAAGTATTCTTATATATAAGGTTGCAACCAGCATCTTTTCCTGGGATGATAGAACAATAACAATTCAAGTAAATTAAAGCTAAAATCAACATAGTTCTACTTTAGTTTAAAAAACAGAAAATAAAAGAATTTTATATTTCTATATTTCACATTTTCTCCAAATAGATTGATGGCGAAATAGTTAGGGTAGACATTCATTGCCAGAGTCTGTGGATTTGACTCATACTCTTGACTTGGATGTTTTTAGCCTTTGGAATTAGCTTCAAACAGTAGGTTCCAGTTTACAGCCTTCAAATAGCAACAGAATATCTGTTAAGAGATACATTATCATAGTACGGTTAACACTTTTCTCATGATAAACCTCTAAGGAAAAGTTCAAACCATTTTTCATTTCTTAAAATGTGTTTGAAAAGGCTTAGGTCTTGAGTCCTTACAACCAACACCACCTACAATAACAACAACAACAACAAAAAAGAAAAATATCAAATAATATTTTGTTAATACTGGTATGTCTTATAGAAGACATTAATATTCAAGAATTATAAAGCAAAATGTGGCAAACTTCCCAGCAATATTATGAAAAATTTCCTCTGAATTCATAAAATAAATTTTCTGGCTATTTTGTTATACAGTAGAGTCCCGATAAACCGAACTTCGGTAATCTGAGAGTCCACTTAATCCAAAACCAAAAGTCAAAAAGAACTAAGGTTACAATAAAACTACAGTGATACTAAGTAATATAATGTATATTTCTGAAAATTATGAGAAAATTCAAAGTTAGACAACAGTAGTATAATAAAGTAGGACATAGAAGAATAAACAACACATGTTTATGCTAATGCTAAACTGACACTAACTGTAACGACACACCTCTCCAACTGTCAAGCACTGTGATGTAATGTTAGAACAACTTACACTCTACTGTACTCTACTGTACTAGGCAGAGTTCTGCTCTCTTATCACCCACTTCGTCCCAATATTTGGTTTTGTTTAGACAGACCTTATAAAATAAACAGTGTAATCACACATAATATGTAATATTTATATAATCACACATAATTATGCAATTTAAGTTTATTTTAAGAATGATTTCGCTTAATCCAAAAAGGGTCTGGTCCCAATCATTTCAGATTGTCAGGACTCACTGTATTTAAAACTTTAAGTGAGGGATGAAGTTTAATAAGAGTCTTTCACAATTCTTGAAGAGATTCAAATTTTTAAAAAATTATTCTACAAATAAAAAGGATGAATTTCTTAAAACAATCCATTACTGTCTAAAACCAGTTCTTTATCAGCGACAGACCATAGAATAAAAATTATGACCAATCATAAAGCTTACACAGGTGAAGAACAGAAGGTAGAAGTAGCCATAGTTGGTATTAAATAATGCCATTTAGTAGTTAAATGGCTGAAATAAAAATTTAGAAGTTAGGTAATAATATCCGGTATACTATAGACTCCTTAATTTTGGAATTTCCAAACTCATCCCGATTTTTAACATTTTCTTCAATCGGAAGGAACTCACATGAATTTTAGACTGATGATCATTTAAGACTGAATTGGGAATTGTACTAAAAAAGGAAAAATAGAAAAAAGAAAACCAGATTAAATGCTAACTTTTCATGAATGTTGATAAAAACGGAGATTGCAACTGGGGCTAGTATTTACTGTAAGGGATTCTTCAAGGAATTTTATCCTGTGGGCTCTAATGCCACAAACTTCGATGCTGAAATCGAGGCCATAAAACGAGCCATTCTAAACTTACTAAATCTATGTACTCCACTTAGGAAAGTTGCTTTCTTTGTAGACTCTCAGTCTGCAATTTTGGCTATAACTTCACATACAATAAGTGATTCCTACCACGTGGAAGAAACGAAGAAGCTTTTTAATCAAGCAATTTCTATAGGCTGGAAAATTGTCCTTCAATGGATTCCTAGTCACTGTGGGATTCCAGAAAATGAAAAAGCCGACATCCTTGCAAAAAACGGATGTAACTTGCAGGTGCCACACTTTACTCTGTCCTACAAGCAAATTTATGGTGTAATAAAATAAAAATTACAAAGGTCCCTTCAAAATCATTATGCTGAAGCTGTGGTGAGTAAGGCCTGGAGTTCATTGCTCTATGTTGTCCATTTTGCATGAACCTTCCTCGCTGGGTCTTCACTACTAATTTTAGACTTTTAACCAACCATGACTTTTTACAGTATCACCTGTGCCGTATTGGCATGGTAGATAGCCCTGACTGTATCCTGTGTTCTTCAGACGCTCTTATGGATTTTACTCATTTGACAAGCTGTCCTGTGCTTTCTTTTTTGAACTCCTGATAACTTCCATAACAAGGCTAGTTTTTATTGGGCTGCCAGAGGGCTTATGGCCTATGTGGTATCTGCCCTAACGTAGGAGGGAAAAAAAATGTTGATAAAAAATGCTTTGCAATCCAGAGTAAAACACTTTTGAAGCTATCAAGATATTTCAATAGTGAAGTTTATTACTGATTCTAGTATTTGAGTTAGGCAGCCCTCATGATCTTCATTTAGTAAAGTAACTGTAACTAATTTCACCAGTTTCAATTTCACTTAACATAAAATGTACGATTAACTACATGAATTAATGATACTATCATAACAATGAGTTTCCGGTGATCCCTGATTACATGACAGTTTTTAATCTCATAAGCTGATTTTCAAAAAAAAAAAATTATTTTATGCATAATAGTGTCCAATTATTACTGGTCAATCTGTTTCAGCATTTTGCAAGATGTAGTTACATGTGCAATTTTTCAAAAAGCTTTGATTTGATATATTGGAAAGTCAATTACATTAATACAAACTGGCAAAATAATATATAAGAAATGAAATATTGTCAAAAAAAAGTGATGAGTGAATAAACAATCAATATATTTTTCAAAACTAAACAATTTATTATAACAGGAAGTTAAAAGTTATTTATAAAAAAATTATCCATCTTACAAAAGAGGAATTTCAGTTGGCAGACATGCAAAATAAACATTAGAAAAAGAAAGCAGTGCAGCAAAAAACTTAAAATTCAGCTAAACATTTTATGTATGAAACATATTATACTGAATTAAAACAAAATATTTTAACATTAATTTTCAAATTTAAAAGCGAATTATTGATTTACAGATCTGAAATTATTCAAAATATCAAATATAACTTACCTTCTCAATTGCTTTAAAGAGGGGCATGAATATATCAGTATCATAATTAGACATTGTTCCTTGTAAGACTGAAGTAAGTCTTTCAAATCCCATGCCAGTATCAACATTTAAGTATGGTATGGGCTTTAGGCAACCATTTTGTTCTCTAACAAAAAAAGGCAAAGCAGAAAAGCACGTATTGTGAAAAATTGTGTGTATATATATATATATATATATTTATATATATACATAGTGGAATCTTGATCGATTGTTTCCTGAATCATCGTTTTCCCATATGTGTCGTTCAATTCATCCAGTCCAAAAGATCATATTGCTTTGTTATGTTCCCATATCTATCGTTTAATCTAATTTATCGTTCATTTCAGTCGGTCCCTTGGAAAACGATAGATCGAGATTCCACTGTGTATATATATATATATAATTTATTAACAAGGAACAGCATTTCACATTTAGAAACTATTGAATACATCTATCATTCTAAACTACATATCTACTTTTATAAGTCTATTAAAATTATGACTGCAAGAATAACATTCATATTACAGCAAAAAAATTTATTAGGTAAGTCTTTAAAAACTAAATTAATCAAACTCAAAATGATCTTTAAGGTCATCACCATTCTTTTCAATGAGCAAAAAAATACTTGCTTAAACTTATGGTTATATATTGATCATATTTCTATATTCTTTATATAACAATTCAATTAATCACAATAAATTCCAAGAGTTTTAAATTCCAAAAGTCAAATCAATAATTCCAAAATTAAATTTTTAGAGGTTGGCATTCATTTTACTGGATAACATGCATCATACAATGTATGAGCCACTATTAAGTATTACAGAGAAAAAGCTACAATTTTTAGATATTTATGCATTGAAAATATAAAATACTAAATAGCTGTAATGAATTAGTGATTCTAGGCTCTTTATTTTTTTAGCATAAAAGTATTGTATCTTAGCCATTAGCTAAGATGAATGAAGTAAGTATTTTACAACTGAAGAAACATACTAATAATGAATATAAGAAATAAGAAATTATGTAAAAAAACTAATAGTACCCAATAAATAATTATCAATTAATTTTAAAAATAATTAATTGATATTAAAATATTAAATCTTGAACAAATATAACTTTTTAAAACATTTCTATGCCTTTTTTTTTTTGTCTTACTTTTTCTTTATAATGCGAATTTCCATGGTTAGTCTAGAAGCTATTAAATTAACATGTATGTATTTTACAATGATGATATCCTCCAATTCCAAGTACAGTAAAACCTCATTTATCCAGAATAACTGGGACCATAGGCAATCCAGATAATCAAAAATCCAGGTAATATGGGTAATTAGAAAAACAAAATCCTTAACTAAGCAGACTTACCACTTATTATGATAAAAAAAACTATGTTTTGTAACAAAATTACATAATATTGTTTACAAGACATTAAAAAAAATAAAAATAACTTTTCACATCATTTCTTAACAAAGAATTGGTAAGTCTCATAAAGCTTTCTTACTCAACAAAAAGCATTTTATTACCATAATTTACTGTACAATAAATGCAGAAACTGTACATTAAATCAAACTAAAAAGCGAACATTTGGCATATTTGAAGTTCTTGCTATCATAGTTAAAAATTATTACCTAATGTGAACATTAAATAAAAATAATGTCTACAAATATGATCCGGATAAACGAGATTTAACTCTATTTTAAAGCTACTACAATATGTTTTCTGGAACTCATGCATGTAATAATGTAAAAACAAAATCTTATAAAACAATTTCTGAAGTGGTTTAAAAAGCAATTTACTAAGAAAAGTTTGTGCATAATTAGGAAAGAAAATCAGTGGCGTAGCGAAAGGGGGGCAAGGGAGTCTATCATGCCCCGGGCAACACTTGCAGAGGGGCATCAAATGGTCCTTTTCTCTAATTCTATACATAATATTACTATATGGTTTTCGGGGGGGGGGGGCAAAAAGGTATTGTGCCCCGGGTGCCAGTTATGTTCACTACATCACTGAAAAAAATATATACTTGTGATCCTCTAACAAAATTTCACAGGTAAAATGAAATAACAACTAACATCACTAGCATATTTAATAATAATTAAAGTCAGCTTGATTAAATTTTAAAGTAAAGGACAAAATTTTTAACTAGTAATTCTAGAATACCACCCAATAAATTTAAATTCTAGTTTTGGTAAAGGAAAATATCCTATTACATGCAATAAAGATTAGGTAGCAGTAGAAAATCGAGGATTTTGGTCTAGAACAGGGGTGTCCAACCCGCGGGCCAAAGCAAGTATTAATGCGGCCCAGAAAGAGAGCAAAAAATATCAATAGCCCTCTTCGGCGATGACGGCAGGCAGCCATTACAGATCCCACTTTGTTGAAAAATAAATAGTTGTTTTGCATCATTGTTACTCTATTTACAGTCGATATAGATATGCTGCCAAAAAATTTTCAAATGGAATGCATAGATTTGCAGTCTGACATCCAACTTAAAGAGAAATTCAATCAAGTCTATTTGTTGGACCTTTATAAATCATACCTGCCCAGAGATAAATGTCTTTCACTGCATAATTATGCATTATTCATGCCATCATTGTTTGGAAGCATGTACATCTGTGAAAAACTATTTTCACGTTTGAAGCACTCAAAGAGTCAAATTAGAACCAAAATATCTGATGAAAATCTTGAGAGTTCCCTGAGAATTGCAACCACTTCAGTTGACCCAGATATTGATGCATTAGTCTCTCAAATTCAATGCCAAATTTCACATCAATTTTATGACTCCTTATTAGTTATCTTTAAAATTATAAGTGAAATTTATAATGAAATAAATATGTTAACTATATATTATACTTTTTTAATTCTTCAAATATTTTTAATGTTTGGTATTTTTTTATTTTTTTTTTTTGTGGCCCAAAACAATCCGTCTTCTTTCAATGTGAACATCCCTGGTCTAGAAGGAGAGATATGAACTCTATATATATAAAAACCATTATGAATATCAAAACTTTTAATGTTTATATATATATATATACACTTTTGGAGATCTAGGGAGGGGGAATTCAACTCTCAAATCCCCCTGATTGTACCACTCTTTGGACTTAGCACCAAACAATATATTACTGTCAACACTAAATGATATAAATGATATAACTTATTACTCTTCAGTACAAAAGTATCAAATATTATGAAAATATGCGATGTCCCACCTCATTTGAAAATACCAAAATTTATTTTGAACACTATTAAAAAATATATAGTATATTTATTTAAAAATTGAATATAAAGACCGATTTTTTTTCACTGTAGCCAAAACATAAATTTTCTATTTTCTACCTTTTTTGAATAACATCTTTGGCTTTAAAGGATCACTGATATTTATATTAAACATGATATAACTGAAACTCTAAATGTTGGAATATGTTGTCTAGTATACATAAGTTTTCCATTAAAGTTTAGAGTATTCCTCCTTTAACCCTTCAGCGGGTGAGCGAATATTTGGAACACCAGCAAGTGCACATGGCACAAAGTGCAACTTCTCTTTCAACCTTGATTATTACTTTTGTAATAAACTTTTATTTTTCAAATTGAAAATAATAACTCTGCATTTTATGATAAGATATAACATGTTGATAATATTGATATATATTTATAATTAAAGGCCAAAGAATGTAGATACAGTCTCCTTATTTCAAAACTGTCCGGTTTATTGAATCTAAGGAAAACTTGCAAATGGATTCCTATTATGTCCAAAAACCTAAAAAACAACGAGATTGTCCATCTTCGTGATATGCGGGATACCACGTAATAGCTGCACTTTGAATTGACTACATCAACTCCTGCTTTTGGAGTATTGTAATCCAGTATAATCGCTGGTTTACCACGGTTAATTCATGACTAACAATGAATGGAAAGGAATACAAGGGTCAGAAAATCATACCTGCATTAGAAAGGGTATAGCTATCAATAGAAACTGCTTAGACCTGCATTTGTAAGAGTATAGCTATAAATAGAAACTACTTAGAACATTCAAACCTTACATGCAAAAACAAACTATTCAAAATTACGAAAATGTTGCACTTTGTACATAGGTATGCCTGATGAAGGGTTAAGATGGAATTTTTGGGATGGAATTCAGATGGAATTTTTGGGATTTTAATTAATTTAAATTCTTAGATTACAAACAAAGAAAAAAACTTATTTTCAGCACAATTTGTCATTATTTCACCAGAGGCATCAATATCTTTAATTATTCTCACCTGTTATATTGAATGAAAACTAAGTTCCACAGTTCAATTAAATTGGGTTTATCAGCATTAATACGCATAGCTGCTGATTCGGGAGTTGAACGTAAGAAATCAAAATGTATCTCTGTACATGGACCACAGGGTCCAACATCTGCCATTTCCCAAAAGTTTTCCTTTACAAAAGGAAAAATATGACTAGGGGGAATCCTAAAATGAAGGAATAAAATAAATACATTACATTAAGTTATACAAAAATTTTAAATGTTTTATATTAGTAAAAGAATCCAAAAATATAATGTTTAAAAGAATGAGAATGAGCAGAGTGAATTATCATTATGAGCACATAATAATAATAATAATAATAAATAATCATTCATAATCTTTATTGTCATTACAAAGATTGTTTTAGTACTCTAATCAAATCTCATTCAGCATATAAATTATATGATTTTATCATCTAAAGTGACATCATAATGTAACAGTTTGAATATGGTGCTTGTTGTTCAGTTAGCTTACATCTAATCAAAAGATTCTTATTCTAAATCAAGAGATACTGAGTGAGTTTCCATTTTTTAGTTATCTTATTTTTATACATAAAGGATACTACTGCTTTGTCTAAGATAAAACAAGGGGAAAACTTGCTAAAATAGGCATAAATTATGAAACAAAATATTAAATCCTTGTTACAGTCAGAACACTTGTACACTTGAAAAAAATGACTGTATAGCAAATTCTATTTATATTATTTTCCCATGGTAATAAATGTGATAAAGAGATCTAGCATCTAATCAGAAAATTCTTTAACCTGGACACAATATAACATTTCTTACCTATTTTGTTCTTGGGTAAAAAGCATAATTAAAAATCTCATGTTAAATTATGCTGTCATAATACATGAAATACAAATTTTTAATATATTTTAGTCCTTACTTAAAAGATAGAGAGATTTGATGAAATAACACAAAAACAAAACAATAAGATGAATAGCATGCAATGTGAATGAAGAAGTAGAGGAATCAATTATTAACAGGAAATGATATGATCCTGTTCATGAATTATTAACAGGAAATAATACGATCCTGTTCATGAATTATTAACAAGAAATGATATGATTCAAGTTATTTCTTTTTAAGTGTTAATTCCTGTATGATTTTTTCAAATCTTCATACTTAATTTTTTTAGCACATCTTCAAATCCCAGTTAAAATATAAAATAGAAGGAAATATTTGATTTAACAGTCACTCTCAAATTTCATCATGGAAAAAAAATAAATATTAGAGAAAAATGGGTAAATTACAGTTTTAATTTTGAAAATAATACATATTAAAAGTGAGATAATTTCAGGACAAGTTTTAAAATTTTGAAAAAGAATTCTTTTAAACTTTTTATTTTGTTAGAAATATAATCAGAACATATCAAGTCTTTAATTATCAGAATCACATTTAAAATCATTCTTATATAAACTAAAATATAGTAATAGCTCATTAAGAACTTCCATAAACAGGTTTTTCTCAACAAACTAACATTTATTTACTCAATGAAAAATGAATATGATTACCCAATTTTTGACCAATTATTTTTACATCCTTCATCTATAGGAACACCAAGTATGTCACAATCAACAAAATATGTAATATAGAGATTTTCTGGACTTTTTATTTTGTTAGAAATATAATCAGATCATATCAAGTCTTTAATAATCAGAATCCCATTTTAAATCATTCTTATATACACTAAAATATAGTAATAGCTCATCAAGAACTTATATAAATAAGTTTTTCTCAACAAACTAACATATATTTATTCAAAGAAAGAATAAATATGATTACCCAATTTCCAACCATATATTTTTACATTCTTCATCTGCAGGAACACCAAGTATGTCACAACCACCAAAATATGTAACATAGAGATTTTCTGGACTTAAATTATAAACTTTAGTCAAAAGTTCCCATGCCATTTTACAAGCTTCTTTCTAAGGAAAAAAAATTATTTTAATTACAAATAATCAGACACATAAGTTTGCTAATTCTTTTAAAAGTTTTGTAAGAAATAAGGATATGATCATTGAAACAATATGTCAAATTAAAGTTTTCATTCTGTATACATTAACACTTGAAATAATGTCAATTAAGACATCCCAATTTCTGTCAATGATAAAACTAGTCATCTTGACTGTATTGGTATTCTAAATGTTAAAGCAAATCTTAACTATAAAAGTCAGTGTTTTAACATGAACTACAAATTTCATACTAAAAAATTTTCTTTTGCTATTTTAATTATTTCTCAATAATAGATAGTTCTCATATTTATCACTAATGTGTATATCGTTAGATATTATTTATTGGCATAGGTTTCAAAATGTTCATTGAATCAAATTTTTCCAAAAAAATAGTATGATAGTATAATTATAACAGATTAAAAGATCACTATGTAAAAAAACAAATGTTATGAATAAAATACCTTTCAAGCTTAAATTTATACAGTATGATTATTTTTCAATAATACACAGATATTACAAGACCAACCTGTTGCCAAGTAATTAGCACACTAAAAATAAGAGGCTAAGGGCCTGTTCACATAGGAGTCCGGTAGCGGAAGTCTTAAAGAATTGAAATACATTTAACCAATGACAAACCTCCAAATGATTAACAACGAAATTTTTAACACCTATGATTGGTTTATTTCCGTCTCAGCGCCATATTTCCTTTTATGCTTCTGCTACCAGATTCCTATGTGAACAGGCCTTAAGTCTTATAAATTATAGACTTGTCACTTCTACTGCCCTGTATGTAAGGTTAGGTTAATATAAATGTGCAAAGTTTTCTCCTGGATTTTTAAGTATGTCATGCAACTACAATGCTTTTAACTGCCCCTGTCTTTTGTAAGTTCCATCTGTATAAACTCATTATGCTTATAATGTTTGACAACTTAAATGCATTAATCAATCCTATTCCTAATTTCTTTATTTTTCTTAAAATCTTCAGAATTAGTCTTTCTCCTGCTTGTTTAGAAGTTGAACCAATCACATAGCCTTAAAAGTTGGAAATAAATGATTCTTTGGATGATGTTAACTAATATACAAATATTAATGACTTGATAATTTCATGATTAAAATTTCATAGTGTACAACAGCATCAACAACAACAAAAAAGTTTCCGAACCCAAATAAGCCAAAGGCTCTAAAAACCAACCACTGCATGACCTATTTGATGGTCTTGATCAACAGAATATACTTTTGGCAAAATTAAAGAAAAAATGTTAAACTTGTAAGCTATAATAAATGCAAATAAAATTAAATTTAGGTTTTGAACTATTTAAATATATTTAATAAAAATACTTCAAACATACAATATCAACAAATAACCTTTGAAAATTTTATCATACTTTCTTCTACATCTCTAAAAGTTTTGTTTTAAATATATTGGGAGTTATATTATGAGCAGAGGAGTCTTTTTTTCACACTATAATATATAAGCAAAAAAATAATAAAACATTCTACAAGTAATGATAGAAAAAATTCTTATTGAAGTGTTAAGACCATTTTATTTAAAGTTTATTACAGAGCAAAATAAATCTATCTCTTTATTTTCACTCAATTAGAACAATGTGACATCATTATTACTTGTAAAGAAATTTCAATTCAATAAAGTTATTCTCTTCATAAACAATTTGTATGAATTTTTTTATAAATGTACTAGAGACAATTTTAAAATAAAGTCATCATTTGTCATTGAATTAGAAAATATCAAATAATTTATGACATAAAAAAATACATATTTATAGTCTGAACATGATAAATGTAAAATAATTTTAAATTTTTATAATTCATTCTAAATACAAAAATCATGATTTTTTGGGACATGTATAACAGAAATGAAAATTATTACTTTGGAATAATCTCCAAAAGACCAGTTTCCAAGCATTTCGAAAAAGGTATGGTGATGAAGATCTTTTCCAACATCATCTAAATCATTGTGCTTTCCACTTAAACGAATACACTTTTGACTATTCACAGCTCTTTTCAATTTTGAAAATGGATGATTAGGTTGTACTTTATTTAGAAGTAAGGAACGAAACTGAAATTAAAGAAAATTATAGGATATTTCTATGAATAAAATGTAATTGCACATATTTTTAAGAAATCAAATATATATATACATGTATACATATAACAATATTTTGAAGTTTTTAAACTGATCACATCTATATAAGAATACTAAAATTTGTATCAAATATCAATAATTAGCTAGTTACATGACAAACATAAACTCAAGCAATCTCTTCAGTCACACATACCTTATAGCATGAAAAACCCATAAATGAACTACTTATGCAAGTAAATAAAATATACTATATTATCACCATGAAAACAATTACAGTAGGATCTTATACCACTATTACAAAAATGTTAAAGTTTGCTATATGTTGAAGCATCTTACTCATCCACATTAAATCTTTCAACAAAAGTTTAAAAGTTGTGATAAAAATTCTATGAACAAGAGTTTTTGCCTATGAAGTTTTGTAAAGGATGTTTTCTGGGAATAAGATTTGAACCTGTGTTTCTAAACATTGAAAGCAATATTCTACCTACTGTACTATCCTGGATATATATTGGAAATGTTATTTTTAATTAGTTCCCTTACAAATTCTTCCTACTCTTTTTGAAGCCCATCACAAAGGATCTTCGATTAAGAATATTTTTTTTTAATGATGCTCATTTTATTTTTCTAAAATGATTGTCACATGCTTCCTAAAGATCCATTATTCTCTCTAACAGTTGAGCAAGAACTATCAGGACCAATGCAAACAGTTGTGCAAGGACTATCAGGACCAATGCAGACAGTTGTGCAAGGACTAATTGAACTATCCTG
Organism: Dolomedes plantarius; assembly: GCA_907164885.2. Taxonomy (NCBI): domain Eukaryota; kingdom Metazoa; phylum Arthropoda; class Arachnida; order Araneae; family Dolomedidae; genus Dolomedes; species Dolomedes plantarius. The sequence continues at coordinate 26,868,039 of OU015496.1, read as the reverse complement.
GTAAAATGAGAAAAAGTAATTAACAGTGACTTCCCCCCCCCCCAACTTAAGAATTGAAAATTATGATTATATATTTACCAGGTAGTTATCCTCACTATATATTTAAATGCATTCACACAGTTTAAATCAATAAATAGCTGGCAAAATCCAATTACTGGGTGCAGATTAAAGCCCTTATAAGACAGATTGGAGACATTTAACAGCTTTGTAATCAAACAATACAAATAAAGATTTACTTTAGTTTTGGTTCTCTACAAATTTTATAACTAAAGAAGGCAAGATTGTCTAATATCAAAAGTTGCTGACTTCCGAGATTATCATACATGATGTGACATACAACCAGTAATTAGAGTTGGTATGTATCAATTGTATACATATGGAGACACTTATTCACACATATATATATTTGTGTCTTTTAATACATACATTTCTAACAGTATTTAGTACTTTAACGCAATTTGAATAAACAGATGTTGTAAATATCAGAAAACTTATTTACAGAGAATGGTAATTTATGTTACTTAGTCATCATAAACAACATTGAAAATTGCCTTTTTGAGGGTTGGAAGTGTGTCCAATTTTAATTTTAAAAAATATCTACAGCAATAAACAAAACAGACAAAACTGAATAGATGATAAACTTTGCTTTATTCCCCAACCTTTTATGTGTACACTTTCTTTGATGCTAAAATTTTAATTTATATTTTAATATAAAATATTAATCTTAGATAGTAGTATGAAAATATGATTTTTTTTGTTTTTACTACAGTTCTGAATCATTATTTTTTTTCAATGTAAGATTCATGAAATTCATTTTCAAAGATTTCCCATAACTTCATTATACTAAATCTTGTCACGAATTTAAATAACCAAGTGATAGCAGCTTATCTGAGAAAATGTTTAGACATATTTAAGGCTTATTTATCTATGAAAATAGTTAAAATTGTAGCATATCACCATAATAGTATATCATCAGAATTATATTTACATAATCTTTGTACAGGGACCATATTCAAACAGTAAGTAGAGCTCTCTCTGCCTTTTGTAGGTTTTCCAGATACTGTTGTGACAAAAAAGTTTTAAAAGTTACAAACATTATATTTTACTACCTCAAATTGTGTATTTATTTAGAACGGTGATTCTCAACTCTTTTTTTTCATCATGGTATACTTTGAATAATTTAAAAATTTGACAGCACTCTAACAATAAGCTAAATTTAAAAGAATTTTACTTGGATAATTGATTGATGTACCTATAATATATTTTGTAAAAATAGCATACGAAATAATTTTCATTGAAATATAAAATGAAATTGCATTACAAAGTAAAATTAAACATTCATTTAACTACAAATTACATTTAATGCAAAATTTGAGCTTGTTTTTTTGATAACTTCGTTTATATTTGGGCATAAAGATGATAATGCCTGTCATCCAACAAATCAACAAAATCATTATCGTGTTCAAAAATATGTTTATCTCGTTTTTTTATTCAAGCACATAAAATAAAATTTTTCCTCTAGATAACCACCTAACTTCCGTGTGCAGTAACAACAATTCATATCTAGACTCCATAACTTGGTATAATTGACTAAATAGGTGTCTTTTTAATGGTCTTGATTTTATATAATTAATCATTTTAACATACTGTTCCAAAACTATTACCAATTCTGGTGGTAATAATTTTGTAATGGTAACTGTTTGTCTGACGTCACTTATGTATGGGTATTTGCAGTGGTGGCATACCACTGCAATGGCAAGCCTGCGGCACAGTGGTTGAGAATCACTGATTTAGAATAACTTATAATTCTCTTTAAAAACTTATATAAATATTGTAAAAAGAAGACTTCTTGATAATCAACAGTCAAATAAAAATCTCTTATTTATTTTCATTTTTATTTGATTGTGATTTCTATTTTTATTTTTATTTGAAGTCTTGTTTTTACTGCTTGTATTTCCATAAGTTTCCTATCTTAAAGAACCTCTCAGTGCCTGGTCAGATAATTTCGATGGCAAAATTTTTGCAATATTTATGGCCCTTAGAGCTATTGGTGAAATCCCTCACCAAAACATTGTCCTCTTCATTGACTCTCAGGCTAAAATTCAGGCCATTACAGACTATAGTCTATACCAGAGGTTTTGAACCTTTTTTCCATTAGAAGCCACATGTAAATTAGGTAGTAATAAAGGAGGCGGCATAAGTTGATGAACCTATAAATGTGACTTTTATGAAATTATTATAGTTAGATATAGTTTTAACAATTTGGTGCATTATATAGAAAAATAACAAAAAAAAATTAAGTCCTAATTTATTTATTATTTGACATAAAAAGTTACAAAATAAAATATTTTTGTATTCACATAAGGATAAAAACTTGTTATAACATTAATCATTATTTTTTTTTTGCAGAAAAAATAATACGTTTTAATGTACATAGAGTCAGTTACAACAATAATAGTAAGAAAATAGTTTTTATGTAGAGATCATATAACATGTCTGGTAGTATTGCTAAGAAACTCTGAGCATTAAATTACATATAAAGTGTAGTTAAAGTATCATACAATCAAGGTAAACGAAGCTCATTTGGATAAATATACAATTGTAGCGACTTTAGACAACAATTTCAAAATGTCAACTTTATTTTGGCCGACACTGAACATACATTCATGCCGTTCTTTATTTAATTCTATTGATTTGGAAATTGTTGTAATCTATATAATTAAATATTAATCAATACAAATGCTAGCTTTTATGAAGGCCACAAGAGAAGATCACGGAGGCTGTGCGTTCCCCACCTCTGGTCTATACCTATCAGAACTCGAGTTTGAATGTAAACAGGACATACACTCATTTCTTAGTACTGGAAGAGGTCGTCCTCGAATGGATTCCTAGCCATTGCAGCATTTATGGCAATGAGCAAGGTGACTTGTTGGCTAAGGAGGCTTTGATGCTACATCCACCTTGTCTCCTGACTCCTCTTCGAAATGTCAATCGACTTCTCAGAAGCAATATTCAGCACAAAAGAATTTCTACTCTTAAAGAGTTAGCTGATGGAAAGTCTTGGGTTTGTCTACTTGATAACCAGAGACGTACTCAACTCCCCAGAGTCGAGGGAGGGGTGTGTTTTAGAGTCATCACTGGACATGATTACTTGCAGGACATGATTACTTGCATCTTTAAAGAATTAAACTAGCTGATTCTCTATTCTGCCCACTCTGCAATACTATGCACATGACTGGGGAGCATCTTTTCAGTTGCTCCTCCCTACTTGACGTTTGCTCTTGTGATGACTTTGGGGTTCTCCCCCTTTCTGGAGCCCCCTCCCTGTTGTAACGGACTGCAAGACGCCTTATGTCTGAAAAGACTATGGTGGGTATAATTTTTAAAAAATAAATAAGTTTCCTGTAAGTGATATACAAATAGATTTTCTATCAATTATTGAGAAGACAAAATGATTTATACCTCACATAAAGAAAAAATTCTACAGTGCCGCAGAACATATTATATTTCCATTGTAAATATATGTAAAACATAGCATCTATATTATCATGGCATATACATAATATAATAAAGCTTATAAAATCATGAAAACAAGTGTTAAAGAAAATTATTAAACAAGAATAAAATTAAACGTATGTATCTGTTTGGATAAAATATTGATAACATATATGATATATATCTGCACTGATAATTTGATTTGATAGCTTTTTACCTTTCTTGGCTAGGACAGAAATGGGAAAAATTTGGATTATAAAATTTGGAAATTTTTTCTTATCTCAATTTTTGACAATAATGCAAGAAATTTATAATTATAGCAAATAACTGGCTGTAGCGAAATTCTTAGATTTAAATCAAATTTAAAAAAAAAAAAAAAAATCTATAAACCACCATTCTCTGATAATTTTGAGCTTTTGGGAAAAATTGAGTAATTTCCCTAACTTTTATCATTAACCTTTTACATGACGCACTATGATCCAGGAATAAAAGACACAAATAATTCATGAAATTCCCATTAGAATACACTCATAAAGACTATAAAACAAAAAAATTGCCATAAAAAAATTTCTGTCTATGATTTCCCAGATGTTCCATTTTTGGAACATTGGCATGTAACACTATCTTTTCTCTCTTTTTTTTGCTTCATGAAAACAAAGCATTGTATGATGAATCTTTTAAAATTTTATGCTGTAATAATGGTTTACTGAACAATCTGATGTGAAATTACTAAAATTTCAGTAAAACTCATTAAAAAATTTACATTATTTTTAATTAGCGTAATATTTTATAAGAAATGCAATGCAAAAAGTATAAAGAAACAATAGAAACAATTTTACACTTATACAAACTTGACTAATAATATACATAATATGAATAAATGCAATTTTAAAATTGTAAAATACCTTACCAATAAAAAATAAAATATTTTATCCTTTATAAGGCATGTGGGATTTTAACCAGTAGCACAAAAAATATAAAACATTCTAAAAAACTAATTTTTTGTAATCCTTTTTAGCAGTTTCTCAGTGTGCATGATATTGTGGGAAGCAGAGTACATGGAGCCTTTTCTTGCATTCAAAACACATGTTTGTAGTGTTTTTTGGCATACTACACAACGCCCTTGTGATGATGCAACTATATAATGTACATCTGATTTTCTTGCACACATCAACTGATGGGCGAGGGGTACAAGTATAACGTGAATTTTAGGTTTCACTCGAAGTAAATTCAAAGTAATTTCTCTTCCAAAATTCAGATGAGTCATTTCTAATGTGGTGCTTTTGTGTAAATCAGCATGTAAGATCCACCCAGCAACCAGAACCATATTCAGTGTGTTGATAAATAAGTTCCAGTACCATATTTTGCTGCATAATTTTGGTCGATAACTGCCAAGAAGTTGGTCTAACAGGTGTACTCCACCCATTCCTTTATCATATAATTTTATTATGTAAGGTTTGGGAACATCAACTTTATTTTTTTGAGCTGGGACATATCTTTTTGCTCTTCCTAATTTTTCATGAGTGATAAAATTTGATGCAATAGTTACAACAGAACTATCGTTCTAATGGTACATATAAACTTCTCCATCGCATGGGTAATCAAATTCTCCATGTTGAAATTTTGACATTTCTTTTGCTGTTTTAAGAGGACATTGTCCCATTCTAGAATCTCGTACTGTACCAATTGCCTTAAAGCATTTGTTAGATAATTCTGTCAGCAGACTGTGCGATGTAAAAAAGTTATAAATATTTTGTGTTTCTCTGGATTGTCAATAAAATCCAAGCGGCAAATTTTCCTTTTTCGAACTTTTTCCACCATAGATAGACATAGCATAAGGATAACCATTTGCTGAGCAGAGCATCCCAACTTTGAAACCAAAGCAAATTGGTTTTCCATGTAAGAACTTCTTAACCGAATGATGTCCATAATACAGAACCATGGATTCATCAATACTTATATTTTCATGAAAAAATCCAAACTGACGAAATTTTTTTCCAATTTCTTCATAAAAGGGAGAGATTTTCCCTAATTTATCCCCTGGTTCCAATTTACTATTATCAACAATATGGAAATTATTTTTTAACATCCAAAATTTAAGTAATCAGACGGCAGAATCAGACATGTGATATCACTGATTTTGTATATTGTTACATGCCAATGTTCCTTTTTTGGAACATTGCATTTTTACACAATCTTGAGGAACTATTTCTTGTTATTATTTTAATTTCTTTTATTAACTCATTAAATTTGTCCTTTGCAAGTATGATGGTGAAATTATGGGGTGGATTTGAATTTTTAGGAATTTTATAGAATTTTTTTTCTTACGTACTGTAAAAATTGTAAAAAAAGATGATTTTTAGAAATTTTTTTACGCTGAAATATTCATATTTGAAAAATAAATTTTATGTCAAAAAATCAATCATACCTTCTATAATAAACGGTAATTTTTTCAAACTAACAGATATCACAGTTTGTTTTTAAAAAAATACTAAACATGATGTTCCAAAAAAGGAACACTGGCATGTAAAAGGTTGCATTCTATTTTTTTTTATTTTTTTTAACAATTCCTGGTTTTCCAGAAGCATGCAAGTCCTGTCTCTAGAAGTAATAAGACTTACAAAATATTTTTCCTTTCTGTGTTGTAAATGTATATAACTGTTTCTACTCTATGTGTTTATCTTCATAATAAAATAGTGAAAAAAATTTACTATCATTACATACATTTGTGAATAGTTTTTTTTTATTTTGATTATCTGAGGTTAAGATTCAACTAAAAAATTTACACCTCATTATTCGAAAACTTATTGAAAGTCACTTGAAAAATTAATTAACCCAATATGAAGGAAACATATAACATGCAAATACCAGTGTAATGTCTGCATTTAAAATCTCTATTTCTTTCAAATGTTTTACAATTGTTTGCACAGTTAGATCAAATTGGAATTCTGTTATAAAAGAGAAAAATGGTAGCTACAACCTCCCCCTTCCCCAAATCCCACTAAAGAAACAAAATATTAAAAACTGTTCAGGGTATGATAATATTCTATGCAAAATTTGTTAAAACAAATAGACACATTTTTTGTGATGAATGTTTTTTCTACAATAATACAGTAAATTGAAGAAGCATCACTTAAAGTAAGGTTAGCATCACTTAAAGTAAGGTAATGCTAAGATATTTTGATTTATCACCTACATGATGTTACGCATTTAAGACCATTTATTTTTCCTGGATGGCAAAATGGACAACCTAATTTTTCAAAGGGCGGTTTTTTCCCACTAAGATTATCCAATCCTGCTTCTTTTATTATATAAAACGCCATTAAAAATAAAAATTACATACCTGATTCATTCCTGCGTTTACAAAAAGAAGAGTAGGGTCGTTATTTAAAGATACACAACTAGAATGAACATAAGTATGGTTTTTCTCGTTCATGAAGTAATCTAGAAACAGCTGTCTCACTTTTTTGGAAGACAGTTTTTCACATTTTGGAACAGATGTTATGTTATGATTTGATCTTGTGCTAGAGTAGTATTTATTACGAGTTCTCATGCATATAGTTCTAAACTCTCGAAAGGAACTCGACAGTGCCAACATTATTATATTATGTAATATTTCGTGGAAAATGATTAAATTCACATGAAGTCAGTACTGAATACAAAGAATTTCTCGTGTAATAATCACAGGTGTATTTACAATTCACAGTGACGCTTCAATAAAAGTCTAAATAACACACAGCATCTTTTAATCAGCCGGCTGAAAAGTAAAGGGCATGAGCATGTTAAATTTGTAAACAACCTTCTCTTCACTTCGAATATCTAAAACTGTTCGCACTCAAGATTTTTCAAAGATGGTATTTTCATGAGGTTGTGAAAAAATTCTGAGATGTGAGCGAAGTAATACTCGAAAATTTCTTACAGCTGAATGTAGCTCGAAAAAAAATCTCTAGTTTCAATGACTAATTTTTATTCTATTTTTTTGTTGTTGCTGTCCCACAAAGCGTAGGCAAGAAGTGAAATGAAGAGTAAGGGAAGCTCTCTGTTTACAATTGTCTTTTCATGTTTCCACGAGTTTTGTTAAAAATTTAATTCCACGTGGGATATATAGTTCTTGGTGCTACCTTCAGGTGTTTGCTGAATTCAAATAGTAAACTTGAATTTGAGTAAATCAAAATATTTTTCGTGATGGATTCCAAAGATTTAATCAGAAATCTCTTAGCTTGTGATATTTTTAGGGTCGGAAATTTTCAGTTAAAAAGTGGATCATTTTCACCTATTTATATTGATCTCCGACGAATAATAAATTATCCCCACATAATTAAAGACCTGGCCAATTATATTAGGACGAAGCAGACGGAAGAAAATTTAAAAACGGATGTAGTGTGCGGTGTTCCTTATACAGCCTTACCCATTGCTTCAGTTTTCTCTGTATTCTTCGATATTCCTATGGTTATGAAACGTAAGGAAGCTAAAGATCACGGTACTAAAAAAATGGTTGAAGGGAACATTCGTCCTGGTGACTTATGCTTAATCATTGAGGACATAGTGTCCAGTGGCTCAAGTATTATTGAAACTGCGGAAGCATTGAGAAATGAAGGGCTGAAAGTCCAAGATTGTATTGTTGTTGTTAACCGCAATCAAGGAGGTGTTGGAAATTTACTAAAGGCTGGAATTAAATTATATCCTTTATTTGATATAAATTCTGTTTTTGAGGCTTATTGTGCTCTGAATCCAGTTGAAGCTGAACTGGTAGAGAAAGTTAATTCATACTTTAAAAATAATAGCTACTTGCCTGTTGTAAAAATGGAATCAAATTCCAATACCCCGTTTTCTGAAAGAGCAAAACTTAGCACCCATCAAGTCGCTAAGAAATTATTTAATATTATGAGCGAAAAGAAAACCAATTTATGTGTGGCAGTTGATACCAATCATTCCCATGAGCTCTTAGACCTTGCTGATAAACTGGGGCCTCATATTTGCATCCTCAAAACACACATTGATATCATTAATGACTTTTCAAAAGACTTAATTGAAGAGTTGAAGAAATTATCTACCATTCACAATTTTCTTATCATGGAGGACAGGAAGTTTGCAGATATAGGTAATACAGTTATGCAGCAGTTTTTAAATGGTTTGTACAAAATTCAAACCTGGGCAGATATGGTAACTGTTCATGCACTTCCAGGCAGTGGCATCATTGAAGCCTTGAAAAATGATAAATGTGCCTGTGTTTTAGTGGCAGAAATGAGTTCTAAAGGAGCATTAACAAATTTTGAGTATAAAGAAAGAACATTTAAAATGTCCGAAGCTTATAACGAATATGTGATTGGATATGTAGCTCAACATAAGTATGCAAATGGGAAAAATTTGCTTCACATGTGCCCAGGTGTAAACTTAGCATCAGCGGGTGATTTACTTGGTCAACAATACAAATCACCTGAAGAAGCTGTTGCAAATGGGGCTGATATAATAATTGTTGGCAGAGGAATTTGCAAAGCCTCTGATGTTGTTGCTTCTGCTATTGATTATAAAGTCAGGGGCTATGATGCATATCTTAAACGTACCTCTTAGATAAAAATAGGTACATTCTATAAGTCTTCTAAAATTTGCTTATGAAGCATATTTTAAATTGTAATGCAGTAAATCAAAACTAATGTTTATGATAAGAAAAATATGGCAGAAGATATGGGTAAAGGTCTATTACTAAGTAATTTTCCCACAAAATGAGCTACCATAGTATAAGTAATCTGTTAAACTGTTTAAACTATTTTGCAGTAATCTGCAGTTTTACCATATACAGTGTTTTAAGAGTGATTAACTATAGTTGTGTATAATTTAGAATGTGATATGATGTGCTTTGCACTAAAATTGAGGTTGTGATGGTATTTACAAGTTCCTAACTTAAGAATGTTAATTATGATCATGCCAAATTTAATAAAATAGATATTTTTATGTAAGAAAATTCTTTTTATGATTCAAGTTAATTTATTAAAATTGAGAGATGTCTAAGTCATCAGATCAAATAAGAAATTTTTTTAAATTTATGTAGGTTTGTTAAATTTATGTAGATTGAAATAGGTATTTGCACTGGCCAATAATCGTTAGCCCTGCTCAAGTATTCAAGAGAGAAAAAGCCAATTTTAGCTGTCAGACTATCTAGACTCTTGAAAATATCTATGATAATTTATTTCTTTTATTTATTATCTTAGTACGATTGTCAGTATATGAAGTTGAGCATATTTCGGGACTACTCTAGATTTATGTGCATGGCCACCTTCTTAGATTTTTTTTTTTTTGCGCCAACTTTGGCGATTTTACTGTGTTTTGAGGAGAAGAAAAATTCTCACCAATGTGTTTTAAGCGGTGTTTTCAAAATGCTGGACTTTGAAATTTTTTTAGCTTTTTTAATAGAAACCACCTGTTTAATTTATGAAACTTAGAAAAAAATTTGAAAAATCATTTAAACATTGGACTTAGATTTATTTTGGGGTTTTTAATAAAAACCACCTTTTTAAATTATGAAACTTGGAAATTTTTTTGAAAAAATCATTCTCAAATATTGGAAATTTTGGGTTTTTCTTTTAGCTTAAAAACCACCTTTTCAAATTATGAAACTTAGAAATATTTTTGAAAAATCATTTAATAGTTGGATTTAGATTTTTTTTTTCATTTTTAATGAAAACTACCTTTTCAAATTATGATCGATAAAAAAAATTTGGTCAAATGGATATTACTTACAGATAAAATTTCAATGCCATGTATTCAATTTGCCCTAACTCTTTGAGTAATAGCAATGAATCACCAAAATACTATACCAATATATTGTGAATTAGAAAAAAAAATATATAGCATTTTCGTACAACCTAAATAACTCGCAATTTAAAAATTATCTAAAATTCAGCTTTGGAAAATGTAAAAAAATTATGAACCCATAAATTTATGGTGAGTAACCAGAACCTTTTTTTTGTTTGTTTGTTAGGGCATTGTGGTAATGAAATTTTTCTTCAGATTTGACCTTAACCAAATATTTTGTGCATACAATAAAATTGGGACAAGGATTATTTGACCATTTATCCTGCTGTGTTGGAAATAACATAAAAAAACCTTTTTCCTAAACCAGTAACTTAACCTTAACTAACTTCTTAACGTAGGTTCCTGGGGAGAGAGAAGTTGAACTTCAGTTATTTAAATTTATTTGTAATCCACTACAACTTGGAATTATAAAAAAATTTAAAATAGATTGTATTTAAAATGTATACTGTATTTTACATTTTGCAAAAAAATGATGGCAGATAATTTTTACTTCAAATAAATGAAATGGTGTATCATTATAGTATACTAATTGACAATCGATAAGCAAAATTAAGAGCAACTTAAATTTATTGAGTTAACGAAAAACTGAAAATGGATTCAAAAATTTTCAACGAAAAGACTCTTAGTTTTAAAAATAATTTACTCTCAATTTTGAGTATAGTCAGTTTGACTCAGATTTCCAGGTCAAGGCCGAGATCTGACCTAAGATTATTATACTGTAATTAAAAGATCAAATCAGAAATAACTGTTTGATCTTAAAATTAGAGAATTTGATATTGAGTTTATTTTTCAGACATTGGGTTATTTTTACCAGAATGGAATAATTATCGCCATGCAAAACGCGCCAAACCCTGGCGGAAAAATCCAAGATGGCGGCCCCGCACACAAATCTAGAGTATCCCTCATATTCCTTATTTGATTATTGCTCTAAATAACTTTATTTTTTTAAAGCAAGAAAATACTAAAGAAATTATAATTCAATTTTAAAGCCATATAATATTTTTGATATCAATTGCGGAAACTTAATAACTTTATTGTTTGAAATAATCAGGCTTTTACTTTTCTAGGAAATGTTAATCTCATTTAAATTAACAATTTATGTTCATAAAAGATTGTTCTCAATTGTGCCAAAAAAAAATATGAAAGCATATATATGTATTTTTTTTCTTATTGTAATATTTCAAACCAATGCTTAATGCTGCATCCTATTATTATGTTATTGTCCTTCATTATTTTAAGAATGAACATTATTATTTATTTACCATTTGAATAAATTCGTTTCAAGTTATTTAAATTTCTTATTTTCAGTCATACTGTTTCTTTTGAATGTATGATCTGCAAATATATTGAAAAAAAATTTATATGAAAGTAAAATGTAACATCGGTGTAAATTTTATATTCCATGTTGTACTATTAGGTATTTCAATTGTTTCTATGTACCCTACAAAAGATTTTTAATGTGTTTTAAAGCAAATCTTGTTTCATTTGACCAGGAATTTTATTCTTTATATATAGCACAATATAAATCTGTGATAACGAAAAGTAATAATTTTAAATAATTTGTGTCCTTTGTTACTCAAGCATAAAAGATTGTTCTCAGAAATGTATTTTGATACTGAAATTTTAATGTGTATTTTTTCAACAATTTTTATTTGAAATTTTTGGTAAATAAATATATGCTTTTATATATAGGCTACTCTTTTTTATTGTAATGTTTATTTGTATTATACTTTTTTTTATGTTTGTTGTTACTCTATTTTAAATCTAGTTCAGTTTTTTTTTTTTTTTTTTGGGGGGGGGGGGGGGCTTAACCTGAAATTATGCCTTGATTCCAACAAAATCTTTTTGCACATGATATTTAATTTTATTTATTCAGTGATATACATCATTGTGGTCCAACCTTTAGTTACCTGAAGGCCAAAGACATTCCAGAAAGGAAACGAATTGCATAATTTATTCAAAAACTTTAATTAAAATTTATATTAAAAGAAGCTTAATACTTTGCTAGTTTAATATACCACTTCATTTTACAGTTGAGAAATCAATGTGGTGATTGGTACTGCTTTCCTAATACAAGTTTATCAATGTCCACTGTAAGTTCAGTAAGGCAAAGTCTCAGGCTTGACTCCATTAAAGCACTTTTGCGCACGTATGTATTGCCAAACAGCGATAACATTTGCAGAGAGAATTTAAGCAGTTTAGGAAAGCATTCTTTAGAAATCAGTTTCCAGAATTTTTCAGGGACATCGCACTTTTTAGTCTGGTAGAATGGGTCTGCCTGAAGAACACAAATTTTCATTTGAAGGTCGCAGGGCACCTCACTCATTTTATTATCCATGGTGTAGTTGAACAGTGCAAGTTTTGGTTTTAGAGAGTCAAAATCCTGGAATCTGTCCTTGAACTCTTTCTTGATATCTATTATTATTTCATGAAACATACTAAAATTAGTGTCACTTTTTTCTTCTTTCAACTGCTGACAAGATGGGAAATGCTGTATTATTTTCCTTCAGCGCAATTTGAATTACATCAAGTTTTGTGTGGAAGCCCTCGATATATACATAAAGCTATGAGATATTTTGTTTTCTGCCTTGTAGTTTCAGGTTTAATTTATTTAGATGGGATGTTAAATCTTTCAGAAAAGCAAGATATTTAAAAATTCTCCAGTTTTTCTTGATACTCATGCCCAGGGCCGGATTTAGATGAAAAGAGGCCCTAGGCTATTCCACTTATGAGGCCCTTTCACCTCTCATTTTTAAATTTCTAAATTACATGAGAGATAATAAAATACATCATTACTGTGATATATATCAATATATTAAATGAAACATGTTGTTATTGGTACTAACCTATATGTATTCAGTACATTGAAGATTAAACCAAATTCTATTCAGATAAATTTATTTCATAATAATTCACATTTAAAGTATGAATTATTATGAATTTTAAATCTTAAACTAAACCAAAAATGGAACTTTATTCAAACAAAATCCAGATCACAAAAAAGAAAATATCAAATTGTATATCATATTAAATTTTTTGTTAATAGTTATATTATTTAAGAACTGATTCAATCAAAGTATACATTTAAAACTAAGTATAATTTTACTAACAATTTGAATGTAGGCCCCTCTTGATCTTGAGGCCGTAGGCTGAAGCCTTGTTAGCCTATAGGAAAATCCGGCCCTGCTCATGCCCAATGTTTTCATTTCTGAGAAAATCGAGAATTTCAGTCCTCAACCCAAAAAACTGTTGCAGGCAATTTCCAGCACACTTCACAGTACAATGAAATGTCACTAAACTAGCTTCCAAATTTCCAGGAATGAAATAAATGCTCTGTGTCTATGGGCTTTACTGCCTCCCCTTATTAAATTTACAGTATTTACAACAGATTTCATTGTCTCACTGAGCCTTAAAATTTTTCCACAGAAATTTTTTTTTAGTAAATAAAACTATAAGCACTTAAATATATTAGAATGTACTTGACTTATAATTTTGATTTCAGAAAATTTTCATTATAAATTTAACACTTTATATAACTTTAATAAACCTATAAAAATGTATGATGATTGCTAAGAATGTTTAAAAGCACTACTATAGGCACTTATTATATGTAATATAAGTTGTGTTTTACTGCAAAGAAGTTAAATGTATCCGATGAATCCCCCGGGCGCCAATTATAAACTTTTTTATATTCGATTCTACTAGTGTGAGGGATGACAGAAGATCACTCTGTCCATTATGTTAGGGCGATTCTGCGTTTACCAGGGTAAATAACTCATCCGACTGAAATCGAAATTAGAATTCAAAATATTTGCAATATCGCCCCAAAATTTACTGGAATCATCTGATCAATTCCTTGAAGATTCGAGGTTTTCTGAGATTATTTCTTTTAAAAATAATTTCTTGTTAATAAAAGTGAGGAAGTGATGAAATATTTCGTCTGAAAACGCATTTTGGCACTGCAATTTCATTTGTCAAAATACCTGGAGTATACATGCATTAAACATTTTTGTTGAATCAGGGCCCGATTTAGAAAATTCTTGACTATAGGCACAACTTGGGAGACCCCCTAACACTGATGGGGCGGTAAAATTTCCAAAATTTACACACAAAAAAATAATTATGAATCATTGTGAAAGTACCATTTTGCCAAGAATTGGCTATTTGAAGTGTAGAAGCCTAGAACATTATCAAATAACAAAAAGCAATACAACATATTAACTTCATCATTAAAACACCAATACAATGCAACCAGAAAAACTTAATAATCCTTTATATACACTATAACATACATATGATGAACCTAACAATCAAATTTGAAAGGATAAATAAAAAAATTGCTATTCAAAAAAAGTAAAATTGAAAAAATTCGAATTGGGAATTTTTTCTTTAAAAAATTTTTTTTGGGGGAGCCCCCAACATTCGTGAGCCCCTAGGCCTGGGCCTAATGGAAAATCAGGGTTTGTGTTGAATTATTTCGGAGGAGTTGGCACATTTGAATCCATTTCAATTACGTCTATTGAATGATAAATGTAAGCAGAATGTAACAAGTTATTCAGGAAAGAAATCAACTATCAAATATTAAAACTAATATTGCGTATGACAGATTAAAATACTTTCGGTTTTCACCTAAAATAGCATTCAAATTAATAGAAAAAGTAATTTTTAAAAGAAAGAGGTGTGCTTGAGACCGTAGTTTTATTCAAAAATAAAAAAAGGATTTTAAGAAAAGAATGTTTTTTAATTATTTTAAGCACCTAAAATAGTATTCAAATTAATAGAGAAAGTAATTTTTTAAAAGAAAGAGGTGTGCTTGAGACCGTAGTTTTATTCAAAAATAAAAAAAGGATTTTAAGAAAAGAATGTTTTTTAAATTATTTTAAGCACCTAAAATAGTATTCAAATTAATAGAATGAGGTGAAATAAAAATACAAAAATAAAAAAGGATTTAAGTAAAGAATGTTTTTTCTTAAATATTCAATTTTTTTAAAAATAATATTCAAGTTAATATTACGTTAGTTAATAATTAAAGTTAATTTTTTAAAAGAAAAAGCGTGCCAGAGAACGGCTAGTTTTGAACCGCTAACGTCAGAACAGAAGCCCACCGCGATAGCTGTAGTAAAGCGCTTTTAAATAAAAAGCTGGCTTTATTACATGTTTGCGATAAAGGTCGGAATCAAATTTAACGCCGACAGATAATTATAGAGTTGAGTGGAGTAATTTAGGACGTAGCCGGTTGCAAGACAGTTTTATGAGTTTTTGAAGAGGGGAAGGTCTGAGATGGAGACACAGATAAGGTGACGGAACCAAACGATGACGTTATATTTACAAAAGCCTTTTATTGTTAGATTTATGGCAGTACGGTTCGTATAGGAGTCATTTTGAAAACCAGGTGGTCGCAAGGGTAAGCATGTGAGGGCGTAACGTTTTTGAGTTAAGAAGCCAATGAGAAGGTGAGAGAGGGAGTAATGTAAATAAAAAGTTTACGATGGCCGGATTGGCTGATGGAAGTTTATGAGGAGGTGGAGTCATAGGTATGAAAGGGGATTAAAATAATATATTGGAGAGTTTAAAAAAGAGAGAGAGAGAGTCTGGATCGGGGGAGGCTGTAGGTCCCCATCTCCAGCAGGTCTTAAATAAATAAACGTAAGTGGACCTGAGGAGTCCACATAAACCTGTTAAGGCACCTGCGAGACTGCGTTGACCAAGTAAAATAAAGAGGTCCGCACCCAGATTGTAGACGAGACCAAGAGACTCAGCTCCCGTGCCCCAGCCGAGAAGTAAACGACGAGAAGTGAACCACCATCCCGTTTCACGACGTGAAGAGATACCCAGCGCCCGTGCAAATATAGTGAAGATAAGCGCCAAGGAGAGCCCAGCTATAATTTATCGACAGAGAAGAAGTGGTAATTCACCGTGACAGAAATAAAGTTAGCTCCCTGCCCGGCGTAGCAACGTGATCCCTGACCGTAGGCGAGGCGAGAAGGCCAAGAGAACACCTTGAATTGATGAAGAATAATTGGGTGAGTGTTAAATAAATGATTTTGATTTGTTCAGTTCCGATTCAGGCAAAGTAAATTTAGTTTTTCGTGAGCAAGGAGTTTTTTAGTGGAAAGGTTTAGTGTTGAATGAATAGTAAAGTATTTTATTGTTGCGCTCGGGACGCTCCCTAACCTCAGCAAAGTAATTATAAAATATAAGTTGTGAAAGATGAAAATTATTATTGTGCATTGATTTCGGAAAATGAAAGATTCTTTTGTTACATGTAAATATTAAGTATGTAAATAAACTAAATTTTCTTATGTTAAACTTTTTAGTCTTTCTAGATGTAAAGTTGATGTTGTTAATTTACATAATCTAAGACTGAGAATAGTATTTAGTTTTGTTCGGTTGCTAAGTTCGACATCCAGAGCTTTGGGTTGGATTCAAGAAAATAAATATTAAACACAACGCACCCAAATAAATCCTAAGACAAGGGGCTTGTGGCGGCCCTGTGGTACAGTGCGCTGGTTTACGGTGCTGAGGGTGCTCAGATCGAATCCCGGCGTGGCGCCACGAAAAATGCTTCCGTTCGTGTTGTCCCTTCATAGGGGGTAATGCTGTCCGCCTATATGGTGCCCCCATAATAAAATGGGCAGTAAAATTGCGGTGTAGTATAGGCCAATGTTTCATTACAAGTGCCTCCGCATTTGGAAAAAAAAAAATCCTAAGACAAATTGTACTAACCCAAATAAATTTACGATCCGAGCCCAATTGACTTAAAAACTGGATGTAGCAACACGACAATAGCACCACGATAAGGATCGTTGAAGACTTCGGCACAAAAAGCGGTAGAGGACAGTAGCGGTAACAATGGAGATTGTTAAGATTAAGCCCCTAACTTTATTTCTACTGATCAGATATACATAATATATAGCCTATGTCCATCTGGAATAATGTACCTTTCAAACAGTGAAAGAATTTTTCAAATAGGTGCAGTGGTTCTGGAGATTACCCTCCACGTACAAAATCGCTCTCTCTTTATATATAAGTATAGATATTCCACACTCTACAAACACAACACTGGCCATGTTTACGGACGACACGGCAATCTTAGCGAAGAATCGCAACTCAAGAAATATGCACATATACCTTCAAAGGCACATTGCCATGCTTGAACGTTGTTTCGAACGGTGGGGAATTAAATTAAACCCTGCTAAAACGAAAGCTATATTTTTTAGTTTTAACAGAATTCCACCTCCGCCGGTCATAGTGTGTGGTCACTCAGTGCACTTCGAGAGAGAGGGCAAATACCTTGGAGTTTATCTAGATAGTAGGTTAACTTGGAAAAAAA
This sequence comes from Dolomedes plantarius, assembly GCA_907164885.2. Taxonomy (NCBI): domain Eukaryota; kingdom Metazoa; phylum Arthropoda; class Arachnida; order Araneae; family Dolomedidae; genus Dolomedes; species Dolomedes plantarius. The sequence goes on along the minus strand of OU015496.1, from coordinate 26,850,398 downwards.
CATAGTATCCAATACTGGAAAATTTCTTAGAGGCCACAGGGACTTAGCGCACCTCCTGTACCAGAACCAAATAAGTTTGGAAAATAAACTTTTATTTTATAAGACTGTCCTTCGACCCATCTTGCTCTACGCTGCTCCGGTGTGGGGATCAGCAGCGGACACTCATATTCAAAGGTTACATAAATTCAAACTTTTATGAAAACAATGCTAAATAAAACTCTACGTGGGATTAGGAAAGCCCCTTGGTACCTGCGTAATGAAGTAATGCATAGAGATAGGACAATAGAACCTATTCGGCACCACATTAAGGAGCTAGCTATAAACTTTTATGAAAACATCTATTCAGTTAATAATGAAGACCTTGCAAACCTCCCGGACTATGACCCTAGAGAGTTTCCTAGGCGTTCTAAGGCCACCATGGTTATTAACTCTGGCCTCATTCCTGTGCGTAATAGTTAAATCTTTCTCCTCTTATTCTAAATTCCAAATTTCAATAGCCCAGCTACTTCTGGTTTTTGACCTGTCACTCCTGATTAATCGACCATAGGTTCACTTCGCGATTCCCTCTCGTGGCAGCGTTAGCTGACGGAAAGGGGGGGGGGGGTGATAACTCTTGCAGCTGGTAAACCTTCCAATCTGGTAAACCTAGTAGGCTTCGCTACTCCTAGTAAACATCGCTACTCGCTATTGTTGGATTTCTGTCTGATCGCCCTTCTCAGTACTTTAAAATTTATCTTGACCATCCTGATTTGTCATTTTATTTATTTATTTATTTATTTTCAACAATTTTCTCCCCAAAACCCCTCTAACTATCTTAATATTTTCTCTTAGCCTCTAATTATAACGTAATTTGAGCTAACTTTAAAAAAAATTATTTATTTATTTATTTTTATTTTTTTATTATTATTTTTTAAAATTTATTCACATTATCAAGTTTACTATAATCTTGCGAACGGTAACCATGAAACATCCCACTGTTGATACCGAGGATAAGGGGCTAATGCTCTAAGGTGCCTCGCAAGCTTTTCCTACGACGACGACGACGACCAAGACCAATACACACAATGGAAAATTTTCCAAGAAGCAAATGAGTTATACAGGGAGTAAGTTGAATTATATGAATGAGATGTAAGATATACATAATAGTCTCATTTCTTTCCTGTTTATATTTAAATTTAATACCCTTAGGAAAATATACCAAAAAATGCTCAAAGCAATGCATAAAATAATATTTTTGTTTAAAATCAATGATTTTAAAAAAAAAATCATTCGATTTAAATCATGATTTTAATCACTGGTTTTAATCATTTGATTAAAATCATTTACACCCTGTCCTTATAGGATTCTTGTGTTTTATCCCATAAAATAGGACGATCATGAACTAGTGTAATTAGTACTTCAAGATCAACTTCTGCTATGATAAAAAAAACTTTGAACTGATTTAACACAACCTCTGTTAAAATATTTTCTTTTTCGGATGATCTGTAGGTAAGGATAAATGAAAGCAAAATTCGTTCTGTTGTTTAATTATTTTGTGGAATATATAATTATCTCAAAACAGCAAACAAGAACAACAAAACCAGGAAACAATCTATCAACTGCAAACGACACGTGCCGGCTAGATGTGTACTGCGCCATTGATCCCTACCTTGCCCCTATTCATTAGCCGGGGTTTTTCGACGACAACGACAGTCGTGCAGTGCCGAGGGGCCAGACGACTGCAGCACGACAGCCGAGTGTCGTTTACACGATCACGACATTTCTCGGGCAAGTGTGAAACCGGCCGTACGCTCTTCATTCCGATAAAGTGCACACGGTATCGTTTAAACGTCAGACGATAAAAATCGTGTGTGAAACAAGCCTTACTGTCTGATGAGACAAGGAAACTGTTTCAAAATGTTTAGTCATCTTATTATCTCCAAATGAAGATGCCATTTTTACAGCACATCATCTTAATGAGCTCACCATCCCTAAAAGACTTTTTACTTTTAGCTAGCTGCAAACATACCTCATAACCAGCCTTTAATGCCTTTAAACCAGCAGTAATGCGTTTAAACCAGCTCATAATGCCTTTAAACCAGCAGTGTTTCATGGTTGCTGAAAGATATTCTAGTGTCTAGTTAATTTCTGCTTCAAATCATTAAACACACAACTCCTGGCACTTCCCTGGTATTGATCGTATTTTGATTTATGCAAGCTGGTATAGTGTCTACTCACGTTATACTCCTTCGAAACACACAAGACTTGAGAACAGATAACACACTGTGGTTTTCCTTTATGTCCAACAAAAAAGTAACTTTCCTGCCACTGACTGAAATTGTCGTTTCTCATCTTCAACACGCCGTTTCTTAAATTCCGCCATTTTAGGTACCGCTCTCACAACAACGATGACAACAATCTCTTTTGCTTTCTCTTCGTTAAAAAAAAAAATTCCAAAATGCTCAAAATTCGCACTTTTAAGGCTTTGACATCTCTGGTGGGGCACGAGATAAAAATCTGAAATTCTGGCCCCTGATAGTATTGTATGGTAGTGTTATGCACAAAAAAATTTGAAGATGGAGATTTGCCTACAAGTTTAGTTACGGCAAGGACAAGATGTCTACAAATGATATTACGACAAGTACCATGTTGTAAGTTCGACCAGCTACTGTTGTCAGTTCCATAGTGGTGATCTTTCTCAAAATTTTATGAGAAGGCACAAGTCTTGTCATCTGTTAATAACTTTAGTGAGGTCCTTGGTCATGCTGGGTCATAGAAATTAAATTTGCAGTCCCTGTGTTCAAGACTCACTTCATCAATGATTCCAAGATACCACCTCTTATTACACACATGCAACAATGTCCTTTTTCCTGCACTATAAATGTTGAAAGGGCTTTGGATATCCTTACTTCCTGAAAGTTACTTGAGCTTGAAGTATGGTAACATCGTATAAATGTTTCATTTACAGAAATATCCTTATGGTAGGAACGAGTTTCAGGGACTGGCAAGCAGCATTGAAATCGGTTATGTAATTCATTTCCATGGTTGGCCACTCCTACACTTCGAATGTACATGAACTTAATGCCGGGAAGGTTTTTGTCACAGAAATTAAACATTCCTTCGGGAGAGAGGATCTGATTTTCAGTTGTCATCTGTAGGCTCCTCTTGGGTACTTATCTCTTTGTAGTTTCTTCTACCCCATCACAAGAATTTTTTAGTTGCAAAACAAGTGCCATTCTACTTGAAGGCCAAAGTTTTTCTCATGATGGCAAAAGTTTATAAAATTCTTTTAATTTTTATACTGGCTAAAAGATCCGTCGTTAAAGTAGAAGATTTTCGACACTGATGGGGCAGTAGATTTTATATCATTAATCAAATAATTTTGGAATATATGGCGTGTGGACTGCGCGCGTCTATAAAAAAAAGAGTTTTTTAGCCATTTCATAAAAGAACAGTGGTACCTGTAGCCTTTGTAGGTGAGTTTTCGCTGTGAGTGAAAATGTAAGCTGAACCACCAAGAAGAATGCCGGCGGAAAATAAATATAATTTTGTTTTGTTTGCTTGAAGATTCGCCTCCGTTTTAAATAATAAACAAAAGGATGGCCAGTGGCCTGCTTCTTCACCCAGTGAAAACTTTGCATTTCATCGTGAATGACAAATGTAAAATTTTCAGAAAAATCACCCACTACAATGCATTATGAATCTAGCAGGTTTTCTTTCTTGTGTTTAAGGAATCTTGATTGTATTTTAGACGCATACTGGTGTTTCTTCAAAGGTCATGGTTTTGACATTTAACAGTCCTAAAATTCTTCTCTAGGTTTAATAACTGAAACCACCTCGGAACTATCAGTTGTAACCTGTCTGCATCAGTTGTAATATTGTCTGCAAGTTACATTTTCTGTCATTTCTTCAGAGTCAAGTTGTTGTAAAAGCATTTCTGGTAGGTTTTGTTCATCTGGGCAATTAGTGCACTGACTTAGCATAGCATACATTCCGAACGGTTCAAATCACACACAAGCATTTGAAGATCTTTGTAAGGGACATTTCACTTTGCACCATCTATCATTAATTTAACATTTTTGTGGTATAAACAGATACAACCCTATGTTTCTTTTCAGAGTTTAGTTTTTTTTTATTTTAGAAACTGGAGATAAACCTAAATTTGAACATGTAGCATCTGAAACGCCCAAAAATTACTGAAACCATGTATAATGTATTTGTAGGTCTTAGGCATACATAAAATTTATTAAATAAATTAATTGCTAAGCTTTCCAAAAGGCTTTTATTTTCTGTTACTATTATTTAAAGATAATAAAAAAAATTAAATGATACACTGAAATAAATATATACCAATGACTACAACAAAACAATACTTTGGTAGCATTGTTTTGACATATTGTCAAATATCAGTTCTTCTCATACCTCAGCTTGTAGTCAAATCTCCATCTTCAAATTTTTTATGCATAACACTACCATAAAGTTCTATCACGGGCCAGAATTTCAGATTTTTATCTAGTGCCCCACCAGAGATATTGAAGCCGTAAAAATGCAATTTTTTGAAAAAAATTTTGATTTTAGGATTTTTTTTAGCGAAAAGAAAGTAAGTCTCAGATCTGAAACTTGACATGTGAGTACACGTACTTTCTGCCTACTTGCAAAAAAAAAAAAAAATGCGTCGTGTTTACAGTTTTCCTTCCTAGAAAAACTTCCTCTTGTAATCGGACAGATTTTGGGAAAAAAATCTTAAACTTTGCGCTAAAATTTCCCGAATAAGGATTTGTTTTTGGACACTATTCTATTACAGACATTTAACCTATTTTATCCTGAATAAGTTGCTTTAAACCCATTTAGATTGGAAAAATAAAAGATGAGATATTTGCAATTCCGTAAACTCTTAAATGGGAGAAAATTGCTGCACACGATGAAACAAACATGGCTGCCATGCATAAACCAAAAATTATAAAATTAAAATAATAGTCATTTTAAACTCCCACCATATTAGGGTTGTTGTATAGAAAATTTCAATATTTTTTTTTGACTGGTCAAGCAGCAAGTGCTGAACCACTTGAAATGGATTGACCCGTATCTAAGAAGACGTTATTTACAATCTTGCTACCTCACCTCAAATACCGAGATTTATTTACTTTTGAGATGACCATTATTTATACAATCTTTGGTTTTACGTTTCACATAGCCATGAGTGAATTTTAGCATCCCCTGCTCGATTCAAACGAAAGTAATGGTAAATAACTTCAGATATGAGTTACTGAACACAGCTAAAATTTTGTTTATGGGTATTTTCCCCCAGCCCCACAAAGAGATTACTTTTAACCATTTTGCCAGAGGCAAACCACGTGCCTTTTTTAGTGTGAAATGTAAGTCTTTCATTGACGTGCAGCTCTTAAAATAAATTGAAGATCCGAAGTTTTTGGTTCCGATTGGGGGGGGGGGGGCGGGGATCACGTCTTTGAGTGACACAGTAGAGATTTTCCTGTCTGGAAGTGCTGTATGAACAAGTGCGTTACTAGCATTTCTCGAGAAATATTGACCATATAATACAGAAGTTTTCATTTTCAATCATTTTCAATTCTATAATTAAAGCAGCACAAAATATATTTACAGATAGCGCTGAGTCTTCCGAACTCTATAAGCTTATTTTCCATTTTTAGCTCGAGAAATATTAACAATACTAGCCGGGCTTCGGCTAGGCTCGGGCTTTGCCTAGCTACGCTCAAGCCATCCGTGTAACATATTTATGTACTTCGGGCCCCACAAAAGAAAAAAAAGGCCTACAAATGTATTAAATTCAAGTGAATAAATTCCTTTCAATTTTCATTCCCGTCGCTGCCGACAGATGGCAGCACCACTGCACCAGATGATTTGATTTCTCAGCAGTGAGTGATTTTAGAATTAAAATATCTCTAAAACTATTGAATTAACAGAATAAGTGTACGCAGAAAAAATTATCATTTTTCAAAGCTCTTTCGAAATATGTAACATTTATGTACTTTCATGAGAAACAATATACACCGATTGTCGGCCATTGCGTTACGCTCACGTGATCTCGACGATTGTCGGCCATTACGTTACGCTCACGTGATCTCGACATCCCCCGCTGTTCAGAGCCTGACTAAGGCAGGGGCATACGGGGCAGTTGCCCAGGGCCCCCACATCAGAGGGGGGCCCCCAAATCGAATAGAAAGTTTATTTTACGTTTCCTTCTTTAATGAACTTTTTAAAAACAAAATATCAGTACAGTGTAAAATCCGTCAGATTTATGTTAGCTTCTTCATTAATCTATCGTATGAACACAAAAAATCTATATTTCGTAAATCCATGGCCTTTCTAGGGCGGAATTTAGCTGAATTCCGCCCTAATGTCAGTAAGGATATGAATTTTTCGCAGCGAGATGACAAAGTTAACAATCAGAAAACTGCATTTCGGAAACTTGTGAAAAGTTCACAAACTGCAGCGATATGATTGTTAACTAAGTCAGCGATATGATTGTTAACTAGGTTTTCTAGTTATAAATTTAAATAGCATTTTTGTCAAATTTTGGCTCTTCAGATGTGCTATATCCCTTTTAATGATGGACATAGAATTGTCAGAAAATCAATAAAATGGGCAGAACGATATTTCGTCTGCCCATTGGAGGGGGGGACTTTATAGCTATTTTAGGTTCTAGTCAATTTTCTTGTTATATTGTATCTATAATGAGGTGAAAAATTTAAATACCTTAAAGTTCGGTTCTTCATTACTGAAGTAGTGAAGCAGAGGGGGGGACCCCCAAAGAAGTTTTTGCCCCGGGCCCCAATTAGGCTAAGTCGGGCCCTGCCGCTGTTCCTTTATTAATATAGATAATACAGAAGTTTTCATTTTCAATTATTTTCAATTCTATAATTAAAGCAGCACAAAATATATTTACTGATAGCGCTGAGTGTTCCGAGCTCTATGAGCTTATTTTCCATTTTTAGCTTTTGTATATTATTATAGGAGTTCCATTATAACGATGATTTTCACCTCTTTTAAAATACAGATCCTAAAATAATCGAAAATTATTTGATTTGTGATTTGTTCACGTGAACCTTACATCCTAAAAAAAATTCTGTATTCATATTATTCTCATCATAGATCTATACATAATATTATTATTTTGGGTAAATTATTTCGTAGTGCTTGGGTTGTTTGAAAACCTAATATTATGAAAAGTTTTTCATTTATTCTGAGTGTAATTTCGTATCAACTGATGATTGTAAGGTTGTTTTCAGATATCCATAAAAATTCTGGCTAAATATTCCATTCCTAGAATTATTACAGATTTTTAATGATCATTTAGTTTAATAAAAAATATATTTTATTGATGTCAATAATGTTAATACTGTTTATTAACAGAACAATAAATTATACGATTGTAAATCTTACAAGCCTAAAATATAAAATCTAAAATTTTCATTCTGTGTTGAAAACAATTTTTTTTTATATCTTTTTACACGCTTATAGCTCTATTAATCGAGTAACATATTCTGCATTGCATTGCTTCAAGTTAGTTTTAATGATGCATATTTATTCATTTATCTGTGAAAAAAAGGCATCCATTTTACATAGACAAAATCGTAGTTCAAAATTAAAAAGAAAATTGTTCAATTGCAGTATTTATTTTTCATTTCTGAAATTAGTTTAAGTCAATACAAGTGTCAAAAACTGCAACGCTTTTTAAAATTATCTGTCGCACCAAAAGATGACTTCCGTAAAGGAAGTGCATCAGGATTGCGGAAAATTGGCCGATTGTTTGCATGCTGCATTGCTGAAATTGAAATAAACGAGTCACACAAAGAACTATGAACTAATTTGATAGCAATATTCTCAATGTTGAATAAATCTAACGTTTTATTCAATAGACAAATTTCTTGGGCAAAAAACAGGATTCAGGCACTTTACTCGTAAATATGTTTTTTTTTTGTTTGTTTGTTTGTTTTTTACAATATTAGAGGTTTATTGATTATGTATATATATTTTTCATCTTTTTATTTTGACTTTTAGATGTATAATCTTATATAAATAAAAGTTTTTTCTCCCTGCATCGCTTAATGGGTAGCACCGTGATCTCGGGTTCGAATCCCGATTTAAGACCTGAGCGTTATTGTGCTGTCCTCTCTTAAGAAACAATATTGGTTCACCTGTGTTTTTCTTCACATAATGAAGTAGTCAACAAAATTTCGCGGCGTGGGTGGGAGAATGTCGCACGAGACAAATGGCTGCCGCGTTGAAAAAAAAAAATTCACAATTTTATTTTTGCAAATTTCGTGCGAAATTGTGCACTACTAAACAACTAAAAGTCTAAATAAGTATCGAAAGGCAATTTTTTAAAGACGAATCTACGTAAAATGTCCTTTAGGGCATAGATGTACTGGCATAAATGTTCACAATAAGGAAAGTCTGGTGGCGCTTTCCCATGGGGGAGCTGAGAGTGACTCCGTCTAGTTGACGCTCGCCTCCTGGGGCTGCGGAAAATCGCCCCGACTGAACGGCGCTGGACGTCCGATCAGTGGCGTAGCGAGCATAACTGGCGCCCGGGGCACGATACCTTTGTGGCGTCCCCCCTGAAAAACATATATAGTAATATAATATATAGACCCTATATTGGCGCCCTCGATAAACATATAATAACATAATATATAGACCTTATATTGGCGCCCCCCACAAAATAATATAGTAATATAATATATAGACCTTATATTGGGGCCCTTCCCTGAAAAACATATAGTAATATAATATATAGACCTTATATTGGCATCCACCTCGAAAACATATAGTAATATAATATATGGATCTTACATTGGCGCCCCTCTGCGAGTGGCGCCCGGGGCATGATAGACCCCCTTGCCCCCCCCCCCCCCCCCTTTGCTACGCCACTGCGTCCGATGACCATTCGTTTATATCCGCCGAGCATGGGAAACCTCGTAAAGCGAGGGAAAATTACCACCAAGCCTAAGGTGACCAGACGTCCCGCTTTTGGCGGGACAGTCCCGATTTTTAACAATTTGTCCCGCGACCCGCGGCGTTTTCGAAAAGTCCCGATTTTTGGAAAGAATGCACGACAAGCTAGGGAACGGCGGGAGAACGGGAAGGGAATATACGGTTTTCGGCGGCCATGTGGCTATTTAGCCAGGATATGAGTTTTAAATTATTTTTGTTAATTTCATAATGTTAAACTTTAATAATAACAAATAATTGTTGGGAACTGATTATCGAGAACTGTTTATCAAAGTTCGCATTGTTGATCAGTTGTTAGAATTCGGCCACCATTGTTTGGACTTAATGAACAATGGCATTTTTTGGCATTGGCAACGACGAAAACATTTTGTAACTGTCTCTCAGACGATACACATCGTACTGCGTGCTAGTAAGCTAGTTAAACAAGTGATGTCATTACAAATCAGCTATTCAGATCATTTACGTAGGTAATATATTTATTTATTTCATAAATACATAAATTTTCTTGAATTTAGCAGACAGTACTCGTATTATTTATATTTTATAGTGGCGGCAAAAAGTCTAGCGCCGGCCTTGAAAGTGACACTTACGACTTAAGTTACGGCAAATTCAGAGGAAAAATAATTACAAGATAAAAAGAACTTTTTATATACCATGTTTTTAAATTTTCTGTTGAATCATATAAACTTGACAATTCTATGTATTAATAAATACTTTTTTTAAATTTTTTGGATGAATTATCTCATCAACTTGAAAAAAAATTAAGTTAATTGGAAGTTAACTTGCATTTAACTTTTCATTCCCATTCCGGCCAATAGATGGCTGCACCAGTCTACAAAACAAAATTAACTGAAAACTAATTTAATTCTGCTTAAAGATGGCTAAAAGTATTTAAAAATGCATTGTCATCGTGTTCTGAGCTATTATAAAGGACTTATGCATTTTCATGCTATTAATCAGAAGGACTTATGCCTTTTCATGCTATTAATCACAATTATTCCTTCAGAACTATGGACTGTACATCACAAGTTGTCAAAAAGTTATTCAACAAAAAATTTGCCTGTGCTAGAACAAAATCCGAGGCAATTGTGTGTAATGAGCTTTCCCCATATGCATTTTCAGAATTATACAAAAATCTAGAAAAATTAATTTTTTATCCATATATTCTGAGGCATCTAATCATAAGGATATAAAGTTATTTCCAACCATTATTAGATTTTTTGATTCGGAAACTGGAATAATTACAAGATAAAAAGAACTTTTTATATACCATGTTTTTAAATTTTCTGTTGAATCGTATAAACTTGACAGTTCTATGTATTAATAAATACTTTTTAAAATTTTTTGATGAATTATCCCATAAACTTGAAAGAACGGGACGGGGACTTTCGTCCCCGTCCCGGTCGATAGATGGCTGCACCAGTCTACAAAACAAAATTAACTGAAAATAACTGAAAGTTAATTCAATTCTGCTTAAAGATGGCTAAAAGTATTAAAATAATGCATTGTCATCGTGTTCTGAGATATTCTAAAAATTTCAAATGTCTAGCTAGTCGGGTAGTTAAAAATCGATTGCAAGATTTGTATCGGACAAACAAACAAACACACACACACACACACACACACAAACAAGAAAGCGAGTTGATAAAAACATGGTAATAAAAATTAGAATTTTAGATTTCGTTTCTTTGCCCGGCAAACTTCTGAAATAATTTTCAGTTCTATTATTAATATTTTGGAAAAAAAAACAATTTAAAACATAAAATGATTGTATATTTTGCAAACAACACGAACGCAAATTTTGGGGGAAAAGCGAGAAGAGGTACAAATTATATTTTTTATAAATTAAACAAAAACCTTAATCAAAACATTATTGGTGTTGGTTTGTGCAGCGCACATAATACATAACGCCATTCAAACAGCTGCTGACTTGTTGCCCGTAGATGTGGAAAATATTGTTATTAAAATATATTCTTATTTCTATTTTTACACTGTGCGCGTTGAAATGCTTAAAGAATTTTGTGAAACTGCGGAAGTCGAATATCAGAAAATACTTGGATACAGTAAAACGCGCTGGTTAGCTCTTTTGTCAGCTGTCGAAAGAATTTTGAAAATACACAGTGCGTCAAATAAGTTTTAAGACTCGTCTCAGAACGCAGGTTGTAATGGTGCTGTGACTGTAAATGTGCATGTGTCATAACGTCCATCGTCTGCTGGTACACTGTCAACAAGTTGAGCGCATTTCGTTAAGTAGTTGAGAGAAGGCGAGCATTTATTGCAGAAGTGAATTTTTTTCATGTTGATTTTTTAAGATGGAGCAAAGAGCTGTAATTAAATTTAACGCAAAATTTGGTAAAAGTGCTTCGGAAACATACCAACTCATGAAACAAGTTTACGGTGACTGTTATTTAAGTAGATCAAATGTTTTTGTGTGGCACAAACGTTTTTTTGGACGGAAGAGATACGGTAGAAGATGATCAGCGTAGTGGAAAACCAATTTCATCTAGGATACCTGAAGTTATTGAGAAAGTACGAAATTTTGTAACAAACGATCGCTGTGCATGACTAAGAATGATGGAAGACTCTTTAAACATCAACAAAGAAACAATTCGAACCATCCTGCATGAAGATTTGGGCAAAACAAAATTGTGTGCTAAATTTGTTCCACACACTTTAACCCCTGAAAAAAAAAGCAATGAGAAGTGCACATTGCAGAGACATCGTTTCAGCCGCTGAAAACGATCCAAACTTCTTGAAGTCCATTGTTACAGGTGATGAAACCTGGTGTTTCCAATATGATCCTGAAACAAAGCGACAAAGTGCGGAATGGAAGTCACCAAATTCAACGGAAGCCAAAAAAGCAAGAAAAGTTCCATCAAAAATCAAAACAATGTCATTACATTCTTCGATATTAAAGGTATTATCCACAAAGAATTTGTTTCAACTGGACAAACAATTACAGGCCAATACTACTAAGCTGTTTTAAAGCGTTTGATGGCCAGAATTCGTCGCATTCGTCCAGACTACACAAGGACTGAAAGCAGTTGGTGTTTGTTACACGACAATGCCCAGTCACACCTCCCTTATTGTTCGTCGACTTTTGGCAAAAAATAATGTCTGCGTGTTGAACCATCCAACGTATTCATCTGATTTAGCACCCTGTGACTACTCCTTATTCCCAAAACTTAAAATGAAGTTAAAAGGGTGTTATTTTGTGGATATTTCGACCATACAAGAAGCATCGACATCTGCTTTGGAGGCCATTCCACAAAGTGATTTACAACAGGCGTTTGATTCATTAATAAATCGCTGTAAAAAGTGCATTGAAGCCACAGGGTCCTATTTTGAATAAAAAACCAAAACAGGTATTAATTTCTTGTTTCCATTTCTTTTTACAGACCCAGTCTTAAAACTTATTTGACGCACTGTGTATATGATCCTTTGAAATTCTACTTTCTATCACAGGATAAATGTCCTAGAATTTTAGAAGAGTTTTTTTAAATAAAATTGTCAAAAATTTGGCTAGAGTTTGTACGCAATCAAGCAGCTCTTTTTCAAAATGCTATAAAACTTATTGAAGGTGACAAAATTTCGGTAATCAAAGTAAAAAATGAAGTTAAAAATTTAAAATTTCAGTGTCAAGAGCGGTTAGAAAATAATTTTCTTCCTTTAACTATCCGTAATAGTATAAGCCAGCTAGAAGAACAAGGTGCAATAAATCGTGCAGATATCATGAATCACGTCAAAAATGTTCTATAGTAACTGCATAAATTAATTAGAAGAGTGGACGGTACATTACAATGATATTGAACATTTTCATTGGGTTACATTAAAACAAGAACTTAATTGGAATGATGTGGAAAAATCATTCGATCATATTACTCAAAATTTCCCATATAGTAAAATTTTCGAAAATGATCTTTTTAATGAGATATCATTATTAAAAAAATATATTGATAAGGAAAAGGTTAAATCTTGGGCATCAGCAAAAATCACAATAGAGAACAAATGGTTAGAAATATTTCATCATTTTGAAACAAACCATGTTCCATACAATAATGCACAAAAAATTGTGAAATACGCGCTGTCCTTACCAGGAACTAATGTTGCGACTGAACGCGTTTTTTTCTACTTTAAATAAAGTTTAGACATCAGAAAAATCACAATTAAATGTTGAGACTTTGAAAGCCATTTTACGCGTAATATATAATTTAACGAATTCTTGTGAAATTTTTCAAACCAACGACAGCAATCTACTAAAAAAAAAAATTCACACAAATGAGAAATATGCCAAAGAATAAAATAATACTATACATAATTTTTTTTATTAATTATATTTGTAAATTGTACTTATTTTGAAATTTTAAAAAATATATTACAATACTATTTTTGCGTTCTATGAAAATTTTCATTGCTCCGTATAGACCAAATTTTTAATCAAGAACCCCCCTCCACCAATCAATGGTGTCCCGCTTTACCAATGTTAAAATCTGGTCACCTTAACCAAGCCAAGAGATATAATACAAGATGCGCCCATAAAGTAACCGGACAATTTTTTATAAATAAGCAAAATATTACTCACCTTCAAATAAATTTATCTCCTTCAAAATAATCGCCAAATGAGGCTTTACAATTTTTCCAACGTTTCTTCAAGCCATCGAAACACTGTTTATAGGCGTTGGAACTAACCGTCCGCAAAATATGCGTAACATTTGATTTAATATCCGAGACGTTTTCAAATCTCTGTCCTTTCATGGCCATATTAAACTTCGGAAAAAGGAAAAAATCCGCTGGCGATAAGTCGGGAGAATATGGTGGATGATTTATCACTGTAATTGAATGCTTAATAAGATATTGTTGTACATAAATTGCTGTATCGGGCCTAGCATTATCGTGTAAAAGAAACCATTGCCCAGAGTCAAACAGTTCCTTCCTAACTCGCCTTATCCTGTTTCTTAACCGAAAAAGCATCTCCTTGTAAAAACACTGATTAATTGTTTGATTTTCAGGAACAAATTCGTGGTGAATAAGTCCCTTGTAATAAAAAAATGCAATCAATATCACCTCAGTCTTTGATTTTGACATCCATGCTTTTTTTTTTTGCATGGGAGAAGACGGTCCTTTCCACTGTGCACTTTGTCTTTTTGTTTCTGGATCGTAATGTAGACACCAGGTCTCATCTTCTGCTACAATACACTTTAAGAAATTGTTGTCCTGTTCCGCAGTAGCCAACAAAACTTCACAGCAAGCTTTTCTGTGTTCTTTTTGTTGTTCTGTCAAAATCCGAGTCACAAATCGAGCACAATCTTTTTCCATTTTTAGATTTTCAATTAAAATTAATCTACAGCTTTTTTTGCTTATCCCAAGCATGTCTGAAAGTTGCTGAATTGTTATACGTCTACCCAGGACCTTTTTATCGCATGGGCAAATCGGGACTTTTCCCAGGGCCCCCTGATACTAGGGGGCCCCCAAATCCCCTTGGTGTATGCACCTAGTACTTCTAATAGTATGTATAGCCCGTGGATAGTTCTTATTTTTATAAATGTTCGTAAGGGGGGGGGCCCAATCTGCCCAGGGGCCCCCAGCGTTCATAATCGGACCCTGCGTCTACCAGCTTTTACCTAAGATCGAATTTTCTCCACATTTTCCTCATTCTTTGAAGTTGAAGGGCCCCCCCCTGTCTTTGGTTCATCTTCAATGCTTTCTCGCCCACATTTAAAGCGGTTGTACAACTCATACACTTCGTGAGTTCTTGATAACGATGCATCCCTATATACTGTTCGAATCATCTCTAAAGTTTCGGTATCAGATTTACCTAATTTGTAACAAAATTTAATGTTACAACGTTGTTCCATTCCGAAGCAAATTTTTTTGTACAATGCCTTCTCAGTAAATAAAAATTACTATGGCGTTTTGATATGCAAACGACTAGATAACCAGTTTAAACTGGCTTTAACAGGAGTTGAGATATCACTCTTTCTAGCCAGGCGATTAGTCTTTCACTTTTTTATTTTATCGTTTGATCATTTAATTTGTCCAGTTACCTTATGGGAGCACCTTGTATATAAAGGAGCTGTGCCGAGAGAGCCCCGCCGTGTCCCGGAGAGAGCTGCTCACCAGCCAGAGTTTTTAGCTGGAGTCTGTCCCGGGGGCATAACGGTGGGTTTTCGTCTCTCGGTTCAAGACTAAACGAGTCTTAGTGACTGTTTAGAGAGATACCTCTCGGTTAAAGATTGGAGGAGTCTTTGTTAAAGTCTTCGCGACAATTTCGAGAGATAACCTCTCGGTTAAAGACTGAAGATTGTTTTGGGAATGTTTTTAAGAAATTTCTCAGATGCAGACGAGAATAGTCTCTCTGTTTTGTACATATATGTAAATAGATTTCTGTAATATAAGCCATTGATTGTAACTTATTCTGTCTCTCGTGTGTTCATTTCAACTACGAGGACGTTACAGCTTGTCATATTTGGAAGTACCACCAGAGATTCGAACAGATCGCGTTAAGATCTCCTGTTTAGCACGTTCAATTTCGACTGTGATCCCTCGGAAATTGGGTGAAACCTTCTGAGGACGCAGTCATGTTTTAGTGATTTGAGAGTGTGATTTCTTGAAAATTGAGATTTTTAATCAAGTGAAAGCCTTGCGCGAGATTCGAACAGATCGTGTTAAGATCTCTTCTTAAGGGCCTGTTCACATAGGAGTCCGTTGCGTAGCGTTAAGGGAAAGATGACGTTGAGACGAAAATAAACCAATCATAGGCGTTAAAAATTTCATTGCTAATCGTTTGGAGGCCTATGATTGGTTTATTTTCGTCTCAACGTCATCTTTTCCTTAACGCAACGCAATGGATTCCTATGTGAACAGACCCTTAGAAGGTCGTTCGTGTTGAGAGTGTGATCTCTCGGGAAATTGAGATTGTAATCTCAAGTGAAACCTTCTAAGGACGCTGTCAGTCCTATTTTAGTAATTTGAGAGTGTGATCTCTCGTTAGTGATTTGAGAGTAGTCTGATCTCTCGAAAACTGAGATTTTAATCACAGAGAGAACCTTTTAGTGTTCTGTAAAATTTAAAGAACTGACTCCAGGGTATATGTGTCATCCAGACTTTTCTGGATCGAGACTTTTCTGGAGGAACTACTACGTGTTGTACAGAGGCTGTTCGCACATTTTTTAAACGATTTTGGTAAGCGGTAATAGAAAATCGTTTGCTGCAAAAGAAATAATTTCAATTGTACTATGTTTTTAAAAGTCAAAATTATGGTCTGCGGCTTGAAAGTTTTGTTTTTATTCAAAATGGCGTTTTAACAAAGCAGTGGTTCGAAGGCTACATTTATGCTCTTTCCGAAGAGAAATATGCATACTCCGTTGTCCAAAAACGATGTGACAGTCATGGTTTTGTGATATCTAAAGCGTCGATAGGTAATATTGTCAACAAGAAAGGAAAAAAACGTCAAATTGGAGCCTCAAGTGGGACAAAAATTCCAAACAAGTATCCAAGGAAAAAACGGACATCTTCGACTATTGCAAAGGTACGTTGTGTAATGTTAAAAGAAAATCCCCCTAGTCAAAGGACAGTGGCAAAATCATTAAAATGCTCAGTGTCCACTGTAAACAAAATGATAAACGTTGATTTAAATCTTAAGAAAGCGAAAAAACGCAATGTGCATCGTCTTCTTCCAAATCATATCGATGAACGCAGGACACGCTGCAGAATTCTATATGAGAAACACTTATCCAAAGAAAAATGGAAAACAATTGTCACAATAGATGAATCATGGGTGAATTTAAATGATTGCAACAAAAAAAGAGCCATTTATTATCAGAAAAGGGGAGAAAAAAATTTATGTACATGGTTCAAAGAATCGAAAGAAAGTTTTTCTAAGGTATTCATGATTGTTGCTGGTTTTTCTTATAATGGCAAGTTAAAAATAAAGAGATTGGAAAAAATGTCAAGATTAACTCGAAATACTATCAGGAACATATTTTATCGCCAATTTTTCTGAATGAAATACCATCGCTTTACCCACAGTGCCATCAATCTGTGAGACTCCATCAGGACAAAGCTAGCAGTCACACATCAAAATCCACTGTAAATTTCCTAAAAGAAATGGAACAAAAAACTGGTATCAAGACCATAACCCTTCACTGATATCCCTACTAAATCTTCCGATGTATCACTTATGGATTTTTGTGCTTTCGGACTTTTAAAATCTGCATTATCCAAACGTCGTCCCAAAACCCTTACAGGACTCTGGAAAGCTGTTCAGGAGGAATGGGATAGAATACCTCTTCTGACACTTCAAAAGGCATTATTATCCTGGAAATTGCGGTGTCGAAAGATAGTTCAGAATAAGGAATGTCAAATAGAACATTTAAAACACAAGAATTTTATGTAATTTAGTTTTGTGAATACAATATACATCGTCTAAAAAATGTGTGAACAGCCTCCGTAGAGTTGAGGAGTAAGATTAAGGGCCTGTTCATATAGGAGTCCTTTGCAGAGCGTTAAAGTATTGAAATATATTTAACTAATGACAAACCTCCAAACGATTAGCAATGACATTTTTAACGCCTATGATTGGTTTATTTTCGTCTCAACGTCATCTTATCCTTAACGCAACGCAACGGACTCCTATGTGAACAGGCCCTAAACCATGCTTGTCTAAAGTGCGGTCCACGGGCCACATGCGGCCCAAAAGCCTTTAAAATGCTGGCCAAATGCAAATTATGAAAATATTTAAATTTTCACATTTTTATTAAAAAAATAAATGTTTGCAATATTTTTGATATATAATCGATTCGTTGACATTTATTTTGAAATAAAAATTTAAATAATAGCATCTTAGTATGCCATGAGAATTTACGTTTCGAATTATGTGTGTATCCACTCGACGGCGAATTTTTTGAAGAATTATTTCACAGAAAAAGGGGCCATCGAACGTTCGCGAAAGTTCGCCAAATCGATCCGACCCGTTGGCTTTCCTCTCGCTGAATCCCGTTCTGCACGTGATCTTGGCGCATGGCCACGTGCCGAGTTCCTACGTCAAGCACCGCACCACCGTAGACTTGCCCCAATCGCGCGTCTGCTACAGCTCGGAGTGTTCCAGAAAATTCTCCATGCTCTCCGAGTCTATAAAAGGGATCCCTGACCGGTCCACGATCAGTAATCATTTCTGAAAGAGTTTCAGAGTTGACAGTTCAGGATCTCTCTACTTGAGAACCGAATCTCTTCTACTGCGAATTATGTTACGCTACAATACCGGTAGGTGCCTTGTGTCTCAGTTTCATTGTCATTAAAAAAATCTCATGTCAGTAAAAAATCAAGCAGAACCTAAAAAAAGAGAAATTGAAGATGAAAAAAGAGTTTTTAGTGAAAACTGGACGGAGAAATACTTTTTTATTGAGGAGAATTACAAAGCACTTTGCTCCAGTTTTTAAAGACTACAATTTGAAACGACATTATAGTCAAAAGCATGCCCCAAAATACGATGTATATCTTGGCATTTGCCGTAAAGATAAAATCACAGAACTAAAAAAGGGCTATCGTCTGAACAAAATTTTTTTAAATAGACAGCTACTCAAAATAATAACATTGTAAAAGCAAGTTATATCGTAGCAAATTTAATAGCGAAAAAAATCAAAACCTTTTATTGATGGCAAATTTATAAAAGAATGTATAGAAAGCGTAGCAAACATAATTTGCTCTGGAAAAAAGTTGGATTTTTCTAAAATCAGTTTATCACACCAAACTATAGCCATAAGAATTGAGGAGTTGGGGAATTCAGTTGAAAAGTCTTTAAAAAGCAATTGTACTAATTTTAAATTTTATTCGTTAGCCATGGAAAGCACTGACGCTTCTGATACGGCACAATTGGCAATTTTTATAAGGGGAATCGATGAACGTTATTGTTGCAAATCTTCACTGACTTCGGTCGTTAGAGAAAATAAACAAGGTGTTCTTACCTCAAATATAGTCAGCTCTCGCTCTGCATCTTAATTCTAGTCTCGGGAGGGGTGAAAATATCCTGTAACAGTATTATCCATCATGCTGTTCGCTAATTAATTCAGACTAGAGCATAGAAACTACTCGTTGCTTTTAAATTATTATATTTAACACATATATTACATAAACAATTACACTTAACTACTTAACATCTATTTTAACATTACAGCACAACGGATATCGGTGTTTACTCATCACAGAGTTCGTTCTTTTCTGCTTAGTCTCTGCTGGGTGGCGCTAGAGGTCAGGATCGCCTGTTGCCAGTTGTAACATTCTCCCACCTTGAGGCCCGACGGTCTTGGAGGGGCTTAATGTAGTTAGATTCAGTCTCTTAAGGGGTCTCACCATACGTCCAACTCTGGATACGACCGGTGACCTACCACTTGAGAGCACTGGTTGATTTCCTTTGTCCGGTTTGATGTTCTGGATACCTACAGTTTCTGGTGGAACGGTTCCTTCATCTGACGTGGTATTCTCAACATCTACTGGCTCTTGCAGAACCCTACTTTCACTGGCGGGAATTTCAAGTAGATAGAGTCGCTGTACTGGTCTAAGAAAAACACCAGACTGAGTCTTCACCCTGGCTATTCTGACAACCTTATCTTTACCAGGAAAGATCTCAATCACTCTTGCTAAAGGCCAGTGAATACGGTTTTTCTTTGCGTCTTCTAGAAGAACAACATCTCCAATAGCTAATTGTTTGTCATTCCGTTCTTTTACCGTTCGTTGACGTAACTGCCCTAAATATTCATTGCGGAATCTCTTGCGCAATTCATCTCTCAATCTTTGTCGATATTTAGCCCTCCTATTCAGTTCATTGCCATCCACTGCATCAATGTCAGGAATTCCTGAAGAAGGCAAGTCATGCAAGAACATTGAAGGGGACAAAGGGGCTGGATCTCTTACATCTTCTGACAAGTATGAAATGGGTCTAGAATTGATTATCTGTTCACAGTCGCATAAGATAGTATTTAACTCTTCATAGTTTAATGACGCTCGACCCAAAATTCGTCTTAAAAGTTGTTTTACCATTCGTATCAGTCTCTCCCACCATCCGCCCCACCATGCGGCAGATGGGGGATTGAACTTCCATCGAATCTTCTGGGTAGTGGCGACAGATAAGACAGCATCCCAATCAATATTACACAATGCCCTATCTGTACCAATAAAGTTAGTCCCATTATCTGAATATATGATGAATGGTTTTCCTCTTCTAGCGATAAACCGTCTCAAAGACAGTATAAAGGCTTCAGTTGACAAGGAGGTCACAAGCTCGAGGTGTACGGCTCGGAAAACGGCGCACGTAAACAATACAATCCATGATTTTGTGTTTCCTTTCAAATAAAGTGGGCCTGCCAAGTCCACACCCACGACTTCAAATACGGATGCATCCCGAACTCTATCTTCCGGGGGAATTCCAGGTTCAGTTTCGGATTTCTGTGCATTGAACCGCTGACACTTTACACATTTTTGGATGACTTTTCGAATGGTTTTTCTCGACTTCAATATCCAATATTTCTCTCTCAAATTGGCCATTAGTATCGAGACACCTGCATGCTGCAGTTCTATATGTTTCTCAAAAATTAATGAATGTACAACTGCGTGATTAGAAGGCAAGATAACAGGGAATCGGAAATGTTCTATATCTTTTCGGTATATTATGTTAGTCTTTGCTCGTAAAATACCATCTTGATCTACTATTGGCCTCAAAGCACGAATAGAATTATCTTCTTGCCCAGTAAAGGAATCCTTCTGAATCAGGCGACACAATGACCTTTCAGCTCTTTCAGTTTCTGCTACCGAGAGATTCGCAGTGTTCCGTTCTGAACTCCTTGCGTTATAACAAAATCTGAAAATCCAAGCTATCAACCTGACTATCTTCTGGAAAGATGAGAAATATCGGTAAAACCAGTCTGAATCTGAATTTTTCTCTTTGTTCTGAGAAGTCAAAATAGTTTTTCGTTTCTCTTGATGCAAAAGATCTTCATCAGGTTGTTCGTCTGTTTGGGGCCATTCGGTTTCAGTAAGGTAAAGCCATGGAGGTCCCTCCCACCATCTGGACTTCGACAGTTGAGCTGCAGAACAGCCCCTTGATGGAAGGTCCGCAGGGTTAAGATGACCTGGAATGTGTCTCCAGGTAGATGGATTTGTTAGCGTTCGTATCTCTTGAACTCTATTATGTACAAACGTTCCCCATGAGTGTTCTCTCTTAATCCACCCCAAAGCTGTAGAAGAATCACTCCAAAGAACAGTAGCAATATTGGATAACTTCAAATCAGATAAAACTGTTGATGCAAGTCTCGCACCAATCAAACAGGACAAAAGTTCCAAACGTGGAATCGATATCGGTTTCAGGGGAGCTAGACGACTCCTGGAGTTAACTAACTGAACCCTGATACCCGCAGTAGTTGAAATTCTTAAAAAGGCGCAAGTTGCATAAGCACGTTTACTTGCGTCACAAAATACATGAAGGGTGATTTCGTTTTCTTTATCATAGCTTATATTCAACCATCGAGGCACACGTAACTGAGAAAGCAAAAATAATTGATTAAACCAAGTTTTAAACTGTTTGTTCAAAGGTGTTGGTAGTTCGTCATCCCATTTTATTTTTAGTAGCCAAGTTTCTTGAAGGATAATTTTTGCTACAAGTATGACGGGCACAGTAAATCCAATAGGATCAAAAATTCTTTGTATTAAGGACAGAGCCTTTCTTTTAGTCACAGGTTCATCATCGATCAGCATTTGTTCTATCTTTAATGATAGAGTGTCGGTTTCAAGATCCCACAACAATCCTAAGATATGTACAGCTTCCATTTCCGTTTCATTTATCATAGCATTTGGCACGTTAGATCGCCAACATCTCAAATTGAAATGTCCTGAAGACAAAATCAAATTAGATTCTTCAATGAATTTTTCAGTTTCTTCTATCGAATTTAGACTGATCAGGGAGTTATCTACATAAAATGAGTTTCTCAAAAGTTCTGCGGTCTCAGACAAATTATCTGGAACTTGGTTCAAATGGTAATCAAGCGTTGCCGCCAATAGGAAGGGACTAGAAGTCAGTCCAAAAACTACCCGCTTGTGACGATATATTTTCAAGTTATTTTCGGCATCGAACCACAGAAACCGTAAAAAATCTCGATCGGTCTCCCTAATGCTTATTTGGAGAAATGCTTTTTCGATGTCGGAAGAAACTGCAATCCGATATTTTCGGAAACGATTTAAAATTCTGGGTAAAATTTCAATTAAATTGGGACCTTTAGTGAGACAATCATTCAATGAAGGAGAGTTTTTTAACCGTGCCGAAGCGTTGAACACAGGGCGTATTTTTGTTGTTTGGCTTGTTTCCTTAATTATAGGCCGATGAGGCAAATAATGTGTTCCATGTTCCTTTTCATCGGTTATACATTCTATTATGTCATTAGATTCCCAATAACTAAAAACTTCGTGATAGTCTTCCCTTTTATTCGAACTAACAAGTTTCTTATCAGTCTTACGAAGACATTTTTCAGCTAAGTCTCGATTACTGGGTAACATGGAGTTATCTAAAATCCAGGGTAGTGATACCTCATATCGACCATCTTTATTGCGTTTCACTGTGTCTACGAAATACTTTCTTGTTTCCTCTTCTAATAAACTCTTATTTTTGTTTTCTTCGTTATCCAAAATTCCCAATGTGTCTAAGCGCCAGAGGTCGGCCAGTTTGGCGTCGGACACATGTAGAGATAAAGTCAGTCCTGACAAGGAATTTTTCGTCTCAGTGTTGCCAGAGGTCATTTTGCCCATTAATGTCCATCCCAGTTTAGTCTTCAAAGCTACCAATCCTCCCCATGGCAGTTGTTCAATTTGACTAGTAAATAAACTACCCGCAATGTCTGCTCCTAGCAGCAAATGAATCTCTTGGGGATCCTCTTGGTACAATCGAGATGTTTCTTTTTCAAAAATGTCACTGACATAAATTCCCCTATTTCTCAGTTCTCTAATCCAATACATATTTTTGACTTTAGGAATTACAGAACAAATTTTCTTTTCATCCAACACGTCAACTTCACAAGTGTGGGATTCATCTATGCTGCTTAATCTTATACGATAGCGGTTATGCTTTTCCGAAACTTCTAATCCGCCAAATAACCCATGGGTGACAATTTCTTCTTTTAAACTTTTTAATTGCAACCTTTCAACGACATATTTACTTATGTAGGAGTTTTGACTCCCCGTGTCAATTATACATCGAATAAAACCTTTTTTACCATCTTTTCCATGAATACCTACAATCAAAGTTTGTAAATACACTTCCGTATAGTCAGATTGATTGGTCAGTACACTATTCCCGACACTGCTATCACTTTTATTTTCTGTTTTTTCCAAAGAAACATTATTAACATTATCATGTTTAGAAAAATTACACATAATCGAAAGATGTTTATATCCACATATTGCGCAAATCGTTTTCGCTTTGCAATCACGCGCGATATGTTTTATGTGCAAACATCTAAAACAGGCTCCTTTCTTTTTCAAAATGGACTTTTTCTCATCCAAGGACAAGCTCTGTGCGAATTCGCAATCTCGACTGTTGTGTGAGTCATCATTACAGAACACACAAATCTGTTTATTTTCTATATTCCGCGCTGCTTCGGTTTTACTAAATAAATCAGCAGCTGTAGCACATTCCCTTTTTGCCATCGGATGATGTTTACCCTTTCCGGTCGATATATGTGGGTCACGGGGGAAGAAAGGCCGGCGACTAGTAGGAGGGGGTAAAAACGTTTGACGGGGGAAATCATCTCTTTTCTGTTGAGTAAATGTCGCTTTAGTACGTTCAAGAGAAGTTAATTCTTTCATTAAGAAATTCATTAAGTCATTTACTTTGAAATTGTCAGTTGCACCTTCCGTTCTGTTAAATGCGAGCACTAAATCTTGCGGTAGTAACTTCAAAAGCATAGGGCATAATAAGGAACCATAAGTATCAGACACAACTCCTAATGCGTCTAAACTTCTAATTTGTGTCTGACATCTATCAAATAAATTTCTGAATCCTTTAACATCACTCGAATGTTTCAGAGGAGGGATGTTTAATAAATTGCCTATGTGGGCGTCTATTAAGATGGATTTTCGCCCGAATCGCTCTTCTAACAGTTTAATAACTGAATCGTAATTCTCTGGTGAAAGCGAAAATCCTTCTACAATGCTAGCAGCAGTCCCCCCCAAATATGCTTTCAGATAGTTAAACTTATCAATTTTATTCAGTGACTCATTATTATTAATCGCCGATTGAAATGAATTCCAAAAATTAAGCCACTGACTACTATCTCCGTAAAATTTAGGAATCGAAAGTTTCGGCAGCTTCACCGTAGTCGTTTCTTTTGGACTTTCGATTTGGTGCGGAACTGCTGAGTCATCGTCATGTTTACGCGGTGGTGGGGCATTTGCCGATATGCGTTTCTTCGCCCTAAACTTCCATAGCGTTACCTTTTCACAATACTCTTCTATACTATCGAATTCTTTCTCATATTCTTTTGGTTTCAAAAGTCGTTCTAGATCGGTGTCAGTACCCTTTTGTGTTTCTGCTTTCTCGTTAAGTAGTTCTAAAGTTTCTTCTAACTCCTCAACGTTAACTTCTGTTTTTGCAATTTCAGCCTCTATTTTCTGACAACATTTGGTAATGGCGGTTCTTAACTTAGTTCTTTTTGTTTTTAATACGTTTATTGTATCTTCCGCCATTTCTTCTAACTTTCAATATAAACCGAAACAAAAACAGTACTTAAAACAATTTCTAAATAGCTACTCTGAGACAAATAATTCTATTTCAAGTTTCAGAAATTTCCACTCCCGTCCCGGCAGGGATGCCAAATTATTGCAAATCTTCACTGACTTCGGTCGTTAGAGAAAATAAACAAGGTGTTCTTACCTCAAATATAGTCAGCTCTCGCTCTGCATCTTAATTCTAGTCTCGGGAGGGGTGAAAATATCCTGTAACAGTATTATCCATCATGCTGTTCGCTAATTAATTCAGACTAGAGCATAGAAACTACTCGTTGCTTTTAAATTATTATATTTAACACATATATTACATAAACAATTACACTTAACTACTTAACATCTATTTTAACATTACAGCACAACGGATATCGGTGTTTACTCATCACAGAGTTCGTTCTTTTCTGCTTAGTCTCTGCTGGGTGGCGCTAGAGGTCAGGATCGCCTGTTGCCAGTTGTAACAGTTATAATATCACGGAAGAAATGGTTACTTTAGTATCGTTAAAGACACAACCAAGTCTGTAGATTTATTCGATGCATTAAAAACGACGACGAAAAGGTTTTCCTTATCTATGAAAAATATATTAGCTATCATAACCGATGGAGCCCCTGCCATGGTTGGTAAAAATGGGGGACTCTTAAAATGGTTAATAATGAAGCCGTCGCTGCCGGCAATACGATCTTGATGGCCTATCACTGTATTGTACATCAGGGCAATTTATGTGGAAAAATTTAAAAAATGGATAGTGTATTAAGCGTTGTTATAAAAACTTTTAACTTTATAAGAGCAAAAGGACTTAAACATAGACAATTTCAAGAGTTTCTTAAGGTAATGGGCACTGAATATGCAGATGTTATTTATTATACAGAAGTAAGATGACTCAAGTAATGTCTTCAGCTTTTGACAGTACCTATATTTGTGAACAATTATTTTCAAGAATGAAGCATACAAAAACAAAAATAGGACAAAGATCACTGACAAACATCGTGAAAATGCATTGAGAATTGCAACGTCGTCTATTGAACCCGATATCGATTTGCTTGTTCAACAAAAGTAAATTCATCCATCTCATTAATTTGAATTTTTCCATCTTTATGAAATCTAAAGTAAATGAAACGAAACTTTTACAAATTTAAAATAAATATGTACTTATACATATCTAATTCAAATTAAAAAAAGTTTAAAATAAAAAGAAGTTAATTTATTTTAATAAAACTACATAGATTTAATTTTTATTTCAATTTGTTAAAAAAATATTGTATGTGTGGCCCAGCAAATTTTTTTTTTCGCAATGAGGCCCTCAAACGGTCATAGTTTAGACACCCATGCCCTAAACTTCTTGCTTTAAATTCTAAAAGAAAATGTTACTGACCAAGGGGGTTCTGAAAAAGTTTGGTTTTCTTGGAGTGGCAACAAAAAAAGAAAAGAAAAGAAAAAAAACTTTATGAATTTGGCACCGGAGACCTCCGTCATGTTTAGGAGCGATTAGTTTAAGGAAGCGAGGATTTCAGATTGCCTGACTGCGCATGCATTCCAACTTATAAATTTGAGGGAGTGGGGATGCCTGAAGTACAGAAACCTGGTTTTGGCGTCCTGGCACAATTTTCACATTACGGAAACCCTTTTGGCAATATCTTGCTTCTGTGCTAATTTGAGGCTACGGCCACACGAGCGATTTTTCCAGGTACGGCTTTTCCCCGCATCTTGAAAATCTACACCGGCCACACGTGCGGTTTCTTCATGCGAGGTCAGTCGTTTGTGCTTTGCAGTACAACATGAATCCAGTTTCAATAAATGAAAATGCTGTTAACGCGTTATGTGCTTTATTAATTGTCGACGTCAAAGAAAGTACTGGGTACATCCTCTTATAAGTGAGAGATCAGTAAAGGGAAAATTTACACTTCTACACAGTAAGCTGAAAGGATACCCAGAC
Source organism: Dolomedes plantarius (assembly GCA_907164885.2). Taxonomy (NCBI): domain Eukaryota; kingdom Metazoa; phylum Arthropoda; class Arachnida; order Araneae; family Dolomedidae; genus Dolomedes; species Dolomedes plantarius. The sequence continues at coordinate 26,823,732 of OU015496.1, read as the reverse complement.
AAGTTTTTTGAGTATTATAGAATGTCGATATCTTCATTTGAAACTCTATTATCTAAGGTTGAAGTTGCAATTAGAAAAAGTGATACTGGAATGCGGGACTGTATAAGTGCAGAAGAAAAGCTAGCAGTAACTTTAAGGTGAGTACTAAGATTTTACAACATAGTATTTTTACAATTCAGTTTATTTTTTCATAAAATTAAAATCAATTAAATTTAAATATTGTAAAATGATAACAATGAATCTTCTTCTGTCTGTCTAATTGTTGATGTGGATGACAGGTCGGAGTTAGCAGGGGATGGAGTTGGTAAATTACTACCCTGAAGGAATTAATCGGAGTGGGGGTACTGAACTTTTGAATAAGTTCCATAAACTGAATTTAGAACTGCAGCTTGTCACTGGTCTTCATTTTTTTTTTATAATTGGCAACTGTGAGAGCAGAAACATTTCATCTGGGTCCTGAATTGTTTTGGGCTGCTGCTCTAAATTCGCCTTCAGGACCTTCAAAATTTCTTTCTCGAACGGATCTGACTTCCGCTTCTTTGGCATGCGGGAACATGGCCCAGCAACAATAGCTGGTTCTTCTGTTCTCACTACTGGTGTTTCATTCCCTTCATCATTCATTACTTTCGCATTCATGTTTCCCAAAGTCCTGACCCCCCCCCCCCCCCCAAAAAAAAAAAAAAAAAAAATCAAATAACCTCGAAAGAATTAAAATACATCCAAAAACTTAAGAAATGGCTTATGTGAAAACTTTCACAAAATAAATAGAAATGTATAAAGTTTTAAATTTTATTATGGTTTTAAAAGGAAACATGGCATACATTGAATATATATACTCTGAACTGAACATAAAAAATTGTTTGACGCGAATTGAAACCATAAAAATTTAACATCAAAATGGTTAGAATTTAATCAAAGAGAAAAGTCATGAAAAATCAAACAAACAGGTCCTGGTCCTATACAAAATAAGTAGACAAACCGATCAGTTTTGGTGTTAAAGCAGAGGTTGAATGTGTTATTTTACTTACTCTCTTTGCTCATAAACTGCTTGAAGAAAGGTCATTTGTTTATAGTATACATAAGGTTTCTTTGCCTTTCTTGCATCACCACTTCTTCCTACGTCATTTCTAATACTCCTCAAAAAGCTTTCCTTCATATTTTTCCATCTTTTTTGTACTTCATTTCCTGCAACATTTAAGGTATAAATTACGAGATACTCACTACTCCTAAAATTTCTTTTAGGCATGCGACATCGAAAGTTAAACATTGATATTTCAAAACTGGTTTGAAAAAAAATCAAAGATAAACATCAATAATCAAAAAACATTAGTTAGGAAAAACATCGATGTTTCTATAACATTGACATGGATTCACACTTTCTTTCAATAGGGTGGGCCGTAGTGGCCTTGTGGTGCAGCGCGCTGGCTTTCGGTGCTGAGGGTGCTCGGATCGAATCCCGGTGAAACGCCACTAAAATATCTCCGTTCGTGTCGTCCCTTCATAGGGGTAAAGCTGGTCCGTCTTTATGGTGCTCCCATAATAAAATGGGCAGTAAAAAAAAATGCGGCGAACATAGACGAATGTCTATACGACAAAGTGCCTCCGCATTGGATAAAAAAAACTTTTTTTTGACAATGGGTACACTTTACTCGGGACGTAAAGCGTAACCAAGTATATTTTATATCGATTAATATGATTAAATAATGGTAACTTTTTTTCAGGTACTTGGCGACTGGAAATTCGATTCGCTCACTACACTTTGAATTCCTTTTTGGTCGCTCAACGATTTCTTCTATTATTCTAGATACATGTACAGCTATTTGCGAAGTGATGAAAGGAGAGTACATGAGACAACCAACTGTGGAAGAGTGGAAGGCAATCAGTGATCAATACGAAATGAGGGCAAATTTCCCTCATTGCTTGGGGGCCATTGATGGCAAACATATAAGAATTATAAAACCGTGGGGTTCAGGGAGTGAATATTTTAACTACAAGAAGTTCTTTTCTATTGTATTAATGGCTGTAGTAGATTCTAACTATTATTTTCGATATATTGATGTAGGATCTTTTGGCCACGAGGGAGACTCAAATATATTGAAAACAACTAAGCTAGGTAAACAAATTTATCAATAAACTTTAAACTTGCCACAGCCTGTACCTTTGCCAAACGATCTGTCTGGACAACCAATGCCCTACGTTTTTGTAGCTGTGAGGCTTTTGCTATGTGTGAAAATGTCATGAGACCGTATCCTGCAAGGAAATTGACTTGGCAGCAAAGAGTTTTTAACTATAGGCTGTCCAGAGCCCGGCGTTACGTTGAATGTGGATTTGGCATATTAGCAAACAAATGGCGCATTCTCTATCGACCAATCGATGTTAGTATTGATATGGCCGACATCATTATCCAAGCATGTTGTGTGCTTCACAATTTCGTAAGACACCGCGATGGCTACAATTTTTAAGACGCCCTGTCATACCCACTAGAAAGTATTCCTGCAATTGGAACAAGAGGAAACAACATTGGAGTTGAGACCAGAGACAGTTTCAAAAGTTACTTCTGTTCTCCTGCAGGTTCAGTGCCCTGGCAAAATCGTTCTTGCAACATTGCAGAATAGGAACTTTATTGTTACGAGTACACAGTACAAGCTACTAACTAATAACAGCAATAATTTTGTATCAAATTCTTTAAAATTGTATACTAGCAAGTTTTGTATAATGCCTTCTTGCTATAACAAGACAGCGGATTATATGCACTTAAAAATGGCAAAATACCCATGCAAATATACACTTAAAAATATAAATATGCACTTCAAATAGAAATAGGTCTAAATATTACTTACCTGAACATATTTGAAATAAGGTTGCTGTTGTTGTTCAGATGTGTAAAGCGGGGATATAGCTTTTACATAATATATTTTTTCTGAAGCGAATGCAATTTTTATTTATAATATACTTAATAGAAAGACACATGCAAATCAGAAAATATTGTATGCAATTGTATATAATCCACGGTCTAGTTATAACTATCACCTACTTACAACTTAGGTTATAACTTGTAACTTAAAAAATAAAATTTAATTTGTTTTCTACTTACCAATTTTATTTCTTCCGTTTTCGTTCATCTGGTCCCATTTTTCCCCAATAACATTCTTTGTTACGGTCATCCATGTTTCTCTTTTTAGTTCCCGGTTTTTGAAATCCTTTGTCCGTGCATCATAAAGACATGGATATTTTTCTATTTCTAAGATCAAAAGTTCGCTATCCAAGTAATAATCCATGATATTTTAAATATAAAAAATTTAAGTATAAAAAATTACTATAACACATGAATATAGCAGCAAGAGAAATGGTTATCTTTCTATCTTTACGTAAACGTCTTGAATACTACCAGTGTTTTCACGCACGTGTGGCCACCGATTTAGCTTGAAATCCAGCTAGAAAAAATAGGCCTGGTTCTATCCTCCAGCGGCCGACCTTGAGAATGCGGCAGATAACTCCCCCGCTAAAGGGAAAAACAGCTGTGTTTGGCCACCCCTATGTTACAGCAGCTTATCTATATTTTGGTGCTTGTTTTCCAGCTGTGTTTCTCAGGGAAAAATCGCTCGTGTGGCCGTAGACTGAGGGCCGTTTTTCACCAAATTGCCAAGCTTGGCGTTGTAAATTGAAAAATTGCTGGCTGCTGGTGTCTGTTGACGACGTAAATTTGTACAGGTATTGTTGAACATCGTAATTGAAATGCTAATCACGACGACCTGTCATGTTTGAGCAAGTTAGAGCACGAGCCGTTAAACCTCTAACCGGCTGGCAAATCTGATTGGCTACTGAAAATACGTTTTTTAGTGCTGCCATCTATCGATCATTATTGTGTCTAATTATTTATCTAAGACAGGGGTAGCTAAACTTTTTGGGAAGAGTGCCACTATCTGCAAAAAAAATATTATGCGTGCCACTTCCAACTTTTCCAACATACAAAAAATATAAAAAGGTGCGCTGTTATAGGGTAGCTGTTATAGGATAAAAGGTGCATATATTCCTGCGCTGTTAATTTCAGTAGCGTATGAGTAGGGATTTTACAGATTTTGACAAATTATTATTTTTTCAAATTTCTTAATTTTTCAATAAGTCTCCGCGTTTCAAAATCAGTTTTTAATTGTCCCTAGGCCAAAAATCGTATAAAAAGCAAAAGGATACATTAAAATTTATAATAAAACGATCATCTCGTAAAACTATAATATTATTATGAAATGTTATTTGTATTATATTTATGATAAAACAATATGAAAGTAAAATTGAGTTTTAAAATACTAAATATTATCTAAATCATATTTAGAATGAAATCAATATATTTCAAATACATAATAAACTTGCATTTCTTTTTCAATATTATTTTGTACTTTAGTATTATGTCAGATACAAATTTTAAGATTATTATAAAATATCTTATATAATATTGTGCTGTCCTTTTAAAAAAAAACTTTTTTTTTATGCCTGTTACATCTAATAAGAAACACAAAGAAGTGAAAAATAACTATTTTTGCAGAATGATCTTACTAAGATTTTAATGACATGGCAATGTTGATTTTATTCCCTATATTATGAGATGGCAGCCTATTAAATAAGAATTGAAAGAAAGAAAAGAAAAGAAAAAAAAAGTCATTTAAAACAAAAACTACACATAAATATACTTAGAAAGAAATTAATTGATGACAAACAGTCTATTGCTTCATTATCTTTTATTCTTAAGCATATTATCTGTAAATAAAAAATTCTGTGAAAATGTTTCATCAAAATTCTGTATTACAGCACTATTTAAAAGTCAATTCTTCACAATCAATATTTAAGTGATGGAAAGAGGTTAAATATAACCTTAAATCTTTATAGTAGACAAATGTCAACTTGCATCCCGATGATGGACAATTCAATTTGCCTGCAATATCTGGATCAATTTTGTGAATACAGTTGGTTCTCTGTTTAACGACGCTCTACTTAACGACGATCTCTATTTAAAGACGATATTTCCCGGTCCCGGTCCCTCCGACGTAAAAAAATTCTATTTTAAGACGATTTTGTTTCCATTTAACGACGATTTTTTCTTACATGATAAACTTTTTCTTCGACATTTTATCTACAGGAGGGTTACTTTCTGTGGGGGAGTTAGGTTTCAATAACAGACCCGGAATTTCCTTTATGTTTGTTGCAATCATGCAGTGGAAAAAACCGGGGAAGGGGGGATTGCTGTTTCTCGGAAGATCGAATATTCTTCCCTGGTGAATCGAATTTCTTAGTGCGGGTGTGGAATGACTATATTGTACCAACCATGTTGTCATGTGATTTACGAACTGTCCAAAAGCACCCCTCTCTCACTCCTTCTGGGAAGCACGTGCTCATGTTTAGAGAATTCATGGTTGTGTGTAGGAGATCATTCCAGTACGAATACGAGGTGAGCAGAACAAAATGGCATCAAAGCGAAAGCATCTTACGCTACACGAAAAAGTGAAAATTATTGAAAACTGGGAAGAAAATGTTTGAATAACAAAAGTCCAATTCGCAAGACAATGTCAGCTACCCGAGTCTTTTAAAACGTAATTTATTGTATTGTTTGTACTCTTTTTTTTCAATGTAGTTCTAAACCTTTTTCCACAAAATTCACAAGTGTTTGACAAAAACTCATCACTGCTTTTGCTCTCCATCGAAAATAGAACGAAAGATGACAAATGAAAGCTAAATGTGATGTGGAGGCCGTATTATATAAAATTTTTACCAGTACGAATTGTAAGCGGTAACAAACCTTGCGTGGTGTAATCTGTCGTCTTACCACAATTAAATATCTTAGCACAATTAAATGTAATAGTGACAAATAGATGGCAGCACTGAAAAACGTATATTAAGTAGCCAATCAGATTTGCCAGCCGGTTAGAGATTTAACGGCTCGTAGTTAGAGCGGTACTACTTGAATTTTCTAATCTGCATCACTCATTTTCTCGATTGCTCATTTTTCTTTTCGACTGCTTGCACCATTTTTAATTTTTAGATTTTTTGTACGAATAATTAGTATCTTATTCCTTTGTACTTTGGAATAGTTTTTCCGATATATTTAATCCTACGTAATTTTTAGAGCCGTTTGTTACGAAAACCAATTGAATATTACAGAAACATCTATCTGGAGAAGAGGTGAGATTTCATTTCATTTTTATAATCTTATTATAATTTAAGATCAGTGTTGGCTATATATAATTTTTATTTAAAATACCAAATACCTTTTATGTGATTATTATTTTCATATCTTTTAAAATGCATTATAATTACATGATTCTTCTCGTCATACAAATGCCTTTCGAGCACGTGGCGTTACAATAGGGTAAGTGGGGGCAAAGGTTCGCAAATAAATTTTAAAATAACCCGGAAGAATTTGGGGGGGAATCTGGTAGGCAATGCATTCCTCTTCTTCCAGTCAGTTGCCTAGAGAAAGCTGTTGGAGTTACGACCTCCTCTTGCAGAGAAAATGAGGTAAGTTTATTTTCGTCTCTTTTAATGCAATTTTTTGCAACTTTTGAGTAATTTTGACCATCACTCAAACTCACGAACTGTTTTGGGCTTATTTTCGCATATTAGGGTGGTAAATAATCTTTCAAATCCTACCTTAAGTTTTGGATTAACTCAAATACAATGGCGTCCATTCTGCAGAAACAGAACCAGCAAGACATTATAAGCTTCGAAGGTCTGGTTAGGGAAATTAGTTCTAAATCAGTAATTTCCAGATTTGCAAGTCTTTGAAATGCTCCTTGTGTCACAATTTTTGACGAAATTTTATAAAATTTATTACAAAGACTCCTCTAATACATTAAAATAAAGTTATGTGTCCATTTCAGGTTTCGACAAATTTTACGAGAATTCAGAGTACAAGCATAAAAATATTTCCTAAAAATTAATTTTTCAACGACGGTACAAAATAAAACATAACTTTGATCAAAATGTAAAAGCAATGTAAATGCAAAATTAAGGGGGAAAGTTAAAAATTGGATCGCAAGGAGCCTTTTAAAAAACATAATAAAAATTTCAATTTTTAAAGTATAAAAAATAAAATTTTAAAAATTTATAAAATTTTATAAGGTGTTTGATATAGTTTTACTTTAATGAATATTTATGCCAAATTTCATATCTCTGAGGTGGAAATTTGAAAAATTGCTTTGTCCCCCATCCCCTTAATTTGCTTAATTTTTACGGGTTTTAAAAAGAATGAGCAAAGCCTAAGATATGATATGACGATAGTGTTAATAGTTGATATTTCAGTTTGAAGTCATTTAGTTTAAGAAAAAATTTATTGAGATTAACCTGTTCAAATTGTGATTTTCTATATATGTAACACCTTTAAAAAGATTACAAAATGTGAAATAAATTATTTAGACAACTCTATTTGTGATTTTCGATGCCTATCCAGTAAGAAACCAACGAGTGGGGTAAAGGTTTGCAGTACAAACCTTTGCCCCACCGATTGGGGCAAAGGTTTTGGTAAAATTAAAAATTCGGTGACTAAATCTTTCGGGGAAAAAATTCATTATTTTATAGAAGGTAGAGGAGATACCCAACTACAATACAAGTGACTTTTTGGGGCGATGGTATCTAAAGGAGGCCCGTAAAAAATCAAAAACTCAAAACTGCAAACCTTTGCCCCCACCTACCCTATGTAATTTTTAAAAATTGCACGTTTAAACGTGATTCACACGTGGGACACATTTTACTAACTTTGCTCTTTTTTCCCTTTTAAGATTTTTTGGAGGATCTCCCACATGGTGTAGAGTTGAAGATTTAATTTTACAAGAATATTGTTACTGAACACGTGGTTTTGTAAAAAAAAGTGCTTGTTGAATTCAAATAGTAAACTTGAATTTGAGTAAATCAAAATATTTTTCATGATGGATGCCAAAGATTTAATCAGAAATCTCTTAGCTTGTGATATTTTTAGGGTCGGAAATTTTCAGTTAAAAAGTGGATCATTTTCACCTATTTATATTGATCTCCGACGAATAATAAATTATCCACACATAATTAAAGATCTGGCCAATTTTATTAGGACAAAGCAGACGGCAGAAAATTTAAAAACTGATGTAGTGTGCGGTGTTCCTTATACAGCCTTACCCATTGCTTCAATTTTCTCTGTATTCTTCAATATTCCTATGGTTATGAAACGTAAGGAAGCTAAAGATCACGGTACTAAAAAAATGGTTGAAGGGAACATTCGTCCTGGTGACTTATGCTTAATCATTGAGGACATAGTGTCCAGTGGCTCAAGTATTATTGAAACTGCGGAAGCATTGAGAAATGAAGGGCTGAAAGTCCAAGATTGTATTGTTGTTGTTAACCGCAATCAAGGAGGTGTTGGAAATTTACTCAAGGCTGGAATTAAATTATATCCTTTATTTGATATAAATTCTGTTTTTGAGGCTTATTGTGCTCTGAATCCAGTTGAAGCTGAACTGGTAGAGAAAGTTAATTCATACTTTAAAAATAATAGCTACTTGCCTGTTGTAAAAATGGAATCAAATTCCAATACCCCGTTTTCTGAAAGAGCACAACTTAGCACCCATCAAGTCGCTAAGAAATTATTTAATATTATGAACGAAAAGAAAACCAATTTATGTGTGGCAGTTGATACCAATCATTCCCATGAGCTCTTAGACCTTGCTGATAAACTGGGGCCTCATATTTGCATCCTCAAAACACACATTGATATCATAAATGACTTTTCAAAAGATTTAATTGAAGAGTTGAAGAAATTATCTATCATTCACAATTTTCTTATCATGGAGGACAGGAAGTTTGCAGATATAGGTAATACAGTTATGCAGCAGTTTTTAAATGGTTTGTACAAAATTCAAACCTGGGCAGATATGGTAACTGTTCATGCACTTCCAGGCAGTGGCATCATTGAAGCCTTGAAAAATGATAAATGTGCCTGCGTTTTAGTGGCAGAAATGAGTTCTAAAGGAGCATTAACAAATTTTGAGTATAAAGAAAGAACATTTAAAATGTCCGAAGCTTATAACGAATATGTGATTGGATATGTAGCTCAACATAAGTATACAAATGGGAAAAATTTGCTTCACATGTGCCCAGGTGTAAACTTAGCATCAGCGGGTGATTTACTTGGTCAACAATACAAATCACCTGTAGAAGCTGTTGCAAATGGGGCTGATGTAATAATTGTTGGCAGAGGAATTTGCAAAGCCTCTGATGTTGTTGCTTCTGCTATTGATTATAAAGTCAGGGGCTATGATGCATATCTTAAACGTACCTCTTAGATAAAAATAGGTACATTCTATAAGTCTTCTAAAATTTGCTTATGAAGCATATTTTAAATTGTAATGCAGTAAATCAAAACTAAAGTTCATGATAAGAAAAATATGGTAGAAGATATGGGTGAAAGTCTATTATTAAGTAATTTTCCCACAAAATAAGCTACCATAGTATAAGTAATCTGTTAAACTGTTTAAACTATTTTGCGATATGAGGAACTATAAATTTTTACTACAGGGCAGGGCTGAAATGCAGATTACTGTCCATAGCAAATATAACTTGCAGTTTAAAAAAGAAAGTTACTATTGTTATTTCCAGGAAAAAAGACAATTCTGAATGCCAAGTTCTTATTAAAAAAATTATTCGATCTTTTATTTTTTTTGACTGGTAGGGGAACAGACTTGGGAACATGAAAATTTTCAGGACTACTCTAGATTTGTGTGCACGGCCACCATCTTGGATTTTTTTTGCGCCAACTTTGGTGATTTTACCGTGTTTTGAGGAGTGGAAAAATTCTCGCCAATGTGTTTTAAGCAGTGTTTTCAAAACGCTGGACTTAGAATTTTTTTTTAGCTTTTTTAATAAAAACCACCTGTTTAAATTAAGAAAAAATTTTGAAAAATCATTTAAACATCGGACTTAGATTTATTTTTAGATTTTTAATAAAAACCACTTTTTTAAATTATGAAACTTGGAAATTTTTTTGAAAAAATCATTCTTAAATATTGGAAATGTTTGTTTTTCTTTTAGCTTGTTTTATAAAAACCACCTTTTTAAATTATGAAACTTGGAAATATTTTTGAAAAATTATTTAATTGTTAAACTTAGATTTTATTTTATTTTTTGCATTTTTAATAAAAACTACCTTTTCAAATCATGAAACTTAGAAAATTTTTTGAAAAAAGCATTCGACTATTGAAGTTTTTTCCACACCACCCAAGAGGTAAAATTTCCAAGACACGTTTTGTTTTTACCTGGTATCGGCTAAACCCCTAATCAAAGTGTATTTTTTATGAAAAATCGTAACTTTTCAAAAAAAATAATTGTAGATTTTGCTGAAAGGTTAGTCATTTCACAAACATCATTCGATTTAGGATTACCCACATTAGTATTATTTAATTTAATACCAATAGTTTTTGTAAAGTTAGTAAAAATTTCAGAAGTAAATTGGGTACCAAGGTCAGTTAAGATTAAGGAATGACTGCCAAATTTGCAAATATAACTTAATAAACACTCAGTGACTGCCTCCGTGATAATTTTGACAAGAGGAAAATGCTCTAAATGCTTTGAACAAAGATCAATGATAGTCAAAACATATGTGTTATTTTTTAAAAGGACCAAGAATATCCATAGAAACAGCCTCAGTAGGTAAAGTGGGAATAGGGTTTGCCTGAAAAGGTGCTGATACAATGGTGTGAGGCTTATTAACAGAACAAAGGTGGCATGATTTTAAAAATTTACTGTATCAACATACATGCCTTGCCAAAAATAACGAGCTTTTAGAAAATCATATGTCTTCTCGATGCCAAAATGAGAGACGTGGCAAATTTTAAGAACCTTATATTTTAAAGAATGGGGAACAACAATAATATGAGAAGTAGTATTAATTTTAGATTTATCCCAGCATAATAATTTAGAAGCATAATGAATATAAAATCGGTGAATTTTGAAGCCTTGGCAGAATAGGGTTGATTTAGATAATTAATAATTTTGATCAATTTTGAATCCCTACTCTGTTCTGCAAAAAATGTGGATATGGAAATATCAAGAGGAGGGTCATTAGTGATGGGAATAGCTTGAGAATTTTGAATATGGTCAGTAGTTATAGCATTTACAGAAGTTATAGGGAGGACATCCTCACTATTAATAATTTCAGGATTAGTGGCTCGATTTTGAGAAGGAGGATCACAGGTGAGGTGAGAAAAATAATCTGCCAGAACATTAACTTTACCAGGAATATGTTCATAAATGATGGAATATTCACTCATTTCGAGTAACCCTCTAGTTACAATATCAGTAGGAGAAGTTGTATGCTTATAGTTGATGAGAGGTTTGCTATCAGTTAACACAGTAAAAGTTCTATTGTATAAATAATATTTAAATGCAATGATAGATTTGTAAAGTACGAACAGTTCTTTTTTGAGGGTGGAATAATTTTTCTGACCTTGTTTATGTGACTTACTAAAATATGATATAGGTAATAATTTATCATCAAACTTCTGCATCGAAATGCCAGAAATAGTCATATTTGATGCATCAGTGTTTAAATAAAAATCCTGATCCCACATGGGTAGTTTGGTTTAGAAAAGAATATTGGCTGAAAGTTATTAAAACACTCTTGATGATATGGAGACCAAATAAATTTAACTTTAGGTGAAAAGATGTCAATTAAAGGTTGAATAAGAGCAAAAAAATTCAGTTCAATCATTTCATTGGTTAGAAGGGGTTGCCAGTGGAGGTACCAGAATGCAATAATAATCGCCAAGCAAAACTCGCCAAACCCTGGCGGAAAAATCCAAGATGGCAGCCGTGCACACAAATCTAGAGTATCCCCAAATTTTCACTGGAAGTTTTATGATTCTAAAGAGCACTTTAGTTTTTATGGCACCACATCTTGAATTTCTTTTGGGAAAAGAGGGGGATACATGGTAACAGTGAAGTAGAAATTTTGTTCACACCAAAGTGGTCAAACTGTACATCCAAATGTTGGACTATAACTTTACTAGTAAGTCTCATAATATGCAAAGTTATATATATATATGTATTTGCAATCTTTTTCATTCTTATATCTTATTTAATGAATTTTCAATAAAATAATATTACAAATTTGTGGAGTGCATTAGTTTGGAGAATTTGGTAGTCAACTAATACCAATGCCAAACCATACCTATGTCAATTTGATGATCACTAAAAATTCGGTTGACATGAACATAGTATTATTGAAACTGCAGAAGCATTGAGAAATGAAGGGCTGAAAGTCCAAGATTGTATTGTTGTTGTTAACCGAAATCAAGGAGGTGTTGGAAATTTACTAAAGGTTGGAATTAAATTATATCCTTTATTTGATATAAATTCTGTTTTTGAGGCTTATTGTGCTCTGAATCCAGTTGAAGCTGAACTGGTAGAAAAAGTTAATTCATACTTTAAAAATAATAGCTACTTGCCTCTTGTAAAAATGGAATCAAATTCCAGTACCCCGTTTTCTGAAGGAGCAAAACTTAGCACCCATCAAGTCGCTAAGAAATTTTTTAATATTATGAATGAAAAGAAAACCAATTTATGTGTGGCAGTTGATACCAATCATTCCCATGAGCTCTTAGACCTTGCTGATAAACTGGGGCCTCATATTTGTATCCTCCAAACACACATTGATATCATAAATGACTTTTCAAAAGACTTAATTGAAGAGTTGAAGAAATTATCTACCATTCACAATTTTCTTATCATGGAGGACAGGAAGTTTGCAGATATAGGTAATACAGTTATGCAGCAGTTTTTAAAATGGTTTGTACAAAATTCAAACCTCGGTAGATACGGTAACTGTTCATGCACTTCCAGGCAGTGGCATCATTGAAGCCTTGAAAAATGATAAATGTGCCTGCGTTTTAGTGGCAGAAATGAGTTCTAAAGGAGCATTAACAAATTTTGAGTATAAAGAAAGGACATTTAAAATGTCTGAAGCTTATAACGAATATGTGATTGGATATGTAGCTCAACATAAGTATGCAAATGGGAAAAATTTGCTTCTCAAGTACCCAGGTGTAAACTTATCATCAGCGGGTGATTTATTTGGTCAACAATACAAGACAACTGAAGAAGCTGTTGTAAATGGAGCTGATATTTTAATTGTTGGCAGAGGAATTTGCACAGTCTCAGATGTTGCTGCTTCTGCTATTGATTATAAAGTCAGAGGTTATGATACATATCTTCAACATTCTTCTCAGGTTACAGAAACATCTATATCTGGAGAAGAGGTGAGTTTTCATTTCATTTTTATAATCTTATTATAATTTAAGATCAGTTGACTATATATAATTTTTATATAAAATACCAAATACCTTTTATGTGATTATTTTCATATCTTTTAAAATAATTACGCGATTCTTCTCGTCATTCAAATATATCTTTCTCGAACGTAGCATTACAATATGTAATTTTTTAAAAGAGCATGTTTAAACGTGATTCACATGTGGGACACATTTTACTAACTTTGCTCTGTTTTCTCTTTTAAGATTTTTTGAAGGATCTCCCACATGGTGTAGAGTTGAAGATTTAATTTTACAAGAAAATTGTTACTGAACAGGTGTTTTTGAAAAAAAGTGCTTGTTGAATTCAAATAGTAAACTTGAATTTGAGTAAATCAAAATATTTTTCGTGATGGATTCCAAAGATTTAATCAGAAATCTCTTAGCTTGTGATATTTTTAGGGTCGGAAATTTTCAGTTAAAAAGTGGATCATTTTCACCTATTTATATTGACTCTGACGAACAATAAATTATCCACATATAATGAAAGACCTAGCCGATTTTATTAGGACGAAGCAGATGGAAGAAAATTTAAAAACTGATGTAGTGTGCGGTGTTCCTTATACAGCCTTACCCATTGCTTCAGTTCTCTGTATTCTTCGATATTCCTATGGTTAGTAAACTTAAGGAAGCTAAAGATCACGGTACTAAAAAAATGGTTGAAGGGAACATTCGTCCTGGTGACTTATGCTTAATCATTGAGGACATAGTGTCCAGTGGCTCAAGTATTATTGAAACTGCGGAAGCATTGAGAAATGAAGGGCTGAAAGTCCAAGATTGTATTGTTGTTGTTAACCGCAATCAAGGAGGTGTTGGAAATTTACTCAATTCTGGAATTAAATTATATCCTTTATTTGATATAAATTCTGTTTTTGAGGCTTATTGTGCTCTGAATCCAGTTGAAGCTGAACTGGTAGAAAAAGTTAATTCATACTTTAAAAATAATAGCTACTTGCCTCTTGTAAAAATGGAATCAAATTCCAGTACCTCTTTTTCTGAAAGAGCAAAACTTAGTACCCATCAAGTCGCTAAGAAATTATTTAATATTATGAATGAAAAGAAAACCAATTTATGTGTGGCAGTTGATACCAATCATTCCCATGAGCTCTTAGACCTTGCTGATAAACTGGGGCCTCATATCGGTATCCTCTAAACACACATTGATATCATAAATGACTTTTCAAAAGACTTAATTAAAGAGTTGAAGAAATTATCTACCATTCGCAATTTTCTTATCATGGAGGACAGGAAGTTTGCAGATATAGGTAATACAGTTATGCAGCAGTTTTTAAATGGTTTGTACAACATTCAAACCTGGGCAGATATGGTAACTGTTCATGCACTTCCAGGCAGTTGCATCATTTAAGCCTTGAAAAATGATAAATGTGCCTGCGTTTTAGTGGCAGAAATGAGTTCTAAAGGAGTATTAACAAATTTTGAGTATAAAGAAAGAACATTTAAAATGTCCGAAGCTTATAACGAATATGTGATTGGATATGTAGCTCAACATAAGTATACAAATGGGAAAAATTTGCTTCACATATGCCCAGGTGTAAACTTAGCATCAGCGGGTGATTTACTTGGTCAACAATACAAATCACCTGAAGAAGCTGTTGCAAATAGGGCTGATATAATAATTGTTGGCAGAGGAATTTGCAAAGCCTCTGATGTTGTTGCTTCTGCTATTGATTATAAAGTCAGGGGCTATGATGCATATCTTAAACGTACCTCTTAGATAAAAATAGGTACATTCTATAAGTCTTCTAAAATTTGCTTATGAAGCATATTTTAAATTGTAATGCAGTAAATCAAAACTAATGTAAGTACAAATTACTAATGTGTACAAAAACTAATGTGTAATGTTAAACAACTAATGTGTACAAAATTCAAACCTGGGTAGATATGGTAACTGTTCATGCACTTCCAGGCAGTGGCATCATTGAAGCCTTGAAAAATGATAAATGTGCCTGCGTTTTAGTGGCAGAAATGAGTTCTAAAGGAGCATTAACAAATTTTGAGTATAAAGAAAGGACATTTAAAATGTCTGAAGCTTATAACGAATATGTGATTGGATATGTAGCTCAACATAAGTATGCAAATGGGAAAAATTTGCTTCTCAAGTACCCAGGTGTAAACTTATCATCAGCAGGTGATTTATTTGGTCAACAATACAAGACAACTGAAGAAGCTGTTGTAAATGGAGCTGATATTTTAATTGTTGGCAGAGGAATTTGCACAGTCTCAGATGTTGCTGCTTCTGCTATTGATTATAAAGTCAGAGGTTATGATACATATCTTCAACATTCTTCTCAGGTTACAGAAACATCTATATCTGGAGAAGAGGTGAGTTTTCATTTCATTTTTATAATCTTATTATAATTTAAGATCAGTTGACTATATATAATTTTTATATAAAATACCAAATACCTTTTATGTGATTATTTTCATATCTTTTAAAATAATTACGCGATTCTTCTCGTCATTCAAATATATCTTTCTCGAACGTAGCATTACAATATGTAATTTTTTAAAAGAGCATGTTTAAACGTGATTCACATGTGGGACACATTTTACTAACTTTGCTCTGTTTTCCCTTTTAAGATTTTTTGGAGGATCTCCCACATGGTGTAGAGTTGAAGATTTAATTTTACAAGAAAATTGTTACTGAACAGGTGTTTTTGAAAAAAAGTGCTTGTTGAATTCAAATAGTAAACTTGAATTTGAGTAAATCAAAATATTTTTCGTGATGGATTCGAAAGATTTAATCAGAAATCTCTTAGCTTGTGATATTTTTAGGGTCGGAAATTTTCAGTTAAAAAGTGGATCATTTTCACCTATTTATATTGACTCTGACAAATAATAAATTATCCACATATAATTAAAGACCTAGCCAATTTTATTAGGATGAAGCAGATGAAAGAAAATTTAAAAACTGATGTAGTGTGCGGTGTTCCTTATACAGCCTTACCCATTGCTTCAGTTTTCTATGTATTCTTCGATAATCCTATGGTTATGAAATGTAAGGAAGCTGAAGATCACGGTACTAAAAAAATGGTTGAAGGGAACATTCGTCCTGGTGACTTATGCTTAATCATTGAGGACATAGTGTCCAGTGGCTCAAGTATTATTGAAACTGCGGAAAGGATTGAGAAATGAAGGGCTGAAAGTCCAAGATTGTATTGTTGTTGTTAACTGCAATCAAGGAGGTGTTGGAAATTTTCTAAATGCTGAAATTTAATTATATCCTTTATTTGATATAAATTCTGATTTTGAAGCTTATTGTGCTCTGAATCCAGTTGAAGCTGAACTGGTAGAGAAAGTTAATTCATACTTTAAAAATAATAGCTACTTGCCTGTTGTAAAAATGGAATCAAATTCCAATACCCCTTGACTATATATAGTCTTGTATAATTTAGAATGTGATATGATGTGCTTAGGACAAAAATTGAGGTTGTGATGGTATTTACAAGTTCTTAACTTAAGAATATTAATTATAATCATGCCAAATTTAATAAAATATATTTTTGATGTAAGAAAATTCTTTTTATGATTCAAGTTAAGACACCTCTCATTTTTAATAAATTAAGTCATGAGAACAAATAAAAATTTATTAAATTTATGTATTGTTTCTAAGTAGGTATTTGCACTGGCCAAAAATCGTTAGCCGTGCTCCAGTATTCAAGAGAATAAAAGCCAATTTTAGCTGTCAGCGAGTTTAATTCGCCTTCAGCACAATCGCAGGGTTTTTCGAGACAACGCACAAGGTGGTATGTCAACACAGCAAGAAGGGGAAACTTACGTCAGCCGCGGGTGGGCACTTCAAGCGATAGTTTATCAGCTGTTCCGCAGAGGGACAACACAGAGGGGGGAACTGAGTCTCGCCAAGACCGCGCGCAGCGAGTGTCAGTCAGGAGTGCACGTTGGGAGAATTTTCCTCGGTCAAGCATTGTAACCCGATCCCAGACGCGGAGGGGAACTTCAAGCGGTTCGTAGCTGCCAGGGTGTTCAATAGTAGCCAAAGGGGTTAGGAGTCTGCGTTTTTTTTCTTCCCACGTCCACAGAACTAACACGTATTGTTTTTTTTTTTCCTTTATTGCTTGTAAAACATGTTATTGTATTTTTTTTTATTTATTGCTTGTAATTTCCTGTTACCACAAGCTACGGTGTAGGCATGGGATAGATTAAATTTTAACTGGAGTCAAGCTGGCAAGTTAGCTGATTTTTTTTTTGTCATTGTGTTACCCCGACCTGTGACCTGTCTTTTTTTTTTAATTTAAAACTGTAACCTGAATGTGACCAGGGACAGCTATGACCTGACCCGAGACAATCCTAAATGTGGACTACGGAGAAAAGTTCCCAGGAAGCACCTACCCTGATGCCAAACAGCCAATGTTCAAATAAGCGATTTGTAACAGGTCTAGTTGTCCCAAGTATTGTAAAGGCAAAGCACGCGTGCCAAGGGTCTCTTTTGCATGTAACGTGACTTCCCGATTTTTGTGTCCTCTCTAGTGCCCTTGGGGAAGGGTTATGTCGCCCACTTTTATGTAGTGTCAGTTGTCGCAGTTTCAATGACTCTACATAAGGGTCCATCTCCCCGCACTATTCCTTGTAGCGAAAGTGCTGGAGGAGTGGTTTTTTTTAAGTTTTGAGGTAAAAGCTGACTCAGGAATTTTTTTTTGTTCTACTCTTATATTTTTTTTCTCCTTGTGTTTTTTTTAAGTCACCGTGGGATAACCAAGTAGAGTTAAAAGAAATGTTTTGTTAAATTTAATATATATATCAACGCTTTGCAGAAATTGAATTACTGCGCTCCTGTCTTAAGTCAGTAAGCCAAAATTGTAATCTTAGTCTTGCAAATGCGTAAATACTGTGTAAAAGCAATTGGCGGTCAAGTTTGTAGCTTTCCAGGCCGCGCAGGGTTCAAGTTTTGTAAACAAATTTTAATGTCAATGTAACGCATGAAAATTATATATTACTAGCTGAAGTACCCGGCGTTGCCCGGAATTTTAAGAAGGTTTGTTAACCAAAATCAATTTAAAAAATTAACACAGTATAAATTAGCCAAAAAAAGCATGTGAAATGTTATACATATCTCAGTATTTTGGTAGATGCAGTCTTTCATCATTGTACCACTAAAAGCTATAAAGTAAAAATGTCAAATTGTGGAATGTTTGTTAACCAAAATCAATTTAAAAACTTAACACAGTATAAATTACATAACCAAAAAAAAAGCATGTGAAATGTTATACATATCTCAGTATTTTCGTAGATGCAGTCTTTCATCATTGTACCACTAAAAGCTGTGAAGTAAAAATGTCAAATTGTGGAATGTTTGTTAACCAAAATCAATTTAAAAACTTAACACAGTATAAATTACATAGCCAAAAAAAAAAAAAGCATGTGAAATGTTATACATATCTCAGTATTTTGGTTAGATGCAGTCTTTCATCATTGTACCACTAAAAGCTGTAAAGTAAAAATGTCAAATTGTGGAATGTTTGTTATCCAAAATCAATTTAAAATCTAAACAATTTAGCAAGATTTAACCTTCTATGTTTGGAGCAAAAGAAGCTGATAAGTAAAACATAAAATATACATACATTTATAATAAACCACTAAAAGCTGAAAAGGAAAAATGTCAAATTGTCTTTTGGAAAGTAAAGCTGAAAAGTAAAAATGTCAATTTGTCGAATGTTTGTTAACCAAAATCAATTTAAAGACTAAACACAGTATAAATAACATAGAAAAATAAGCATGTGAAATGTTATACACTCAAATAATTTTTAAAAAATCCAATATAAAAATATATAAATTTATAATTAACTCCTCAGAATTCATCTAGATATAACCTTTCATCTTTGGAGCAAAAGAAGCTGAAAAGTAAAACATAAAATATATACATTTATAATAAACCATTAAAAGCTGAAAAGGAAAAAATGTCAAATTGTCTCTTGGAAAGTTAAGAGTTTTAAAAAGTAAAGCTGAAAAGTAAAAATGTCATTTTGTCGAATGTTTGTTAAACAAAATTGATTAAAAAAGTAAACACAGCATAAATAACATTTAAAAAAAACATGTGAAATGTTATACACATCTCAGAATTTTAGTAGATTCAGCCTTTCATTTTTCAAGTTTAAATAAAAAATGTCAAATTGTCTAATGTTTGTTAACAAAAAGTAATTTAAAAACTAAACACAGTATAAATAACATAGATTTAATAACAGTATAAATATCATAAAATATATACATTTATAATAAATCACTAAAAGCTTAAAAGTAAAAATGTCTAATTGTCCATATAAATACCTCCATAAATGCAGGATTCTGTAGCCAAAAAAATATATAAATAAAGTATTAAAGTATTTGTTAAAGGCACTGATTGATGAAAAAATTAACAGAAATCTGCAGTTTGGGCTACACGCACCATAAATGCAAGATTCTGTAGCAATAATAGAAACATTCTGTCCTTATTAAACTCCATATAAATCTCTGTTCAATTAAACTGATCCAAATATCATCTGAAGTACCTTCATAAACCATGTTTCTCTTTTCTTGATTCGGGGTTCAATATGAATGTTTGTTAACCAAAGTCAACTTAAAAACTAAACACAGTATAAATAACATAGGAAAAAAGCATGTGAAATGTTATACACATCTCAGAATTTAGATAGATTCAGCCTTTCATCACTAAAAGCTGAAAAGTAAAATTGTCAAATTGTCTTTTGCCTTGTGAACTCTGCATGAAAAATTAAACATAGTATAAAAAAGGGATGGGAAATGTCATACACATCAATACTAAAAAACAACGAATAAATTTTGGTTCGAATTTGACTCTTAGTGTGCTTCACTCTTGAAAATAGTTGTTCTCAGATGTACGTGCTTCCAAACGTTGATGACCAGAATAACGCTTGACTATGCAGTGAAGGATATTTATATCTGGGCAGGTATGATTTATGAGTACAACAAAGAGACTCGATTGAATTTCTCTTTAAGTTAGATGTCAGATTGCAACTCTATGCATTCCATTTGACAATTTGCTAGCATTATATCTATATCGACTGTAAATAGAATAGAAAACATGCAAAAACAAAAATTGTTTATTTTCCCCGAAGTCCTGAAATCAATTTTAAATTCTTGTACTAAATCGGAAAGTAGGGCTGCGTATTTTATAACATTTTTAGAATTGTGCTTGGGAAATTAAAATAGTAGCATTAAGATTTTTATGCAGTTATAGGCATTTTAGCTAAATTTCAATAAAAATTACTTCAAATTGACCAATTTATAGAAAAAGTATGCTATTTACAGTTAAGTTTTTGTTTCTTTTTTTTTATTTTTAAGTGCTATTTTAACATAAAGCACCAAAAAAAAAACCTTTAAAAAATCATTTTTTAAAACAAACAAATGGAATAGCTAAACACAAACATAGTTAACCGTAAATAAATCGCAAAACTGTTTCTTAAGTTTAGACTGATTCTTTTTAGTTAAGATATACTAATTTTTATGCTTTTAAAAGTACATCTTGAATTATAAAATTAAGAACAATATAAAATACAGTAACGGATTATTGCTTCTTTTAGGAAACAACAAAACAATGTTTCAAATTCAAACTTGTGTAACTACTGCCACTCGCTGCTACTGTCGTCTGATGAGCAAAAAAAATTAAATAATTCAATATTATTCTGATTTTTGACGCTAGTGGAAAAAAATTCCACGCCCACTTTAGAGTCACTTGAAATAATTAAACACACACAAATATATAAATTACACAAAAGGTTTTTTTTTTTAAATTCTGTAATGGGTCTAAATCTCCACTATGGAAATATATCGGAGAATTCCATCATTTTAATAAGAAATTTCTAAAATGAAAATAGCAACAAATAACGTCTGTTTATAATCTGAAGACGATGTTAATTTCACTGAAATGTTTTAAAATATAAATTTTAGATAAGAAATATTTAACGCATTTACTACGCATTACATCGTTTCAATAAGAAATGTCTGAAATGAAAATGGCAACAGAGAACGTTTGTTTACAAAATAACACGGCGAAAATAAACGACGATCGTTAATCGAAATGTCTTAAAGTATAAAATCTGACTTGAAAGATTATTATTTTCATTTATTATTCTGGTTTAATATATAACTTGAAACTTTTTGATTTTATTTATTTTTATCTTTTCGCTCGTTGTTTGACAGCTAACCCTAACGTGGACGCCATATTCAGAGGGATGATGCCACAAAGTGTAACAGCTTACATTTAGTTTCAAAATTGTGGTTTTTTATTAATTAAAAATCAACGGTAATTAATTTCGATTTTTGAAGTTCTTCAGACCCTCGGCTGTTTTTAAAGACGCCTGTATTTAAAATTTCACGATCGTTGCTCCTAAACTGTGGATTTCTATACAATTACAGAGATACAAACATTCATTTTTATATATTAGATTATATGGGTACCCATTGTTCCGTTTTTTGTATGTTTCAAAAACAAGTACGATTTTTTTTTCCTTTGTAAAGAAGGACTTGCTCTTTATTTAATTCTTACCAATGTGTTTTTCTTTGTATGTTGTTTGTAAATTGAGGTCGTCTATTGATGTTAATTTAGAGACAGGCAGGCACGGACGCGTGGCTGCTCTGTGGGGGTCTAGCGCCCTTGAACTTGTTGCTTCTGACTGGGGGCAAATGGGTTGTCAACTTTCAGGGCGAGAGTTCGCGGTAGCTACCCACTCTGCATTATTTTCCTTCTGGTAGGCGCCCTCAATCAAAAAAAAAAAAAAAATTTTCTCACTGCATTAAAATTTTTTTTTTTTATCAAACAAGGGGGATGTTGTTATAATTAATTATCCCAAGGTTATTATTGTGTGTGTGTATAATTTAGAGGTATGTGCATTTAAAAATTAATAAGGTGGCTGAGTTTGGCTGGTGGATTTACGGTGGTTAATACAGGCTAGCTAGTTAAATAAATAAAAATAATAGTATTTTCTTGTCTGGCCTTAAAAGCTGAATATTCTTTAAACTTCTATGCTATCTACTACTGACTTCTGCATGTAATACTATAGCTAGGTCCTCGCCATTTCGTTATACCATCCGGTGCACCGATTCCCTGGCTGTGCGGCATGAGATGAGCAGGCGAAAGGAATGTTGATGAGTTTTCCAATCTTGCGCCCGGCAAAATAGGGGTCTCCGCGCAGTGATACAGGGTCCGGTCAGTCGTCGCTTCGCACGTTATCAGTACGCGGCGCTAGAAGAGGAGTATGGTGGTAAAATAACGTCTCGGGAGGAAAATTAAAAAGGAAGAAAATTATTCCTCAAACATCTGTGAAAAAAATTCAAATTGGGGTTTCCAGAGTGCTTTCGCGGAACCCCAGTACAAGGCGTCAGGTAGTACTATATGTTGTCTCTCTTCTGTTCGAGCGCATGCTTCAAAGTTTTCCTGAGAGAGGAGGACAGAATTTTTCTCTCGCCCCACCGATCCCCGTGAAGGAAACATCTCTCCCTATCCTACTAGCTGTTCCGCATCTCGTAATCGAAGATGACCATCCCAAAAGAGCAAAGGACCTGAAGGAGGTGCCCTGTTGGACCTTATAACTTAGTATGCTGGCTAGCCAAACTTTCTTTTTCTTTTATTTCTCATCCTTAATTTCCTTTTCTCTTAAGTCTCTTTCAGCTAAACCCGGGGGTTCGTAATTTTTATTTTATTTCTTTAATTTTATCATTTGATTTTTTTTAAATATTTTTTTTTGAGCTCATAGAATGATAAAGCGGCTTAAGCTAAATACTTTAGCTTCCTCTAAGGTTAGGGACGAAATCCATCAGCCACCTTTCTATTTGGTTTTTGTGTGTTATTAATATGTAGAGTACTGATATGATTTAACTTGTTTTTACGTATATATATATATATATATATATATATATATATATATATATATATTATATCATGAAGTAACCTTTTCAAAAGGGGTAAATTGTATTTGTGAATTTTAGGAAAGGCTAGTGTGTTAGCCAAGTTGCTCTCAATGATACCTCCCTTAGAGCGTTTTGTAAAATCCCTAGAGAGAGGGAAGAGGTTTTGCTATATGTAATCATATACATAATTTGTGTAAATCAAGTTAGTTGGCCTAATGGCTATTAAATAAATTTGTACTTGCCTCTAAAACTGCATTTAAGTTTATTTCTGTGTGTTTGTCTTTATGGAGTTAGAGAAACAAAAGAAACTAAAATCTATACGATCAGGCCTTTAACCTGTTAAACTTATTCCAAACTTTGATTGTCTTTATGGGGGGAGCCAACGAACAAGATAAAGATGGGAGCATAATAATAATAATAATAATAACAAAAAAATACATAACATTTCTTTAATTTACTATCTCTAAAGTTTGATTGTCATGCCATGAAGCTGAGTATAGTTCTTATTTGATTATGACCCAGAATATCTTTATTTATTTCATTTTTCTTTTTAAAACAAGAAAATACTAAAGAAATTATAAAACAGAAATTAAAAGCAATGTATATAAATACTTTTTTTTATCAGTTACCGAAACTTAACAACTATATAATTTGAAATAATCAGGCTTATACTTTCCTAGGAAAAGTTTATCTCTCATTTAAATTAACAATTTACGTTCATAAGAGATTGTTCTTAGTTGTGCCCAAAAAAAAAAAAAAAAAAAAAAAAAAAAGAAGCACATTTTTTTTATTATTGAAATATTTCAAACCAATGCTTAAAGCTGCATCTTATCTTATGTTATTGTACTTCATTATTTTATGAATGAACATTATTTATTAATTACCATTTGAGTAAATTTGTTTGAAGTTATTTAAATTTTTGATTTTCAGTCATACTGTTTGTTTTGAATGTATGATCTGCAAATGTATTAAAAAAAATTTATATGAAAGTAAAATGTAACAATTGTGTAAACTTTATATTCCATGTTGTACTATTAGGTATTTCGATTGTTTCTATGCACCCTACAAAAATTTTTTAATGTGTTTTAAAGCAAATCTTTTTTATTATTTGACCAGGACTTTTATTCTTTATTTATAGCACAATATAAGCTCTGTGATAACAAAAAATAATAATTATAAATAATTTATGCCCTTTGTTACTCAAGCATAAGATTGTTCTCAGAAATGTATTTTGATACTGAAATTTTAATGTGTATTTTTTCAACAATTTTTATTTGAAATTTTTGTTAAATAAATATATGCTTTTATATATGGGCTGCTCATTTTTTTATTGTAATGTGTATCTGTATTATAATTTGTTAGATGTATCTCATTACTCTATTTTAAATCAAGTTCAGGGTTGTTGTTTTTTTTTCTTTTGCTTAACCTGAAATTGTGTCTTAATTCCAACAAAATTTTCTTATACATATTTAATCCTATTTATTCTATGATATACATCTACAGTGTACCTAGTAGCCATGGGTCTTGTTATAGGCACCATAGCATGATATATCCAACAAATACACTGGAGGGAAAATAATTCCGAATGTGGAATCTCACTATAGTTTTACTATAGACTTTAGTCAATCTAGCCTGTAAATGAAAGAACTGTCAACTTCTCTGAATTGTAGGACAATATTTAGATTGCTTGAATGGCTAGTTTATCTGATATGGATAAAAGTTTGATGATTCTGCATATGCGATACTGTAGGTGAAATATGTGAATAAAATTGAAAATATAGTCAGTGCTACAGACAGGTTCAGTCTTTGAGCATTTGCAATCAGTGATGGAATGGAACATTTTTAATGGTGTTTTTGATTGAATGATTAAAGATAACTTCATTTTACTATTTTTACTTATTTATCTGTAATTTTCTCAACACTGTTTAAAATCGGATATTCCAAAAAGATATAGAGAAAAGCATTTTGTAGGCAATATACTGTTATTCGTATAAAATGGAAAAATTAGACCTTGCATTATTTTTATCATCGTCATATTAACTATGATTCAAAACTTGCCGATGCATTAAAATATTGTCAGAATGCAACAAATTTCATTTCATAAATCATTTCAAATACTCATGTATTTATTTTACAAAACTTATTTTGACATTTAAACACAATCTCCCACATCAGTTTCCCCCTTCCTCAAGCAACAACAAAAAAATTGTATATAAATATATATATATTTATGTATAATAAATTGAATCACTAAATACTTGTCTTTAGAAGACTCAATTTTCATTCCAGTATGACGGGGTTTGGTATATAATGAAATTAATAAATTCAAGGTAACGAACTTTTCCGAAAAAATTTCAGGTTTGAAATTGTATATCTCTAGAATCTATCATAAATTTTGTGTTATGCAAACTAACTTATATTATTTATACTAAATTTAACCTTGTGCTTTCAGGTAGCAAACAACAAGAAATATCTGAAAATAATAAACCGAAGCAAAGAAAATCTTTCAATCATAAGGCCGCCGATATTGTCTCTTGTATAAGTAGTTTCTTGAATGCGTCCAAGTTTTTCCTCTTACTGGCCGAGAAATAGTATTTTAATTCTTTTTGTTGTTATCTTTTACTCTACGTGGAAGTAATTACACAAGTTTAAAAATACGCTTTTATACAGGTACATTGATCTATTCTACTTAATCATGAATTAGAAATAAAATTTTGCATTCGCGAGACCCCTGGTATGGCCTTATATTTTTCTCCTTTTAACACATTGTTGACAGGCAAATTTATAACGCAAGTGTAACCGGCAAAGACTGAAATTTTGGAATAAAGTACAGGTAACCCTCCCATAACACGGTAGATAGGTTCCTAGAAAATGCCGTGTTGTGTGTGAGGCGTATGTTGATGTACTGATCAGGGTGTCTACTAACATGAAAAGTAACGAAAAGTCACGAAATGGGAAAACGGTCACGAAAAGTCATGAAACGTAACGAAATTGAAAGAAAAGGTCACGAATTTTTTCAATTTAAAATTTTTTTTATCGATATAATGTAGAATAGAAAATATGCTCCTAACTGGTACAAAAACACTAAGATCAGTTTTTGCCTACTTTGTGACGTTGCATCGGAAGAGAGATAACAGAGTTCCCGCGGGAAAATGCATTGTATTCTTCCCCACTGCGGGAACGAACGCTCTTTCTCCCCTTTACAGAAAGGAGAGTATACGTCGTCATGTGGGGCTATCCCTCGGGCGACGAAAATACGAGGAGATAAGAAACACACAGCGGAAGTAGACATATGGTAAAGCATTAAAATTAACATGAACAAGTGGTGCACAATGCTAACAAGAGAGAGAAGTTGGACAGCGGAAAAACACAATTTAAAAAAAAAATAAGAATAGAGCTTCAATTTTTACGTCGATCCTGAATAGAGAAGTGTAGTTCAGATCGGTTTTTCTTTCAGTGAACTCGAGTATTACCGTATAGATTTTGGCTTCTTGTCATTATTTGCGCTCGAGGTATTCTCTCTCCCCACGTAACAGACTATGTCCGATATGCAGATTTCCCGCCGAGTATACGTTATGTAACGGGCGAAGGCGAAGCTTTCTCCCGCCAATGACGTAACGGGCGATGCATTCAATTATGAAGCTCTCTTCCACGGGAGATATTAGCGCCCTTTACACGTACGTTCTTTCGCGAGTGCTTGGAGCGTATGGGATTGCGGTCACGCTCCAAGCACTCGCAAAAGAGCGTACGTTTAACGCCCTTTACACGTACGCTCTTGGAGTGCTTGGAGCGTACGGGATTGCGCGCGGGAAAATTTGGAGTACGCTCCAAAGCAGCTTTCCCTTCCCCTCCGACACCTTCACACGTGCACTCAATCGCGCGGAATCGTGGTTTCACGCGGGAAAGAACGTACGTGTAAAGGGGCTATTCCTCCGCCCAGGACCGTAGCCTTGGGGGGAGGGGGAAGCTCGACGATCAGGACCCCCCTCCCCCCGAAATTCTGGAGTTTACTGTATTGCATTTTAACATCGAAATAAAAGTAAATTTTTAAATGTAAATTTTTTTAAAACTGCATACTTATTCAAAATTTAATTTTTGAATAAAATTCAAATTTTTTAAATTTTTATTTACTGTCTTAATTTAAATTTTTTTGCTCCGAATTGTTTTATAAATTTACTGAAATGTAATACACAAGATTGTGCATGAACTTTTAGATTATATAATATTAAATTTTATAATTTCTTAATATTATTTTTAAATATTATGTAATTTTAGTAAATTTTATATTATTTTTAGTTAAAAAAATAGTGAAATATCGGGGAGGCTCAGTCCAGTTTGAGTTGTTCTTCATCTTGATGTTTTCAGAGCAGTTTAGGAAAGTTCCTCAATTTAAGCAAAAATTAACTCAAATTAAACATTGATACAGCTATTTTACAATTGTATCAGTGTAGAATTAATGAAAAATTGTTATTTAAATATTATTTACTTTAATGGGGTTTCTGTAGTAACTGTAACAAGTATGAGAATGATTAATTTTTGCATCATTCACTTTCAAGGTGTTTTACATTGCATCAATAAATTTCATGGGTGTTTGAGTCACAATCATATCTGGAATTTGTATAACAGTAATAAAACTAGTAAGTATTGCATGGTTGTAATCCCAACTTTTTAAAAATAAGGTTTTCCTGATAAGAACTTAAATAATAAGGTGAATATTGTTGAAAGACGAGCCGGGGGGGGGGGGGGGAGACTAATTTCGTTTAAACATTAGTATGCACTTCAATGGTCATGAAATTTTATTTTTAAGGTCATGAAAAGTCATGAAATTGACTTGCTCAAAAGTAGTAGACACCCTGCTGATGTTCAAGAAAATAATTTTTTAATTATTTACACTTTATTTACAACACACTAATCATATTGCTAATTGTCTCTAGCTAAGCGAAAAACATCGTCGCAGCTAGCAAAGAGAACCTAAACGCGCCACCATAAAAAGACTTGCCAATCCAAAATAGGAAATTTTGGAGGCGAAAATATTTATGTACATGGAGTCACCACATGTGAAACCGTGTTATATGAGACCCAGAGACAGTTCAAAGAAGATGGGTTACGTTCTGAAAACTTATTAAAAACAAACATTTTTTTAAAAATTCCATATAAGCAACTTATTTTTTACTAAAAATATAAATGAATGTATAACACAAAACGAAAAGAAACAAAAAAATATGATTTTCATTTAATGCGACCTTGATTTAATAAATTTCTTCCTCATCACTGCTCAGTACAATCAAACGAGAACGTTTTCTTGATTGAACGCTATCACCTTCACTTTCAGAACATTTTTCTTCATTTAGATTTTTTGCACCTTCTATCCTCTTTAAAAAATCTGTAATTTTCGTTTATTTGCTGGTTCTTTCAAGGTCATTGTAGCTTCATGGTATGGAGATAGACAATTTTGCAGCTCCTTTTTGAATTTTGGACTTCTTTCAGCTGCAGCGCCTGCATTCAGGAAAAATGATTCAAGATTTTTAGCTAGTCTTAGGCCTTCTTGCAATTTTATAGAGTTATAAATGAATAAATTATAATTTGTTTATCCATTTTCATGTAAAGCCACTATAGTTCATTATTCATTCCCGTCATTATTTTAAGGTAATTTAGTTTTCAAATGTGTTAAACAAAAATGTTATTTAGTGCTATTGAAATAAAATGTACAAAGGTTTTCGCAATTTTTTTTATCGTGTTAGAGCGAAACCGTGTTACAGGTTGCAGTGTTATACGAGGGTTCCCGCAATTTATCTTACCGTGTTGTAAGATGCCGACCTGTAGGAGGGCTACCTGTACGACACTTTTATTTTCTGGAATCTGTTTTCTTAATATGGGGGGGGGGGGGGGTCTGAGATTCACAGATTAAAGGATAAAATGTGAGGATTTGCCTGAAACTCATCCAGGTCATATAGTAAAGACAATTTTCAATTAGTGTTCAGTTGATCAAATATTTCTCCAGTAACGCTGAGTACCCTTCGTCAAAACAATGGATGTATTTTAATAGTTGATTGCTACTATAATCATTACTTTCTTTCGGTGTAGTAGTTCCAGATTTCAACTAGCGATCCATAATCTATGTTAGGGATAAAATTATATTTTATAAAAATAATCAAAATCAGTGGGGCTTAAAGCACATAACAAACATTTTCTGTAAGAAAAATGACACATAAGCTAAAAATACACAGGCTCCTGGAGAAGCCACTAACTATTAACGAAGTAAGTTGTTTCTGTAACGAAGTGTGGTATATTTCCGCCGTGTCACACAGGACCATGTCACGCCTCACAAGACTGTTTTGACTTGACTCATGAGAACATAGAATTAGGCGCAGCTAAGCACGGTGCAGTGCATATCCCCACCAAACTCCGGTGCAACGCGTACCACACTTTGGGAAACACTGGTGTACAAAGTGCAACATTTTTGTAATTTTGATTGGTATGTTTTTGCATGTAAGGTTTGAATGTTCTAAGCGGTTTCTATTTATAGCTACACCCTTTCTAATGCAGGTCTGATTTTCTGACCCTTGTATTCCTTTCCATTCATTGGTAGTCGTGATTTAACCGTGGTAAACCAACGATTATACTGGATTACAATACGACAAAAGCAGGAGTTGATGTAGTCGATCAAATGTGCAGCTATTACACGATATCACGAAGATGGACAATCTCATTATTTTTCAGGTTTTTGGACATAATAGGAATCCATTCGCAAGTTGTCCTTAGATCCAATAAACCGGACAGTTTTGAAATAAGGCGATTGTATCTGCATTATTTGATGTTTAATTATAAATATATCTCAATATTATCAACATTTTATATCTTGTCATAAAACGCAGAATTATTATTTTCAAATTGAAAAAAAAAAAAAAAAGTCTATTACAAAAGAAATAATCAAGGTTGAAAGAGGCGTTGCACTTTGTGCCACGTTCGCCTGCTGGTGTTCCAAAACTTGGCGCGCCCGTTGAAGGGTTAAAGTGATTGCAAAAGAGCAGTCAAATTCGCAGCAAGTCTACGTCAACCCTTGCGCCTCACACACCTACACGACAATGTTCTCCCTAAATATAAAACTCATTTGAAGTTCCGAGTGAATTTGAATAGCGGAAGTATATGAGAATGGAATTAAAGAGCTTATACGATAAGTGTCTAAGTAGTTAATGGTATGGGAATATAAATTTTTGTTCGCGTTTCAACGTAGGATTACGTTCCTCAATAACGGTCCACCGGAAATCAAAATTTCAGCGTCGTCGGGAGTAATAATTTTGGCAGCGCGTCAAACCCAGTAGCAGTAAACAGTTAAACAGAAAAGTACCAAAACGCGTTTAAAAAAAAAAGAGGTAAACAACGATGAATAATCCTACGTTAATAACCCGCGGTAGTTTCCTTAGAAGAGACTACCTGAATTTTTTTTAAAAATATAATTATCGCATACATTCTTTGGTATATTTGAAAGAAAAAAGAGGTATGTATCATTTCAATCTGGTAAAAATCTGAAATTTTTATCATGATCACATTTTATGTTAAAAAGATTAGAAATTTATTTTCCTTGGCAAATAACGGACGACTCGGGGACTTGTACTGAGTATATCAAAATCAGGTTAATTATAAAAAAAAAATTACGCCTTTTTACAGCGAAACTACGAAAATTTAGATTGCCGGGTAAATTGTACGACTTATGAAAGGCCACCTTTTTTCACTTTCGTACTACAATTTCCTCATTAGGAATTGAACAGTTGGAAAATGAAATACACTGGACATGTATACTTATTAGATCTCTTTTCTGTTACAACTATGCCAGCCCTCACCCGTTGGGTCATCTACCGTTCATGGATTATGTTATCTAACTAACTTCAATATTGCACTGATACGGCAGCTTTTTTTCAAGATGGTTCAATTAAACTTTGCAATCTGGTTGTACCATGCATCATCCAAGAAGCGGAATTACGTATTTCTAATCTTGTTTAGACTAAAAGAACTTCCCAGTGTTCATCGCTAAAGAATGCTTTGGATGACAGTATTTCTGGTTCAACAGTTTTCTATCAAAAATCATCCAACTTTTCCTTTGATTTACTCCTGCTTTCACCGAAATAGAGGCACATTATAGAATTAACAACTTAAATGAGGAAAATAAAAAAAAAATTTGTCAAAAATAAGATTCCTGTCCAGGGCCTTTATATTGCATGGGCAAATCGGGATTTTGCCCACGGCCCCCTGATGCTAGGGGACTCCAAAACCCCCTTGTTGTATGCACCTAGTACTTCTAATAGTATGTATTTTTATAAATGTCCGTAAGGGGGGGGCCCAAAATAGCATCTGCCCAGGGGCCCCCAGCGTTCATAATCGGGCCCTGTTCCTGTCCAGCCGAACGATGACCGCAAGGAAATTTTAGAATAACCCGCCATCTTTCGTCTACGCAGCAGTGGTGCGTAGACTTTTGTCGACCGCGACCCCAATGAAAATTTATTGGTAACAACAATTTTTTTAAAAAAAGAAAAATTACGAAAATGATAACAAAAGTATAGAAAAACGGAATTGTAAATTTTGAGCTATTTCAAAAATCCATGAACTGTCAAATTTGGGTATATATTTACTTTGCCAGTGGCGCACCCAGGATTTTTTCTTGGGGGGGGGAGAACGGATAAAAATATTTATGATGCAAAATCAATATTCATATTGCAATTTCTATTTCTTTGCGGGGAGGGGGCAGGGCCCCTTGCCCGCCCCTGGGTGCTCCACTGTACTTTGCACAATAACAATTTTAAAAAAGTGTTCCTTACTATCTATACTTGTCCTAGAAACCAGAAAAATATGTACTATAAAAATGAGATAAGTGTTAATTTTTTGAGAAACTTTCCCAATAATTAAAATGTTGCCGACATTTTTTTCAGTTGTTTGAAAAAAAATCAAAGGTAATTATCATAATAAGAAAAAATTTACTAGCAAATTGCCTTAAAAAAAGGAAAGAAAAATTTGTTTTTAGTAAATATGCAATTCAAATTGTATGTTACGAAGATTATTGAATTTGAATCCTACTCTAAAACTGGAGACGTATTATTTTGCTTTAAGATTTAACTTTAGTTGTCACAATCTCAGTTTCTTTAATCAACACTAGATGGCGCCAGTCATTCAATCATAGCTATCTGATTTTTAATTTCTAAATTTGTCAACATCCTTTAGCTGTTAATCACGTGTTTTAAATGGTAGTCAAAACAAAAATGTTTTATTGTTAACATTAATTTCTCTCGTCGGAAGGGCCTAATAACCTATTGGAAAACGGTTAACTCGGGGGATGATCTTTAACCTTTATCAACATGGTTGTAATCAATGGCATGAAATTAACTCGATTATCGTGATCTATTCCCAATAAATTATTATTTTTTTTAAAATCCAATATTTGACGCATTTTATGTAACGATCTGACCCTATTTAAATGCAAAATGCATCTTGTTTGAGAGTGAAACTTCTTAACTTATGTGTAGCATTTGAAAATGTGATTGAATAATTTATTATTTTTGGTCTCTCAGTCAGGGAATTAAGTTTTCTTTCGGATAATAAAGATTCATTTGGAAGTGTGTGTATATGTATGTACGCACAATTTTTTTTTTCATGTCAACATTAAATAAGTTAACAACAATTATTCCGCACCAAATATGCAAGTGTCATAATATAATGGTTCCACGTTTAGAACCTTACTATTCTAGATTTTCGTCTAAGTTGCATCTTCGTCACTGATTGAGATTCAGTGCATAGTAATTCCATCGGTTGACAATTTTGAATTTCGGAACACGATTCATGTTACGAGGAATTTAATGCAGCCATCTACTTAATGATTCTTGTTTTGTTTTACGGCTTCGTGCGACGACTTATCTCGAAATCTTAATAATCAATTTTAGTTCATGTAACATATATTACATGTAAACATATATCAAAGGTAATAAGTACCTCATTTTATTTATTATTATTTTTAAAAATTATGCAAAATTTTGCAACCGGGAAAAACACACACAAAAAAAATGTTATTTCTTATTCGCGGACATGTCTGTCAGTAAATGCTGTTACCCTATTACAAATTGTTGGACCCCATATGTATGAATTATCAAAAATTCTTAGGTTACAGAACATCAAGCATGAAACTATAACAACTCCTTACCTTATGCTTAAAGTCAGAATAAACGTTCTAAAATAAAAGACTTGTAAAAATCATGACGAAAATAAGGAGCTGTTTTCAGTACATCAGAAAGCCAGTGCATAGGATTATTTGTATCCCAAAAAATTGCTAACCAATCCTAGCGCTTAATAAATTTGAGGCTTATCGCGTTCAGCTCTCGGACTGATTAAAAAATGGCGATACGAGAAACACTGATGCTGATTGTTTATGTAAGCATTATAAAGGCATCAAGGATTACAAGTAACTATATAAATATAAGAAACTGTAATTTTTAAAAACTATTGCACTAGAACGTTAGGGATTGGAAAAATTGTACTCTACACTATAAATAACTGAAAATTCATGAATTTCAGAAGCAGATTCAACTTTCATTGTCTAGGGCAGTGCTCCGCAACCGCTGTGCCGTGGCACACTAGTGTGCCGCGAGGTGATCTTGACTGTGCCGCGGTGATTTTATCGATTATGATAATAAAAAAATTAACCACCGCATTAAATAGAAATTTTTCTAAGTAAAATATTCCTCTAACTTTTTGTTAATATGTAATTTTTCTGGGTCGAAATTATACACAAAACAAAATCTTGTTAGCCATACATTGTATGTATGCTCGAGCTATATATTTCTGGATTTCAGTTAAGAAAGAATATCCACAAATTTCTGACAAGGCCATTGCAATTTTGCTTCCATTTTCTACGACATACTTATGCGAACCAAGTTTTTCGACACTGGTTCTAATTGAAAATGACAAACGATCATATTTAAAGGGCCTTGACCATGAACTGTAGCTTTTTCTATTATAGAGCCAAATATAAAAAGCACATTTATCAAAACAATCTCAAATATCTCATTAATAAATTAGTTATGTTTAAATTAACTTTGATCTATTAGGCTTAAGTAAAGACCAAAGAACAAATTTTAATATAAAAATTTAAAGAGAATTATTTTTTATTTGTAAACTATAATTTTATATTTTTGTTCTTGTGTTTGTGTACAGTTCAAAATGATTTATATAAAACTTAAATGATTATAATTATCTTGATACATAGAGCTATTTTGTTGTGTTTTTTTATCTAATAAAAACATATACGTATTTATTGTAATTTATATATTTGCAAGATTTTTCTTGTGGTGTGCCGCGGAATTATAGAAAAAAACGTTGTTGTGCCGTGGAAGATAAAAGGCTGCGGACCTTAGGTCCTACTGGACCTTAGGCTAAGGCTGCGGACCTTAGGTTACTGGTCTAGGGCACAGTAAGAGAACGCTTGTACAATTAGACAAAGCAAGCAAAATGGCATTTTCATAATTTTTAATTATTTAAAATGAATATTTTAAAGCACTATTTGTAATCCCTGACTACTTTCACCCGTTTTGGTGTCATATTTCTTGTTACTTTGATTAATGTTCTCGCAGTTTAAGGAGGACGTATCCTTGTTATGTAACTAATGTATATTTTTTTTCATTCTCGGAGTGTAAATATATTCAGTAATTGAAGAATTTTGTTCAAGAGCTTGATTCTTCTAACTTTTCTAATTCACTTGGACTAGTTAGATTCCCAAAAGCACGCATCAGGCCCGTCCTGGCAAGAACTAGTTAGATTCGATCTGCGCTTCCAGCCTTTTAAACCAACAGGATATCTGCTGCTTGGCGATCGAGGGATATCTCTGTTTTGCTCATCCTTCCTCCTTTAGGTAATTAGTTCCGTACGTACGTCATGATTTCTAATTTGCACATCACTGATATCTTCTCGCTATCCCGACTGAGAGGCGTGGAAAGCTTGCGGTAATAAAAATCGGCCGTGCGAAAATCCCATTATTGTGGATGAGCATTATGGTCAATTAAGGGCCTGATTCACGACAAACACTTTTCTCCCGCAATCCTGTTTTCTTCCGCAAACTTGCGGTGCGAAGACAATTTCCCATTCACGACAAACGCGCAGAACGTTTTCTCCCGCAACTTAAGGGGATGCATCACTCGATTTTTTTTTTTTTTCCGGGGAAAACATTCTTCCGTGTTACCAGAAGAGGGGCGGTTACCCTGCACGAATATTCCTCCAATCAGAAGACCAAGAGCCACCCCTGACCACGGGTTGACTTTGATGGATGTGTTGTATCATGTCAACACATGTTGGAGTGTGAAAGCGGAACCCCATGGGGGAGAAGGGGGGGGGGGGTTGAGATAATTGGAATGAGATACGTGGACTTTTGCAAACCTAGGATACCACTGTCAAGTTTTGAAACAGGGCTAAGTAAGGCAGCCTCATCTCCAAATAGGTAGAGAAATTTCTGTGATGGTTCGCGCATAATTTTTTTTCTTCTAAACCTTTTCTCCAATTTTTAAATATTAAAAAATTGCTGTTTTACATAACATAAGTTTACACTTTTTCAGGAAAATTTCTCAATAATGACGAAAGTATAATACCACTAAAATTATTTTTAAATATTTCGATTATACCTATAAACAAAATATATTTTAAAGTAAAATTACATCCAAAAACACAAGAGAATTTTTAGAAGAGTTCTTTAGATTTTCAGATTAGATTTCAACTAAACAAACACACATACACCAGTGGCGCAGTAAGAGGATATTTTAGGGTTCAATCCCAATTTGGGTAGATCTGTCAAAAAGTTTTTCAAAAATCAAATCAAATGCATTTTCTATGCATTTTCTATGCTTAAAAAAATCAGCATTTTGTTATATATCCAAATTAAATTACTTTTAATTACAAAACAAAAACAAAAACAATTACAAAAACAAAACACAGCGCTCATTCGCTACAACTAGAGTTGCCAAAATATCCCTTTTAAAGAGAACATGTCCTCGAAAAATGTCCTCGAAAGCAAAAGTATTTATTATGAGTCAGACTGACTATTATGAGTATCTACATGTTTCAACTCAATTCTAAAACATTGGTACACTGGGCGTTACAAGCTTCATTTAATCGATTAACTTGCAATAATTTCAAACAAAACAGATCTATGTTCAAATCAGATGGAGAATTAAAAACATTTTCTTTTCAGAATTCCTTTTTTTTTCACTGCATTGGGTAACATGAGAGATTCATAGAAAGAGACTCGGGTTAAACATTTAGACATTTAAGTTAGTAAAAAATGGAGATGTACATAAACACAAATAAAAATTGAAAAATTTCATTGAGTATATAAAAGAATAAACGTCCCTGTATCTTTTTTATTTATGGAACGTTGTACACTTAAAAACAAAGCGATAAATACCTACTGTTAACAGGATTGAAGATATTACAAAACTTTTTTCTTTCATTAGTAAATACTAGCTGAATACCCGTGCTTCGCTACGGAGTACATTCAAATTAAATACAACGGTCAATGTATGCAATTAATGCCAAAAAAACAAAAAATATATTTATAAAAAAATTCGTATAGACAAAATAATGTAGAAGAAAATATTCAAATAAAATCTAATAGAACATACTAAAGAATATAGCACAGTTAATATAGTACAGTTTGAGGAACATTTCTTTTACTGTATTTTAATATTTCTTTTGGATAATGTCCAATCGTCTGCCGCATTAGGAAGAAAAAAAATATTTTTTATGTCAGTTTATTTCTTTGTTATGCACGTGACGTAAAATTAATTTAAAGTACCACAAAAAGAAAAGAAACCACGTGATCAACATTCATAAATAAAATTCTAAAAATTAATCTTTAAAACTTCACCCAAAATCAGAAAATGAAGGTAAAGATTCGAAAAAGATTTCATTTTAAAGAAATTTTTATTATCTTTCTCGTGATATAAATTCTATAACCCTCAGATTATTTTAAATGCAAGTTACAAAAACAGCTTAAAAATTTAATTTCAAAAAATCTAAGAAGAATTTTTTCAAAAATCTTTCTTAGTGCACCCCTACACTATAAGAAGAATCGCCATGCAAAATTTTAGCCCTTTAGGTCTAGTGGTTTATTCTGTGCGTTATCTGTCAGTCAGTCAGTCACTGAATTGTGTCCGTGGCCACCCGCGTGCCGATTTTGGTACGATTCGTCCCCAAAGTCTCGCTGTCAACGAGTACAGCCGCGGAAGCTGTCGGAATAATGAACTTCTATGGGCAAAATCATTAAAACATTAATTAAAAAACTCCTGGGCCTGATTTTCAAAAAATAATATGCCTATGTTTTAATCTGAACTACCAACTATATTTATACAAAATTTCAGCTCAATTGAAGCAATACTTTTTCACTTAAAAAGGAGCAAACATAGGCCTATTCGAAATAATCAATAAATTTCACAGTTTCGATGAAACACGCTGATTTTTTAATAAAGTTCAATAATTCAAGTTCGATTTACTCTTTGTGCATAAAATTGTACATAAATTCAAAAACATAAAGTTTATAAGTTACATAAAGTTTTGTAATATTATACAAATAAATTTCCAGTTGATAGCCAATAAATTGTAAATCTTTTTTTACCTGAAATCTCCAATAAAAAGCGTAGTTCCAAATGTAATTTTCTTGAATAAACCCTTAAACGTTGCCAATTTCAAAAATCCTTTTTGTATTTATCAATACCTCCTCCACTTGAATCTTTAAAATATTAAATGTTTTACTGATAATAAATGGAAATGCAGTTTGATGTGTTGCTATGGTTACTTGACTATGGTTGACACAGAAAATTCCAATGTTAAATGTTTTATTGATATTTATGGACATAGGCTATCACATAGGGATATGATAATAAATGAAAATATCATTTTATGTGTATACAGTACAATAATGATAATAATAATAAAAATACAATAATGATAATAATAATAATAATAATAATGATAATAATAATAATTACAATAATAATAGTGATAATAATAATAATAATAATTTACAATTGCATTACATGAATCTATTAATAATTATAAAAATGTTGAATTAATTTCCCGCTGCTTTTATTGCTCTCATTTTCATAGCGTCAATTATATATTGCGGGTTTCTTATGGGTAGTGATCGAGGGAAACGTGGGTCCAATAGTTCCGGCAGCAAACAGTCAAAATAAAATTGTCTCAATTTGTCCTTCATATTGTTCTCCCAAAAAGAATCATCTCTTGCTATTTTTTCAATTTTTGTGCCCTTAGGTGTCCAAAGCACAAAAATACAAAATTCTCTTTGTGTAATGTGCAATTGTCCTTGAACTTGGAAATAATACACATGTTTTTTATTTAAATCCACACTGTTTGTTTTTTTATTTACTGACCAAAAAGTCACTTTTCGTGAACAGATGGCTTCATCAGGAGTAAGGTCTACGCAAGAAGATGGACATTTTATTTCCACGATGCCAGTTTCTTCGATCAAGCCATCTGGCGAAGCAGCTAAAAAAGGATCTTGTCCATCTATAATAAGCCCGCATGGCCTAACATTAATTTTTAAAGATTTTAGATGA
>OU015496.1:26754911-26777411 GCA_907164885.2 Dolomedes plantarius | reverse complement strand
GGGTAAAGGTGTATTGACCCTTTATAAACTGTTACTATGTTTTTCATTCTTACTCTATAATTTCCCTATGATCAGATTAATGTAAGAATACTAATATATGTAATGCTGTGTATATGATCGGTTTGTGAAACAATGGTTATTTGTAATAACTATATCATGTGGCTTAAATAGCTTTACTTATATACTTGTATTGTTTATATAGGTCCTCAGCAGCCTACAGGTCTTGGGAACAGGAAGTTTTCAAAGTGCTGTTTCAAGCACAAACTTTTCCCAAAAATTGCAGCCAACTCTTTCAAGAAATGTAAACAAATTTACAAAAGCTGTATGTAAAATTTTAAAAAATCATGTACAGTTTCCGCAGAAAAGTAATCAGCAGCTGCAAACAAAAGAAAACTTCTATTTAAACACTGGATTTCCAAATTTTGTAGGTGCTGTTGCCTGCACACATGTGAACATCATCAAACCAATATTTTGATTGATTTGTTTTCATTAACAGGAAAAGCAAATACTCAATAAATGTGCAAATGGTAAGTAGAGCCTGTTTATCTTAAACTATTAAAAAGTGATGGTGCATTTCACATATTTCAGTCAGTGTATAACTATAGGTGCCCATAAGAGTACTTACAGGGGCGGGAGGGGGGGGAGAAAAACAACTGATGAGCACTAAAAAGCATGAAACTGGTCTTGGAATAGTGTTGATATGCGAAGGAAAATTTACTTGCGTTTGTCTTTATTGGATTATTCTATTGATAATAATACTGAATAATATACAGTGGACGCTCGTTAATTCAAACTCAAAGGTTCACAGAAAAAAGTTTGAATTATCAGATGTTAAGAGAAAATATATAACTTTAAAAGTGTATCACTGAAGTAGAAAAATCTCCTAGTATGTATAACCCCAGAAAACATATTATACTATGCTATCTAAAATTAAAAATATTAAAAAGCAATACAGATTTACCTTAATTATAAAATGAAGCAGAAAGTAAACTTTAATTAAAAATATGAATTACACTTTTAGGAAAAATTGTAAAATGGATGTTTGGTTTTGTTTATGATGTTTACATTGTTCAGCCAGCTTCTCGATTTGAAGTAAACATTTCAATTCATTTTCAGAGGAAGGTTCCATCTGAATAAATGCTTTCAGAGTTTTAATAGGGTCCATTATGACTTGATCATTAGGATGCTTAACAGTTTCTGCATTCTCATCTAATTTGTCAAATTTTTAGTTCGAATTAACTGAAGTGATAAAAATTTAGTTCGAATTAATGAGATTTTTAACATTAATCACAATACAAGTTTATTGGGGCCTTTGGATTAGTTCGAATTAACGAGCGTCCACTGTATTAGGAATATTGTGCAGTTATCCAACTTGAGTACATACATACAGGGAGATTATTTCAACATTTTTCGTCACCTAATATTTTAGGGCTGCTTACATTCCATACTAACCCTACACCAAAGATATTTCTTCATACCTTTTCGTCACATATGGAATTGCATATCTCCCAAGCAAAAATATTTTTAAACTTATGCATTTGGACTGATATTAATTCCATACATTCTAGCACCCTTCTCATTTTCTGAATCATCATTTAAAAGTGTACACTGTTCTATATTTGTATTATTACAACACATATTTTAAAGTTTACTTTCAGACCAAAATGACTCAAAGATCATTTAGAATTGGCTAGTGTCCGAAAACTCATCTTTGTACACCACAAAAGTGCTTGTCACAAAAAAAATACTGTTTCATATACACTGAGGAAAAAGAGAAAAAGGTGTTGTGTTCTTTTCAATCTTAAAACATTCAAAATATTAAATCTTATATTTCTTTTATTTCAGGTATGTGATAATAACATGAAGATATTGGATGTCGTAGCAAGATGGCCTGGGAGCACTCATGACTCCTCTATTTGGAAGAGCAGTGCTCCCCGAGAGTTGTTTGTGTAAAATTTATAAATTTAATTTTTTGTTAATTATTAAATAGTTTTTTCACACTTGAACTGGTGTTTTGTATTATCAATTTTTAACATTTCTTTGTCACAATTTTAATATGACATTTTAACATTTTAAGATGTTGACATACATTGTATTATATTATTATAGACTAGCCTGGCTATGCTCGGGCCATCCGTCCACCAGACAGGCGGCTTTGAATTGATTGACTGAGAGGGAGAATTTTCATAAGAGGCACTATTAATTTGAAGTCCCCCCCCCCACAAAACAACAAAAAGAAAAATGTGTTATTCGTATTAATACCCACCACCACCTGGTATGATATGAGCATACCTGCAATACAAAAAGATAAATTTTCATGTGAAAAGAAATCGGCTGGCTACTTTAGCCTATATTCCTGCTATACAAAAATTCAAATTTCCTTAAATTTGTGTCATTGGTGACATAATAATGCAATGTACATTGAAATTATATGAGTGCATGTATTAGGCAGAATTGCCCATGTCTATGTTGCGAGATATTCTGTATTCAGTTTAGTCAAAAGATAAGCATAATTGAAATATTAAACAGGCTTCCGGAGCATATGGTATTGTGGAAAAACCAATAAACACCAAAATTTCCTAAATATAAATATTTATATAACGAAAATGTGAATATGCACTTTTTAAATATTTTGGCCTGTAATCAACAAAACAAAGAAATGGTGAACTTCATACAAAAATAGCTTAGTAGAATATTTATCTAAAACCAAAAACTAAACTAATCAGCAAAGAAAGAAATATATGAACAGTTTTGGAAAAAAATCAGTAACATGCAAATAAAAATTAAAGAATTATTTGTTGTTTGGACATTTGAAACATGATCATTGTCAATTTTGTTAGGATAATTAAACTTTTATTTCGTTATTGTTAAAAGGCTTGTCATGTATACATTATTTTGAGCATCTTCAATAGTTTTAACATATACCTTTTTTAACAAACATGGCTTTTACTGCACAATACGAGTAAGATTACTATCTGTTTCACTAAAAGTAATTTTCAAGATAATAAATAATATCTATAATAGAACAGTGAAACTTCAGGGAACTTAAATTTTTGTAGCATTTGAAGTAATTCTAAAACTAGTGTCATTTATATGATACTAGACTTTTTTTTATCCTATGTTGGGGAAAAGTACATTCACCATAATTCCCCACTGGTAACTCAGTAGAGGTGATATCTATTTCAAAAATCTGTGACTGAAAAGTACTTGTTTTGAAGAGAGGATCACGTTAAAAGGTGATTGAAATCCATAAATTCCCCAGCAGAATAAAGGTGGTAGTCAGGAGAGGATGCAACGCCAATGCGGTGCAGGTAAAAAGCCGTGAGATTATTCTATAAAATTGAATTTGAACTATTAACACACGCGAAATGACACAAGCGTTTGAACAACAAACACTTCAAAAGACAGTTGTTTTGATAGACATACGCGGTAACTCAGACACGCTAAAAGCGTTCTCATTGGCTGATATCCGATGAAA
The DNA here is from genome assembly GCA_907164885.2 of Dolomedes plantarius. Taxonomy (NCBI): domain Eukaryota; kingdom Metazoa; phylum Arthropoda; class Arachnida; order Araneae; family Dolomedidae; genus Dolomedes; species Dolomedes plantarius. The sequence goes on along the minus strand of OU015496.1, from coordinate 26,773,933 downwards.
ATCGATTGTACCTCGATTATCACTCCGAGTTATCGAAAGATTCGGTTCGTTTTGACAGCGTGACGTCAGTGGATGCGGCTGGCGGAAATTGTTTGTCGTGAATGGCTTCCAAGGTGTCTTTCGCTTTTCATTCGCAGATCTCCCTCCCTTGCGGCTTGCGGACTGCGAGTCGCTGGCGTTTGTCGTGAATCAGGCCCTAAGAATATACGTCACGATGACGTCACTTCCGCTCGGCAAAATTTTCGTATTTCCATAGGTTTAGCTGTTAATTTTAAACATACATTGTTTGATAACCATGCGAATTTTGGAGTACTCTTATCACACGAATTTTTAGCCAATGTCAGCATTTTGAGGAAATACTTTGATTTTAAAAATTATCTTGCAACCGTTTGAAGATTAAAACTACTCCATTGTTTGTTTGTCTTTGAGATCGAACAACCCGGAATTACCCTGTTGCATGTTGATATGTGCGCTTTTGATGAAACAATGTCATCATACAATGCAATTAGTAAATAGTTTGCCTCATCACGGTGTATTGTTTAATTTACTCTCAATTAATATTTATTTATAAAGAAATATATATTTATAAGAAATGAATAATATATATTTATAAAGATAATATATACACTCAAGAGCCAAAACATTATGACCACCTGTCAATAACGAGTTGGCCCACCTTTGGCGCAACACAGCTTCAACCCGCCTTGGCATGGATGCCACAAGTCCTTGGTAGATGGCCGGAGACAGGTTGTACCAGATGTTTAAGCAACGGTCACGCAAATCCGAGATATTGCGAATTGGTGGTCTTTGAACTCTGAGCTGCCGTCCCATGACATCCCAAATGTGTTCTATCGGATTGAGATCCGGTGAGTTAGGCGGCCAGGACATTAACTGGAATTCAGCATCATGTTCCTGGAACCACTCCAACACAATTTTAGCTTTGTGACACGGGGTGTTGTCCTGTTCGAACATTCCATTTCCAGCTGGAAAAACAGAGGCCATGTAAGGGTGCAACTGGTCCTCAATGATGCTCAGATACCCTGTAGCATTCATGGTCTGCTCTACCACAACCACGGGTCCCAGAGACGCCCAAGAGAACGTCCCCCAAAGCATAATACCGCCACCACCGGCCTGTCTATGACCTACTGTACATTGAGGGAGCAACAGTTCGCCTGGAAGACGGCGTATCCTGACACGGCCATCGGCGTGATGAATGACAAACCGTGATTCATCTGACCAGGCAACTCTCTTCCACTGATCCATGGACCAGTCACGATGTTCCCGGGCCCAGCGCAGGCGCAGTAGGCGATGACGCTTGGTCAGCAAAGGCACACGAGTGGGACGTTTGCTGCGTAGCCCCATATCCAACAGTGTCCGCTGAACAGTGTGCTGCGATACTATTCTACTTGGCCCTGCATTGTATTGGGCTGTCAGCTGAGCCACTGTCTGGCTCCGGTTTTGCTTCACCATGCGAGACAGTCTCCGACGACCTTTTTCTTTGATAGCGTGTGGACGTCCAACACCATGTCGTCTACTGCTGGTTTCACCGTCATTCATCCACTTTGCATAAGTACTAACAACTGTAGGTCGCGAACAACCCACGAGTCGTGCAGTTTCGGAAATACTTGTTCCGAGCCTTCGAGCCATTACAATCTGCCCTCTATCAAAGTCGCTTAGATCCGCAGCCTTTCCCATCACACACAGAATTAAGTGAAAGAATGATTCTTCAGACTCTCCAGCAGCAGTTAAATACCACTTCCACCTGATCACGTGCCTTCCACGTCATCTAGGCGAATTCATTGCAAAATGTAGGGGTGGTCAATGACCACCCCTACATTTTGCAATGGGTCGAACTGGTCCCACTGGTCATAATGTTTTGGCTCCTGAGTGTATATGTAATAGCAGGGGCTCGGGTCGAAGCATGATTGCTCGGGTCGAATGCATGATTGCTGGTAGCTTTGGAAGACTGTTCTCGCCTTATCTACTTGAGGTTAAAAAGATGGCATGTCGACCGGCCGTGCATCACAAACGTTTTTAAAACAGTTCCCGCATACAATGTCGTTGGCCGATGCCGTTTTTCAGCATCTCGAAAGTAGCTATAAAGAACTGGCCCCTCAATTCATCTCAACCCTCGGACACACAAATCATACCACAAACTTCTCGAACTACGTATTTATTAAGTTCACTGGCCCCTCCGCCGGGTTTTTCGTAGCAGACAAATATTACAGAGTGCGTCTAAATTTAGACATCAGATAGTTTTATAAAGTTATCCCATCACGTGACACAGAGGTGTGACTTACTTTTTGATTGGATAAAAGTTATTTGTTGATGCGCTGATCTGATCGAATTTTTATGGACGCCGCGTCGCGTCTAATTTCGTTAAAAAGTCAGCCATCTTTAATGATATTGCCTGGGGTGACCAAAAATTGTAACAATGGGATTTCTACATAAGTTTTACTGGGACGACACTGCTAAAATTTAGCCTATCTTTTGGGATTTAACACGAATGCCCAAGGGAAAATTAAGTACTTAATAAGATTAAAAAGGGGTATGTAATTTTGAATAGTAAAGTGATGAATTAATAGTTTTTAAATGTTAAGAGTGTTGAATTAAGACATTACTAGTTTTTTAATATTATAGAATAGCCCCCCCCCCCCGTCCGAAATGAGGCTGACCTACAATGCCTGCATTGGAGGGCAGACTCACTCAGATCAGTGAGAAGAATGGACATTAACAAAAATTTGGAATAGTTTCTTTAAGTGTTGTCAGCAAAAGTTAGCTATCGCAAAAAAAAATTTTAAAAATCACGTGACGAGATGACTCTACATCATTAGCAACTTTATTGAAAACATAAGAAAAATCACTTTATAACATAAGAAAAACAAGTACTCCCATAACTCACATAAGAAAAACAAGTAAACTTAAATTTTAAAATTCTACATAATTTCTAGCTGAAAAGAATGATGCGTAGGGCTGCAGTCCCCACTCATCAAAATCTCAGAAAAAAAAATCAATTAAGTACAAAAAAAATTGTAAATTACCAAAAAAAATTTCACTGGAAACATATATTGAATACAATCTCTACCATCCTCTCGAGTTGAATAATACAAAATAACAGAACATGACAATAAAAATATCAAAAACAAACAAAAATTACGTAAATGAAGTTGACTTTGATAACAAGTTGAAAATTCAAAAATTTTCCTCAACTTTTACTGCTATGGAGTTAGTCCGAAACAAAAACAAAAAAAATTTATTTATTTTTTCTTTGCCATGAATTTGATGTGCAACATTTTTAGTCCTTTCATAGTCATGACCTTGTTGAGGAAATTACACCATTTAAAAATCACAGTCTTTTTAGTGCTGTGCTATTTTGTTTCACCAACTTAGATTACACACAAAAATTTCACATTGTCTTGACTTGCTTATATATAAAGAAAAATAGTTCTTTAGCCATGTAATAAAAATCACAGTTTATAATAAAAATCACATTTCTAATATATAAATTGTATATAAAAATTACAGAATATTTGTTACATTACTAAAAAACTAAATTACCTTAAAAGTTTTCAGTATATCAATTTCTTAATTATTTTATTTATTTGTATATCTTTATTTTTCTTATTCTCATTTCGATATTCATTATGTTCATTGTTTCAACATTATTTACTTATTAAAAAGAAATCTCTATTCAATATTCATTATTCATTCTTTTCATTTCTCTTCTAACAATATTTACTTATTTTAAAAATATTTTCTCTTAATATTCAACTTATTCATTCTACATTCATTTGTGCACATTTATTTTAAGTCTATGTGGATATCCAAGTTTTTGTGTTGAAGGATCCTTGTTGTATGTGTGTCACCCAAACTCTTAGTTTCAAATTCTTTCTTAATTCTACCTCTAAGGAGTGAGGGTTTGTGTTTATGTTTGTGTAAAAAGTGGGTTTTCTTTCTCCCTATTGTACAGCGACTAATAAGGAGGAAAGAATGGTCGTACAGTGGACCAACCGTTATTTTCCCGACAGGATATGACAGCCAGAAAAACAACATCCTGCATAGTACAAAGATGGAGAAAAAGGAAAAATGTGCATATGTCATACCTGTGGGAGTGTAATATAGAAATGGGAGGACAAAGGAGTGGCCATCCCAAAGCCTGTTTTACTTATTACTTAAGCATATAGTTTTCAGCACTTTAAGTGTCTGAATTGGTGAATTAAAAACAAATAACAAAAAAAATCAGAAAAGATCTTAAACAGCTGGGATGACATCCCACGCGCTTGTAGAGGGGTCGATAGGAACGATTATTCAAGGAAGAGAAAATTTACTGAACGGTAAAAGAAGTATAAATGTCATAGTCGGGTTTAATTTCAGATCCAAAAAAAAATTCACATATAATAGTACTCTTAAGAAGAAAGTTTAAGTTAGACAGTTTTTTTATATCACATTTTGGTATGAATCCTCGCTATATTTTTCGCATACTCATAATTTCTTTTTAATATCTTCACAAACATATCTCTATCTCGAGAATTTTCTGGGGCGGATGAACCAAATATAACATACAATGGTTTTTAATTCTCCACTTGTGGTTTTTTTGGCACCCGAAGTCATGTTATAAGGACGTTCCGTTTATATGAAAACTGTAATTACGCCCTTAAGTCCCACTGTATCTCCTTTACTTAAATCCTCCGGAAATCTCCCTTACTTAAATTCGTAAAAATACTCGCGAAGTCTAAAATCAAATGTAATATATTAATAATAATCAAAATATCAAAATTATAAAATTTTATTGATGTCTGAAATAATTTCTAAGTTATCCATGCAGATATTTTTCAAAATAAAAACCACAAGGCTCGCATCAGATGTTTAGATTTAGAAAGCTTAACTTGAAAACCGCAAGGCGACCTTCAAACGCTCCTCTGTTTATACAAAAGCGCGCCCCAAACACGGAAGTGATTTCATTTTAAAGTACATTTTTTTTTTCTCCGCGACGATTTTGAACTGGGTGCGAAAACAAGTATTTATAGAATTACTATACTTATTTAACATTTCAATTTAACGTAACCACAGATCATTACTTTTCTTTAAACACTAAAATATTCATTACCAGAAAAAAAACTCAGAAATACTATAAAAATTATACAGAAAACACACACTTATAATCATTTTATCAAATACTGTATAAGTCTCAAAACTTTCTTTAGTGCAATCCAAAATAAAAACAAAACATTCATTTTACTGAATTCAGCTCAATAGTCAAATGAATCTACTGAGAACAGGAATTAGTTAATTTTTCTGTTCATACACTAAAATGAAAATATGTCATATATATTTATAAAGAATATGTATTTATAATAGATAATATATATTTATATATTTATAAAGAAATGAAAAACGGCTGTAGATAAAAACTGCATCAGTTAACAATGTTACAAAATATATCTGTAAGAAGTGGGATTTAAAATAAATATACAAATAAAACTCAAAACGCTGCACTTCCTTACGGAAGATCAATGTTTATTCGGGAAGATTGCAGTAGAAAAGCCTAACTCAGTCGGGTAATGAATATATCCAGTAGGATAATTTCCAAACAGCTTCGGTAATTTTCCCTACAATATTTCGAAAACATAGTTACCGATGTCTACAGATACTCTGCAAAGATTTTTCAAAAGTTCTCCGGCTCATGCAGAATTGATTCCATTTTAGGCCAACAATTTTTCAATCTCGACTCTGTAGCAGCTTGCGTGCCTCAAGACAGTTTTGTAAATACCAAGATTTTTGCGTTTTGCATAAACAAACAATTCGGAGACAAGCGCCATTAAAAAACAGAAAGTCCGTTTGTCTTAGGAAAAGTATTTTTCTCTCCTGCTTTCGATTATGAGGGTATTATCTTTGTACAGAATTGTTTATTCGTACTTTTTTTATATCATACAGTAGAGTCCCGATAATCCGAAATGATTGGGAACAAACCCTTTTCGGATTAAGCGAAATCATTCTTAAAATATACTTAAATTACATAATAACATGTGATTTCATAAATATTACATACTAGAAGGTAACCCGTCATTTTGACGTCATAATACTAATAATGACGTCATAATGGAAAAAAGTTTATGAAAGTTAAAAAATATCCCGAATTATCTAACAATATTGCATTTAATCCACACCTTGTAAAAACAAACCCTTTCATTATTTTTTATTTATTTTTTCATGCGATTAGAGTAGTAGACTGCCATCCAACCCGTCATTTTGACGTCATAATATTAATAATGAAGTCATAATGGAAAAAGTATATGAAAGTTGAAAAATATCCCGAATTATCTAACAATATTGCATTTAATCCACACCTTGTAAAAGCAAACCCTTTCATTATTTTTTATTTATTTAGTTTTTCATGCGATTGGAGTAGTAGACTGCCATCCAGTTTTTTACAGCTCACTACGCGATATGAATACTTGACCTACTTGATTCATTCACATTCAAGTTTGTTTACTTTCAGAATTCATCACAAAAGTAAACAGATTTTTAAAAACTTAAATATACAGCTAAAAGCATCCAATTTTTTTTTAGTTCTGAATGTTTTATAGAAAAATAGGCTGAACAAACGTGATTTGATGGAGAAGATATTAGTTTTTAGGTAAGAGAAAATTCTGATCCACATCTGGAATTGAAATTAAGCCTAACCGGCATTTTGTTTACTGAGGGCTTCAATTGAAAGATGAGTACAGCCCGGAAGTGTTATACAGAGACAAGGGCTATTATATATATAATTTCGTATGATTACACAGTTTATTTTGTAAGGTCTGTCTAAACATTACCAAATCTCTGGACGCAATGGGTGATAAGAGGGCGGAACGTTGCCTAGTACAGTACAGTAGAGTGTAAGTTGTTCGTACAGTACAGTATGAGATTTCAGACGATCAGTAGATTGTTGAAAGAACCTGTCAACGTCTCAGACGAGAGTGAAGGTGAATCAGACGGTATCCCACTCAGACGCCACGGCTGCATTTGATGTAGCGTTACGTAATTTGGCTTCAAGGGAGGGGTATTCTTCTCTTCCGCGAAAACATTTAACAGATTTTTTTCAAACCAATGTAGTTCAGTGACAATTAAATCAGTACATTGTCTAACTTTGAGTTTTCTTGTAATTTTCAGAAATATACTTTATATTACTAAGTATCACTGTGGCTTTATTGTAACCTGAGTTCTTTTTTGACTTTTGGTTTCGGATTAAGCGGACTTTCGGATTACCGAAGTTCGGATTATAGGGACTCCACTATATTTGTGTTAGTTCCGCACCGAATTCACTCGCATGGGCACGAATAACCACTCGATATTTTCCTGCGAAAATCAACATTAATTATTTCTAAGTGAGACCACATGATAATAACTATTGTTTGCTGTTTTCTTGCTGCAAAAATGAAGCCATTAATTGAGTCGATGCAATTTTGACTGTGGTTTATTTTATTTTATTTTATTTTATTCTATTCATTTATTTATTTATTTATTTTTTGAGGGGGGGAGCAAAAATACTGAATTATCGTGCACGCATCACGATTGTTGTCTATTTGGACCTATAGAGAACGGAAGTAGACATTCCATCTAGCATTTATCTGATATCATATCAATTGCTTTACTTGGAAAGTCATCGATAGGGTCACCCCAACTCACGGATGCTATAGGGAACTGTATATAATTACAACGACGGCGATTGACCTGGGTTATTTCTTTGGTAATCAGTCAGACAGCAAGTACTTTTTATCGTCAGCGAAGAGGCGATTGCTTATTTATTTATTTATTACTAGCTGAATACCTGTACTTTGCTACGGAGTACATTCAAATTAAATACAACGGTCAGTGAATGCAATTAATGAAAAAAAAAATATATAATAAATGCAACGATCAATGTATGCAATTGATGTAAAATATATATATATATATATATTATATATATATATATATATATATATATATATATATATATATATATATATATATATATATATATATATATATTTATAAAAAAATCATAACGGATATTTTTATAGACAAAATAATGTAGAAGAAAATATACAAATTAAATGCAACGGTCAATGTATGCAATTAATTTGTATGTTCAGTATCCATAAAACATACTCATTTGAATTAAAATTCTTTAAAAATTTCCATCTCCATTAGTCTAGTGGTTAAATTTTATCTTTTACCGTATTTCAATATTTTTTTTGTCAATTTATTTCGTCGTTATGCACGTGACGCTAAATTAATTTAAAGTATCGCAAAAAGAAAAGAAACCACGTGATCAGTATTTAATAAATTAAATTCTGAAAATTAATCTTTAAAAATTCCCCAAAAATCAGAAAAGGGAGGTAAATATTCAAAAAAGACATCATTTAAAAGGAATTTTTATGATCTTCCTCGTGATATAAATTTTATAACCCTCGGATAATTATTTTAAATGCAAACTTAAAAAAAATTATAAAACAGCTTAAAAATTTAATTTAAAAAAAAATCCAAGAGGAATGTTTTAAAAATCTTTGTGCACCCCTACACTATAAGAAGAATCGCCATGCAAAATTTCAGCCCTTTAAGTCCAGCGGTTTAGTCTGTGCGTTATATGTCAGTCAATGAGTTACGAAACTGTTTTATATATATACATTATTATTATTATAAATTAATTAATTTATTTACTTGTTAGTGGGGGGGGGGGAGTGAATTCCTGCTGATATTTGCCAAGTTAAAATAGTGGTCGTTGGTGGATTATATTCCTATTGAATGAATTGGGAAAAATAATATCAGTTTCCACAGTGGCGCACCCAGGATTTTTCTCTTAGGGGGGGGGGGGGCGGAGATGAACGGATAAAAATATTTATAATTCATGGGGGGGCCGAGATAGACGGATAAAAATATTTATAATGCAAAATCTATATTCATAATGCAAAATCTAAATTCATAATGCAATTTATATTTCTTTGGGGGGGGGGGAAGGCCAATCGGGCCCCCGCCCGGGGGTGCGCCACTGAGTTTCTGTGCCTCAGGGTGGCTGGAAAGCGAGGAATCGAAGTACACTGATTTTCATGCGTATCTGACTATGAATTTTTATGCGTCCTAAAGATCTATGTCCGTATCATCAGGGTATCTTTCAGGTAGGGTGTAACTGAATATATAGGGTGTAACTGAATACAAAGTTTATTGTTGCTAAATAACTTTCGCTCAGGATCCGATTTAGAAAATTCTTGACTATAGGCGCAACTCGGAATGGGGGCTGCCTAACACTGATGTGGGCGTAAAATTTCCAAAATTGACGCACACACACACAAAATAATAATAGTCCTGAATGATTTTGAAAGTACCATTTTACAAAGAATTGGCTATTTGAAGAGTAGAAGCCTAGAACATTATCAAATAACAAAAAGCAATACAACATATTATCTTCATCATTAAAACACCAATACAAAGCAACCCGAAAAACTTATTAATCCCTTTTATACACTATATCCCTTTTATACACTATACATATACTATACATATGATGAACCATTCAATCAAATTTGAAAGGATATATAAAAAAATTGCTATTATAAATGGTAAAATTGAAAAAAAAAATTGAATTGGGAATTTTTTTCTTTTAAAATGAAATTTTGGGGGCCCCCCTAACATTCGGGGGCCCCTAGGCCCGGGCCTACCAGGCCTAATGGAAAATCAGGACCTGCTTTCGCTTGAAACGATTTAAAAATTACACTACGGCTATAAGCATAGAGCAATAACTATTACTTTACAAAGTAGAAAGATGAAACAGTAAATAAAATCTTTAGATAACCGTAAAATCACAATCTCGAGATATATTTTTTCCATAATGATGCATCTTTCGGAGTGGTTATTGTTTTGGCTGTGTTGGGTAACTAAATAGATGCTGATGTAATTCAACCGGGAAATTTCAGAGCTTTGACCAGAATCAACTATTTTATGAGTAATAGGAAAGAGCCTCAAAATAACATTTAAAAACCTAAATTCTACTACTTTAAAAAAGCTATAAAAACGGACTCGGTTATGGATTTTTAAATTGCCCCAAGGTGTTATTAATTAAATTTATAATTTTTTTCCGCCTTTGTTTAATGTTGTCAAAGAATTGTTGTATTATTTGTTTGATTGGAAATTTTAGCGATGTTGAGAGGACAGGAACACAAATGAGACTATTACCAATGAGACTACCAATGAGATTGTAATATCACCTGAGTGAAATATATCTTTCTTATTTGGTTGATTTCTTTTTTTTTTTTTTTTTCCGAACGTTTCACACACGAAAAAAATATTTCAGGTAGTCTCCTCTAACGAAACTACCGTGGGTTATTACTTAGGATTAGGGCCTGTTTATATAAGAGTCTGGTAGCGGAAGCGTTAAAGTATTGAAATATATTTAACCAATGACAAACCTCCAAACAATTAGCAACGAAATTTTTAACGCCTATAATTGGTTTATTTCCGTCTCAGCGCCATCTTTCTTTTTACGCTTCCGCTACCGGACACCTCTGTGAACAGGCCTTTACTTATCGTTTGCTTATCTCTCTCTTTTTCTTCTTTTTTCTTTTTTTAACGCATTTTGGTACTTTTCTGTTTAACTGCTTACTGCTACTGGGTTTGGCGCTCTGCCAAAATTATAACTCGCGACGCAGGACAATTTTTTTCTCTCCGCAGGACCGTTATTGAGGAACGTAATCCTAAGTTAAAAAAATACACTTAAAACCCCTAAGATATTTCATTATGGGAAACATTATTTTCCTCTAAAACCGCGGCGCAAAAGGCAGCTTAAGTATTTTTATAAAAAATCATATAAAATGTTTGCTGAAGAAAAAGGTGAAATACAAAAGAATCGATTGAAAGAATTTATATTTTTATTACCATGTTTTTATTAACTTGCTTTCTTGTTTGTTTGTGTGTTTGTCCCTTACAAATCTTGCAATCGATTTTTAACTAACTTCCCGACTAGCTAGACATTTGAAACTATTAGAGTAGCTCAGAACACGATGACAATGCAATTTTTTAATACTTTTAGCCATCTTTAAGCAAAATTAAATTAATTTTCAGTTATTTTCAGTAATTTTGTTTTGTAGACTGGTGCAGCCATCTATCGGCCGGGACGGGAACGAAAAGTTAAACGCAAGTTAACTTCCAATTAACTTCATTTTCTTTCAAGTTGATGGGATAATTCATCAAACAAATTTTAAAAAAGTATTTATTAATACATAGAATTGTCAAGTTTATATGATTCAAGAGAAAATTTAAAAACATGGTATATAAAAAGTTCTTTTTTTCTTGTAATTATTAATTAAAAAAGACTACTGGTGTAGACAGGACTTCTGTATCTAATATCTATTAGAAGGGGTGTTCCATTAAAAATTGTGGGTAAAATCACACAAAAAAAGAAAGGGTACAGAAAATACGGGTACAGCAAAATGTACAAAAATACGGGTACAGCAAAATGTACAGCAAAATTATGTTATTCTTGTACAAAATACCTCCCCTCAGATGATATGCTACGATCCACCGTTCAGTCCCCTTTTCAAAGTATGTGGCGAAGGCTTTTTGTGGAAGCTGTTTCAGTGAACCCTGTGAAGCTGAAATAACGTCAGCCATTGAATTTTCTTCTACGGAACTTCCCCTTCAACGTCGAAGACAACCAGAAATTGCGTGGAACGAGGTCAGGACTGTAAGGAGGTGGTGACAGGGTTTTAATATTTCATTTTGTGAGAAATTGCTGCATACAAGCAGCAACATGCGGGCGTTATCGCGGAGTAGCGTCCACTTTTCTACGCATTCAGGTCGCTCTCTCGATTATGTGTTGTCGTAGACGCTTCCAGACTGAAACTCAATATGCAGGATTGGCAATGGTTTTTATTGAAACGGCATGTTGATAGACTAAACTTTTGTGATCAAAGAAAATTATCATCATTACCTTTCCAGCTGATTTGGTTTGTCGGATTATTTATTTATTTATTTATTTTTTTTTTTGAGGAATTGAGGGACCCACCTGGAACACACACAACGAACCAGTAATTTGTTGTGTAGAATGCGAGATTTCAGCGTTTTCGAAATATTAATTTGACGCTGCTATGGTTTCACATAATATTCGCGGATCTTCTCGTAGGATTTCCCTGAAAATGTTAATACTGCGTTCTCTAACAACAATTTCGGGTCAACCAGGCCTAAAAGCGATTTCTTCTGCCAAACGCCACCCTTTTCTTTCTTTTTTTTTGAAATCACAGTTACATCTAAAAATCGTCGACTCACAAAACATTTGACCGTATAAAAGCTGGTTTCTTTATCAACTGTTTCTGGAGCTGTTTTGTTCAATCTATAGCAAAATTTTATCGCACAATGCATTTCATTTCTTACCTCTGAATCCCTCACTTCCATTTCTGTGTGCGAAACGCAAACGATCTTTAAACAACTACTCAGTGACGGCATCAGTTCCACGTTTAAAAACGTTTCCCACAGATTCTTCTTTAATTCAGAAATTCGTTTGCAGTTTCATTTTTGACTTTGGCATAATTGCCGACTCGAGAAAAAAATGCTCTTAGTTTTTATGGAATGTCCTTTGTATATAGATATATATACATATACACACACACAAACAATTAAACTTCTCTAGCCGGCCAACCCTATTCGACGACTACCCTCTAAACGGGCATATTTTGTTTTCAGAACAGATTCGAGACTCCATAGAGCCAATGTTATGGAAAAAAACCTCTTCTCGACGTCCACCTCTCAAAACGGCCACTTTTTTCGTAACTGTGGCTATATATATATACAGTAGTGGCCAAATTATTAGATTTTTTTTTGATTTTGGATTTTTTAACACTTGCTTATCCATAACTGCAATAATAATTATCGGTATGGAGCAAGTACAATACAAGAATGTCCTGGAGAAAAGGTTCTTACCTCAGTTGGATGAGTGGTTCCCAGATGGGAACTGCATTTTCATGCAGGATGGGGCACCCTGTCATACTGCTAACTCGTTAAAGCGATTCTTCGATGGAATAGGGTTAGAGGTGCTACCGTGGCCAGGAAATAGCCGTGATATGAATCCAATCGAAGGAATTTGGAAAGACCTCAGTCATCTGCAACAACAAACAAATGCTCATCGAACGTCTGATTGAAATGTGGGTGAGGGATCCAGAAATACCATGCCTAATCAGCAAATACATACATGGTATGCCTGATCGCATCCGAGCTCTTATCAAGGCAAAAGGGGGCCGCCACAAAATACTGAGAACCGGAAAGTTCATAAGTCATACCTTAAGATGTTCAAAAACATGTTTATTCTGTTAAAAAAACATTAAAACATTAAAAAAATGTAAATAACTGGAATAATAAATAAAAAAATTCTTTTCCTAAGAATTTCTAATAATTTGGCCCCTACTGTATACACACTATCTACCAATAAGTATTTGGACACCTATGATAGAAAAGAAAAACAAAATTTATTCATATTCAATTGCTGGTAGAGTCTCCACGTGAGGCAATTACAGCCTCAACCCTCCTTTTGTCCATAAGACCTTGTATGACGACTAGTGGAATTTTCTTCCACTCGGCTTGGAGAAGACATGTAAGTTCCTTCACCGATTTTGGACGGTTGTTGTACCCCTTAATTCGGCAATCCAACTCGTCCCAGAGGTTCTCGATAGGGTTCAGGTCTGGGTTCTGGGCTGGCCAGTCCATTCAATTAACCCCATTGTCACCAAGCCAATCCTTGGTGGACCTCGCAACGTGACACCTGGCGTTGTCGTCCTGGAAGTAACATGAGTCCAACCCGTAAAACTGCCACAACGTAGGAAGCCCACTGTCATCCAAAATAGTGCAGAAGGCGTCGTCATTGAATTTACCTTGAATTGTGACCAAGGGTTCCAGTCCATACCAGGAGAAACACCCCCACACCACAATTCTACCTCCACCGAACTTTACTGTGGGCACAATGCATTCTGGACGGAGGTGTTCTCGAGAGAGACGCCAGACCCAGACCCTGACATCCGAACGGTAGAGGGTGAACCTTGATTCGTCGCTCCAGAGAATCCGTTTCCATGGATCTACGGTTCACTTTCGACGTGCTTTGCCCCACAATAACCGAGCAGCGTGGTTGGACTTTGTGATTAAAGGCTTATAGGCGGCAGCACGACCATGAAAACCAAGCAGATATGCTTCCTTACGGATGGTATTCATCGAAACAACAATCCCGGGTGCCTGTTAAAACTCCTGGAGTATGTGGATCATCGGTTGGGTGCGGTTCTTCCGAATTTCTCTGGACAGCATCCGTCGGTCTCTATCTCCCAGTTTCATGGGTCTGACGACTCGGTGTACATTCCGACAATCACTGCTCACCTTCCACTTCTGAATCACATAGGCCACTGTCGATTTTGGGTAATTCATCTCGCTAGATATGTCCCTTAAGGATCGGCCATTTCTGTGATACCCGATGATTACACCTTTCTCGAAATCAGATAACTCTGCACTTCATAGCATCTTGCATGCGACTAATGCCAATGTTGTTTCCTACACGATATTCAAAGGTGGAGGGCGTGACGTATATCAGGACCGCAGATATTGTCATTTGCATGGGCGTCCAAATGCTTATTGGTAGATAGTGTATAATTATCATCGTTATTTTTTTTATAAAACTGTTATAAGGGTATAAAATCAGGGAAAGCGTGTTGAAGGGTAGCCTTTATTGTCCACGGTATCCTAGACAGTTGCTATTTGAGAAGTTTTTGATTGTACTGCGACATTGTGTCAATTACTACACGAAATTAGTTTTTATATAACTATGTGATGCCCCGTTCCTACCCCTCAATATGTCATCTATCTGCGAACTGTTGATCTGGGCGGTCTCATAAACTCTTGTATAAGAGGCCATAAAGTTCTTGTAATGTGCGGTTTTGACGTTATAGAACGCATAAATCCCAGAGTGGTTCGAGGGCTCTTCAGATTTTGATATTATAATGACGGCTAGAATCCCATAAACTTCGAACGCTTACCAGCACTTCAAACGCCAGAGAAATAAATCCCTTTGAATTCGCTGACAGTATAAAGACAGACGGCAAGAGTCCCAGGGAGAGAGAGCTGTTTTTTGAGTGCCAGAGAGACGGAGCTCTCCTGGTCAGAGGCCTTATAGACCAGAGCTGTCTTTGCACCTGCAGCCAACCTGATGATCTAACTATATATTCGAAATCGCTGTACATACTTGCTTTAAATGTTGTAGTTGTAGTATGTTTTACGTATCGTAGTAAAATAGTTGAAGCGACATGCTTGTCTTATTATTGACTACTTTACAGCACAAAGAACAGACAAACATAATTTCTTGCATTATGATTTACTGCACATAAGTGTACTATCTACACGATTTGTTTATGATTTATTAAGTTGAAATGAAGATTCACAATGCCATTTTGAAGAAGACCTTGTTTATGTATGAACTTGTTTATTTTCCATTCTCTTAAAAAAAAAAACTCATTTGACTCCAGTGAGAGTGTTTCGAAATGCAATGTGAATGCATTAAGACAATGTCCAAAGTTTTCTTTTCCCTTGTTTCCGATACTTGTTTTCGGGAGACTTAACATTCTTTCGATAAAGTCTGACCATTTATTTTAGAGCAGAGGGGGAACGGAAAAAGAAAATTACTCCTGGCATTGCAGTTTGTTTAAACGCAACGACCTCTCCTAATGAACGCATAAGCACCTTATGAATGCAAGCGCAGGCAAATCGATCATTCGTTAAGCATTTTATGCAACGCATTTGGCAAAACGAATCGACAAAACCGGGCATTATTGGACTTGGTGAGGGGGAAAAAATGCCGGGGAAAAAAACAAAAAGAGCACTCTCTTATAACTCCCCGAAAATACTGATTACTTCAAAACGCTGCATAAAAACTGAAATAATGCGAAGAGCGGAAATTATAAATAGATTCAAGTAATCATTTTTTCCCTCTCTCTCTCTCCTTCCATTCTATGAAAAGAGCGTCCGTTCATTTATCATACACAAAACAAAATGCATCGGGAGCGAATTTTAATTAACCGTAATTATCTTGATCAGGGCAAAAGCTAATTAATGGAACGCGTACTTGAAAGGAGATTTTTTCCCTATATATGTCTGTTACTTTTTATTTCCAGAGATTTCCTGAGCGAGAAATGTGCCATAAAGAATCAAAAGCTTTGGATATCACAAGTAGGTATTATAATTATTATTTGCTTTATGGCGAATTTTTTTTTTTTTCGCCGCTGTTGTTGAAAGAGGGGGGAAAAAACACTAATTTTATGGCGGAATTAAGTTACAAGGATGGTGTTGCAGGCAAAAAATGATGCATATAGGAGGATTAATTAATTAATTAATTAATTAAACCAAGAAAGAGCGCGGTGGAATTATTTTTTGTTGTTTTTACTTTTTATGGAATGGTGAGATTGGTCTCGAAAAACCATCTAGGAGAGATATTCGAAATGGAACTTTTTTTAATGATATTTAAATCCACAAGATAGGACTCGAAGAGTTAAATTTGTTTAGACACATTCAGCCACTTCAGATTTTTGGAGTGGTGTCTCTCGCTCATAAATTTCTTTGACGTCATTTTTTCTTTTCCTTTTATTTCTTTTTTCTTTTTTGGGGTGGGCCTATAATTGGGTTTTGTTTATTTTTTTAACGGGAAATTGTTTGCAGTTGAGATGCTTTTGTTAGTTTGGATAATTGCATGTGAATTATTGATTCGCAAATAATGAGCTTGGGCAAAAAATGACGAGAGAAAATGATGAATAAAATAAGAGCTTTTGACGAATCTCATGAATTAGAGGAGAAGTTCGCTTAGAAGAAGAAAGAAAAAAAATGCAGTGAAGTGTGCACGTAAAAAATAAAGTGGAAATCAATTCATGTGTTTTTGCCTGTGACATAACTAAATTTTTGGCACTTTTTTTTCTTCTCGTTATAATGGATGAAATACAACAATAGTATTTGGGCACAAATTATGAAAGTATTATTTCTGATAGAAATGCACCCATAAAAGTTTGCTTTCATCATATCATAGTGAAATCAATTACGACTTAAGAAAATATTAAAAAAAATAAATTTGTTTGAGAGGACCGGAATCAGTCGAATATTTTTTAAATTTTTTTACTTCAAGCAAACGTTTTTATCGTTTTCTCACGAAGCTCTTTTTAACGTAGGATTACGTTCCTCCATAACGGTCCTCCGGAAAGCAAAATTTCAGACGCTAAAACCATCCGCCGTCGCAAGTTATTTTTGCAGCGCGCCAAACCCAGTCTGTATCGCTTGGGCAAGCAGTAAACAGTTAAACAGAAAAGTACCAAAATGCGTCAAATTTTGACATACATAAATGTATATATATACATACGTATATATATATATATATATATATATATATATATACACACTGCTCAAAACAATTAGGGGAGCACATGGTTTTAACGAAATTACGCAAATACTTACACCGATAAGTAACATAAAATAAATCATCCATAATTTAAAGCCTAGCAGGAAACAGAAGAAGAAAACTTCATATGCAAATCAAAGTTCATGACGTCAAAAACCAGAAAAAGAACATAAGGGCGGAAATCGGGATGTTGCAGAAACGTCTGTTTCACTGCCTTAACTGTGAAATTCGATTGCTCAGTTAATCTTTTTGAGAAAAGGTGACTTGAAAATGTCTCAACAACGTGATTTACCGGAATCCATGGCATGGCGTATTATAGGCAGACTTGAATCCGGGCAAACACAACGTAGTGTCAGGGACGCTGCTGGAGTCGCCAGAAGTGTCGTTGCAAGGCTGTGGAATCGATTCCAAGACAAAGGGAATGTTAGACGTCGACCAGGGCAAGGTCGGCCACGCGCCACTACAGCAACTTATGACCGGTATATACTGTTAACAGCTCGTCGAAACAGAACAGACAATGCTACTCAGCTGCAAAGACAGTTGCTTTTGGCAACAGGACGAAGGGGGTCGAGCCAAACAGTGCGTAATAGGCTTCATCAGGGAGGTCTCTATGCACGTAGGCCAATGGTCTGCATTCCGTTGACCTCACGCCACCGTGCGGCTCGAAGAAGATGTGCTGCTGAACATCGAGATTGGGAGCAACATGATTGGAGCCAAGTGCTGTTTACAGACGAGTCCCGATTCAGTCTGGAGTGTGACACCCGACGTGTTTTGGTATGGAGGGAAAGGGGCACTCGAAATAACCCCACATTCGTTCCTGAAAGGTCACAATACAGACGAGCTGGTTTTATGGTATGGGGTGGAATCAGCATAGGTGGACGTACGGACCTGCATATCATTCGGAATGGTACTTTGACGGCCCGAGGGTATGCAGACGAGATACTGAGACCTCATGTCATACCTTACGCTGCAGCCATTGGAGATTCCTTTGTTTTCCAGCATGATAATGCCAGACCGCATACAGCTCGTCTTGTGGAGAACATGCTTGAAGCTGAAACAATACAGCGTATGGAATGGCCAGCGTGCTCTCCTGACCCGAATACAATCGAGTATGTTTGGGACATGCTCGGACGTCGCATTGCTGCGAGACCAAGGCCTTCTTTAAAGGCGCAATTCCACTGAGGCAACTTTTAGGCAACAAGTAGCATGCGGCATTGACGCATGCTACACACAGTCTTTCCACTGAAGCAACATGAAGCAACAAAAAACAAAGTCTCCTTGCCGCATGCTACAAGTTGATTGTTGTTGCCCGCGCGCATGCGTCACCTTTCGCCATTTTAAACATGTTGAACAGTGTTGCCGTTATCCAACAGTCAGCGGATCAGTGCGGCTTGTAGCGTGCGACATGGAGTGGAATATTGAAAAAACCACGTCATTATCCTTGACCTATTGCATTTATATTTATGAAGTTTTTCCAGTATAGAAAGTAAATCAGAACTGTTAATTTGAACCAGATTTTAGGCATTTGCGATGAAATAAATTTTTTTTATAGCTTCTGAAATACTTATAAATAGGCTCTATTTGTATAGTCAAAAGC
>OU015496.1:26514911-26749911 GCA_907164885.2 Dolomedes plantarius | reverse complement strand
GTTTCTTTATATTAGGTAAGTTTTCTACTTAATCTAAAATAAACCTCATAGCTTCATTTCGTAATGTGGCGCAATAGTAGCAAAGTCTGCTGACGTTAGAAGAACGATGATTTTCTAACGAGTTTAGGCCAATCTACTTAACGTATCTTCTTGATTCAGAGTCGAAATTTATCTTGGATATCTGCATTGTTTACAAAACTCCAACACCCACAAAAGAATAGCCTCATAATTTACAGTAATTAATGAATTTTCGCCGGATTATTTTAAGTTGCGAATACTACAGTCAACATGAAAAAAAAATTTATGAAACTTTAATCGGAGAGGGTTTGATTAGTGGCGTCATCTATGAACTTTTATATTTATGAAAAACTATATACCTAAAACTCAAAATTATCTTTGATATTTGATCGCCGGTTCCGTATCATTTGATTGAAATACCAAAGACATGATATAATTTTTTTTTTAATCCTCATTTAATTATAATACAAAGTTTAGCAGTTCAGAGCTGGTGTAGTTTATATGGTTTTATCTAGAGGTACATTTTTGTTTTCCTTGTTATAGAGAGGGATAATTAAATTTAAACATTCGTTAAAAAATTCATTTTCGAAAATGTAGCTAGATAAAGGGTTAGAGACACATTTCCAGAAAACTGGACTTATGGATGAAAGTAAAAAATATTTAACTTAAAAAGGTACGTATTCATAAAAACTTTAGTTTATTCGTTAAAAAATACAATATTCCACGCAATTTTTTAAAAGAATTTTAAATCCGAAATTTAGATAACTTCATTAGTGTCACATTTTAAAACAGCTTCAAAGTTCTTTATAAGGCACTCAAAATTATAAGTGATATTAAATTTATTCAAATATTCGCAAATATTATCCAGTGTAAAAACTGCGATAAAATTTATTTTTCTATAAATAACTTCTAAGTTCTTGGAGAGTACTCAACAACTGCGAATGGCATTAATAAACTTCTCAAAGCCATGACTAAATTTAGAATTTCTTAAATACTTTGGTGTTAAAGTGGTCCTTAAAATCTGAGATAAAAAATTAATTTCCTTGAAACATTTCCTAAGTTAAAAACTTCAATACTTTTTAAGTGTCACTTTAAAACATTCTAAGTTTCTTATTTAATTTTTTTCTCCTTTTTGAAAAAAAAAAAGTGAATTCTAATGAGTTTGGTATTTTTTTTTGGTCTAGCTTTTGAAAACACCGCGCGAACGTATTGCCACGAAAATATTTCAGGTTTTGAAAACACCTGAATTAAAAAATATATAGATGTTTATTTTTTTAAATGAGTATTTATTTTTAATCTTTGCCTTTTTAGAACAAGAAGAGAAAATGCGTAAAATCGAGGTCGGCCATTTTGTCCCCAAAACTAGACCATGGGATATTTCAACGGCCTTTGAATATCAGCTTCCCCTTTTACTGTTTTTTAGTATTCTATTGGATAGATCCTTTTCACAAAATGGTTAATTACTTGCAGACGGAATACTCAGGAGGAAGAAAAACCGCCAGCTGCAGAGGAAAAGGATAGGTCGAATAATTTTCGTAGTGAAGCTATATAGCCAGCTTGTTCAGCAGCAATGGACCAAGCCCTCAGAGGAAAGAACTATTGTGCTTTCAATGCTTCCAGGGTCCGACATTGCAACTGAGGGCCTATTCACATAGAATCCGTCGGCATCAGCGTGAAAGATTCCGTTGGCGCTGATTGGTTTAATGGGTCAATGATTGGTATATTACTAGTAAAAAAATTTTAACCTGACGATGACGGATTCTGTGTGAACAGGCCCTTATACCTTCCGAGGTTGAATCCTTGCCAGTGAATACTACAATTTAGACCGAGAACGTCCAGGGGCGATATCTTAGGGGCTCGTACCCTCCATCCATCCCTACAATCCCCACGAAGGACATTCCGGCCTACAGATTTAAAGTGCCCATACCAGGCGTAGACACGACAGCCTTCAGTGGCGCTTGTCAGGATTCGAACCGATGTGAAATTTTTTCACTGTGTTCTTATCTCTACGTTTAACCGACCATACTGCCAAGAAATTAGTAATGAATAACACCAAGGCTTTGACGCCCAGTGGCGAAGTGGTTAAAAGCATCAAGGCCATGCCACAGATCCAGGGTTCGACCCTGCGACTGGGCAAGGTCGAACCATGCCTTTCATCCCTTGAGTGGGTCGATCAAATGAGGACCCAAGCATTGACCACCTGACCGAAACATATGCTGTATGAAGCCTGCGGTCATGAAAGCAGAGATGGGTACCGCAGGCCTTGGTCCAAAGTGCTGAAAAGAAATTCGGACTGTTGTGCCATGAATTAGTTTTTAACACCAAGGTTTTACAACCCCTCACTTCATCGAGATTAGGTTTTAAGTGACTCGAAGCTAATTACTATCACAGGTGTTAGTTCTTTTGGGGCATGAGAAAGCTTAAAAGGAATACCAATAATTCATTTGATACTAAAAAATAGAGGTTTTTTTTTACCAAGAAGAAAATAGCCAAGAAGCAATTGTGTTGCTTCAGACTAGGTGGTTCTACCAAAAAATTGAATGGTCTATGGCAGGGGTCGGCAACGCGGTGCCCGCCCGCGAAATAATTTTAAAGTGCCTGCCGTTCAAATATCGAAAAATTTTAGATATTTGAACAACAAACGCTCGTAGTAGTAATGAATAATTTTAGTAAAAAAATTAAAAATCGTAAAATCGTAAAAATCAAAAACTGACCAGCCTGATCTCCCGACAGCGTCGCTCTCCCCTTGCTTCTATGATAAGTACGAGCTAAATTGGCGCTCTGGAAATCGCATATGGAGAAAGAAAATTTATCGCATTTCCCAAATTTAAAAATGGCGATAGAAAATTATTGCGAGGGAAATGCTACAACCTGTCAGATTGCCAAACATTTTGATTCCTTATTGGAAGAATTTCATACCAGATTTGAAGAATTCTACGAATTGGAGGCATTCTTGAAGTTTTTTATTAATCCTCTCTCTCATACAGAGAACGATGTCACTAATACATTCGAAACATATTTTAATATTTCCAGTAAGGAGGACTTAGAATTTAAAGTTATAAATATGAGAAATAACATTGAATTAAAATCACATCACAACGAAGAAATATTCTGGAATTTAGTGAATGAATAGCTTCCCGTTGTTGAGAAAATGTGCCCAGAAATTGAACTCTCTTTGTGCCTCGACATATGCTTGTGAATCTTTGTTTTCCATTATGATATACTTAAGATCAAAGTATAGAGTATATAGCTACTTCTACCCAGACTTGGGTGTATATAATTTGAAGTGGCACTCTAAATGAATTTGATACAAAAACAGTTTATACATGAAACAATGTTTATTGAATTCGTTTCACATATAGAATTTGCTTTTACAGCAATAAGCATACGTACTACTTGTACGGAATATATATTAGCATTCAATAAAAATACACTTTGAAAATACTCACAAACTAGAGAGTCAAACCAGCAGTTCTGCCACGTAAACTTTGGGCCCCCTAAGCACAAGCGCCGGTTAACACCTGGAGCTGCTTACCTCGTAGCTCCCTCTCGCTTATCTATCAAACTTAGCAACCTTTTTTTTTAAATCGAGCTGCATGGTATTTATACCAAGCGCGTATGCCGAAATTAGCATATCTCAAGCAGCTTCTTTAATTTATTCACTCAAAAGTTCGATTCTTGTGAATCGAATCTTATGTAAACCTTACAAAAGTACCAATCAAGCCTCACTGACGCTCAATTGGACGAGTGCCTGAGAACTGGGAATTCGACTTATGTGCCACATTACAACGAGTTGGCCGCAGATATGCAATGTCTAATATCGCATTAATTATCTATTTTAAGATTGTTTTGTTTGAATTAAAATTTTGTTTGAATTCGATTTATGTGCCACATTACAACGAGTTGGCCGCTGATATGCAATGTCCAATATCGCATTAATTATCTATTTTAAGATTGTTTTGTTTGAATTAAAATTTTGTTTGAATTCGACTTATGTGCCACATTACAATGAGTTGGCCGCTGATATGCAATGTCCAATATCGCATTAATTATCTATTTTAAGATTGTTTTGTTTGAATTAAAATTTTGTTTGAATTCGACTTATGTGCCACATTACAACGAGTTGGCCGCTGATATGCAATGTCTAATATCGCATTAATTATCTATTTTAAGATTGTTTTGTTTGAATTAAAATTTTGTTTGAATTCGACTTATGTGCCACATTACAACGAGTTGGCCGCAGATATGCAATGTCTAATATCGCTTAATTATCTATTTTAAGATTGTTTTGTTTGAATTAAAATTTTGTTTGAATTCGACTTATGTGCCACATTACAACGAGTTGGCCGCAGATATGCAATGTCCAATATCGCATTAATTATCTATTTTAAGATTGTTTTGTTTGAATTACAACCCTCCTCCTCCTCCTCCCCTTCTTCACCCAGCGGTGCCCACCGAACTCCCGCATTTCTGAAATATGCTCTTCTAGTAATAAAGGTTGCCGACCCCTGGTTTATGGGATGTCATCTGTAGAGAAAATATAATGCTCCCTCTCCCGAGAAAAACTGCAACTGTTTAAAACACGAAACCAATGGACACTTTGCTTCAAGACTTTTCAGGAGTTGGTTGGAAAATTCTGAGACGTGGGCGACGCAGAAAAATTTCCACAACCTGAGAGCACTATGCGATGTGACATTAAGGCTGCTGTATACTAACCCTATTGGATTCGCTCACACTTCTGTCAACCTATGGAGAAATTGCGTCCAAGGATTGCCGACTTGGACGGAAAGATTTTTTAAAAAAGATTGTACTCCGTAATAGAGAAAGAAATTTTACTCCTTGGGGGATTTTTCGTTTAACTCTTTCAGGGGCAAGGACCTCCACTTTTTAGACGGTGCAGGTTTTTCCCAATTTTTTTAACCTAAAGAATCTTGAAAAATTTTCCAATTAAATGTTGCAAAAAGTTTTTACTTCTTTAAACTAATAACAGATGGCAGTACTAACCATTTTTCTGCTCATTTAACTGGAATACATTGAATGCAAGTGATAAAAGAGACTAGATTTAGGCGTTTGCACTGTTCAAACGGCGCCCCTCAAAGGCTTAAAAAATGCAAATAATAATTGAAAATTTAAATGATTCGGGGGAAAAATCTGGTGTAGTGTGTTTTAAACGCTCATAAATTCCTTCGAAAACGAAACTCATAAAATGAATCCTGTTGCAAGGTGCAGGAAAGTTCGGGCTACCTGAAAATACCATTTTTATTGGATTATCAGCATTCATGTAGCTGTCAATAATAGACGCATTTTCTCCACAGGTTAAAATTGAGGGGAGCGAATCCAATAGGGTTAGTACACAGCAGCCTTAACAGAAAAAAAATACACAGTGGTATCTATTATACTGTTGCTTTTAAAGATGCTATTATAATATTCCGCAAGTCAAGTATCTTGAGATACATTTATTTCCGTGTTTTTATTAACTCGCTTTCTTGGTTGTTTGTGTGTGTGTTTGTGTGTTTGTCTAGTACAAATCTCGCAATCGATTTTCAACTAACTTCCCGACTAGCTAGACATTTGAAACTTTTAGAATAGCTCAGAACACGATGACAATGCATTTTTAAATACTTTTAGCCATCTTTAAGCAGAATTGAATTAACTTTCAGTTATTTTCAGTTAATTTTGTTTTGTAGACTGGTGCAGCCATCTATCGGCCGGGACGGGAACGAAAAGTTAAACGAAAGTTAACTTCCAATTAACTTTATTTTCTTTCAAGTTGATGGAATAATTCATCAAAAAAAATTTTAAAAAGTATTTATTAATACATAGAATTGTCAAGTTTATATGATTCAACAGAAAATTTAAAAACATGGTATATAAAAAGTTCTTTTTATCTTGAAATTATACATCTCAACACAACCCCAAGGATAAAAAAGGACATTCAAAAGATTAAATTCTTATCTTCCTGCAACAAACATTTAAAATTTTTGCTTTCACGCTGCAAATAACCACTCGGAACGTCGAAATGGGTAAATAGGATTTACCGCTTTAGGTTCTAATGGATTTGGGAACAACTGACCTCACGATCTAATAGTTTTCAAGGAAAGATTGAAAATACTTTTCTTTGATGAAAGAAGAAAAAAAAATGTTCAACAACTTTGTCATGCCATAGGCACTGAAAAAATTTCCATACACTGACCCTTTAAAACTCCTCTTGACGTTCCTTTATTTTTTTAAAAATATTTTTCTTCTAAAGCACTGCACTTTTCTTTATTTTAAGTTCTGAGAATTTCGCCTTGTTTTGAATAATCCCGGGGCTACATCACTAGTTTTTTCCCCCTTCGTCCTTTCCCATTAGATTGGTTGTCCGAAAAGCATATTTCGCCAATGGCGTCTCCATAAACATATGCGAGGAAAGAGTAAAGGGTTTGTTTTAGGAGCTTACAAAAACGTAAAGACACCCACACACAAAAAAAAAAAAAATCAAAAAAAAATCTGCCAGACTCTTCAGTTACCTTTCCAATATTTTTTCTGTGCAATTAAAAAAATTCTTTGTTATCATGAGCTAGAAAAAAAAAAATGGTTAGTGATCAATATGAGGTACAAAGCATTTAAATTTGATTATATCAGGGAATGTTCGAGGTTTAAGATGTTGTCATAAAAAGGAACATGTGTGATTTAAAATGGTTTGCAATTAATCGTTTATTTATTGAGGTAAATACAAATATATAGATAACGGTTAAAGGGAGAATTCCCCCCCCCCAACCTTGAATTATTTTATTTTAAATTTTTAACTCTATGTACTGAACTAACAGAATACCTGTGCTTCGCTACGGCGTACATTCAAATTAAATACAACGGTCAATGTATGCAGTTAATGCCAAAAAAAAAATATTTATAGTAAAACCAATGGTCAATGTATGCCAAAAAATATATATTTATAGAAAAATCGTAACGGATATTTTTATAGACAAAACTATGTAGAAGAAAATTTTTTCAAATGAAATCTAATAGAACATACTAAAGAATATAGCAAAGTTAATATAGTACACTTTGAGGAACATTTCTTTTACTGTATTTTAACATTTTTTGGGTAATACCCGATCGTCTGCCGCTTTAGCAAGGAAAAAATATTGTTTTTGTCTATTTCTTTGTTTTGCACGTGACGCAAAATTAGTTTAAAGAATCACAAAAAAAAGAAACCACGTGATCAGCATTTAATAAATTAAGATCTAAAAATTAATCTTTAAAAATTCACCAAAAATCAGAAAATGGAGGTAAAGATTCGAAAAAGATTTCATTTTAAAGGAATTTTTATGATCTTTCTCGTGATATAAATTTTATAACCTTCAGATTATTATTTTAAATGCAAACTTTAGAAAAAGTTACAAAAACAGCATATAAATTTAATTTAAAAAAATCTAAGAAGAATTTTTAAAAATCTTTCTTAGTGCACCCCTATATTATAAGAAGAATCGCCATGTAAAATTTCAGCACTTTAGGTCCAGCGATTTGGTCTGTGCGTTATCTGTCAGTCAGTTACGGAACTATTTTATATATATAGATGAGGATAATTAGTATTCTTTTTTAAAACATTGAAGACCCTTATACTTTAGAAATAAGTATTTTGTGGAAGAATAAGCCCTGTTTTTCAAAATAAATAAATAAATCTAAAAAATGATAGCATTTATCAAAACGCTCCATGCGTATTCCATATCATTTAAAAAAATTAAATTTTTTAGTATAAGTTTACCGTATATATATAAACATAATTGTGCATTGAATTTTTATTTTGTATGAATTTAAAGCCATAAATATTTCTTTTTTTCAATCTACCTGTTATTTTTTTTGTGTGTTTTTGCATGTTTGTACTTTATTTCATGGTCTATAAATTCGAAAAAATATTTGCGGTTTCAAAGAATGACGTAAAGTTTTGTGACAAACACTTCCTAAACAATCTTAAGAAATATAAAAGAAATCAGAAGAAAATTATTGCCCATGGAGCATTTTGAAAAATTCTAGCATTTTTGAAGAATTCTTTGATAAAAAGGGCCTATTCTTCCACAAAATAATTATTTGTAAATTCTACGCATCTTTAATGAAGAAAAATGAATATTAATTTTTCTCATTTTTTATACAGAGGAAAATGTTGAAAATTTTAAAAAACGAGGTTTAAGGTACCTCGTTCCCTTATACATAAATGCTAAAAATGGTCATACGCCGCTGATAAGAACATTAGAGAACATTAAGCTGAAAAGAACAAAAAATCCTTGTTACGGCACAAAACAGTACTATTCGGCAAATCGTTATCACACCTTGGTATTTTAGAAATGCAGAAATTTACAGGGAGCTTGGACTCCCTGCTATTCCAAATTTCCTCTAAAATCTTGCTATTAACTGTTTATAAGTCCACTTATAATGAAGTACAGGTAGCCCTCCTACAGCACGGCATGCTTACAACACGGTTTCGTTCTAACACGATAAGATAAATTGCGGGAACTCTCGTATAACGCTGCAACCTGTAACGCGGTTTGGCTCTAACACGATAAAAAAATTGCGAAAACCTTTGTATAATACTGTACTTTTATAGCACTGGAATAACATGATTTTTGTTTAACACATTTAAAAACTAAATTACCTTAAAATAATGACCGGAAGGAATAATGAACTATAGTGGCTTTAAATGGAAATGTATAAACAAATTATAATTTATTTATTAAAAACTCTATAAAATTACAAGAGGGCCTAAGCTTAGCTGAAAATCTTGAATCATTTTTCCTGAATGCAGAACCTTCCGCTGAAAGAAGCCGAAAATTCAAAAAGGGAGCTGCAAAATTGTCTATCTCCATACCGTGAAACTACAATTACCTTGAAAGAACCAGCAAATAAACCAAAATTACAGATTTTTAAAGAGGACAGAAGATGCAAAAAATCTAAATGAAGAAAAGGGCTCTGAAAGTGAAGGTGATATCGTTCAATCGAAAAAAAATTCTCGTTTGATTGTACTGAGGAAGACATTTATTAAATTAAGGTCGCATTAAATGAAGATATTTTTTTGTTTCTTTTCGTTTTGTGGTATACATACATTTATATTTTTAATAAAAATTAAGTTGCTTATATGGAATTAAAAAAAGAAGTTTGGTTTTAATAAGTTTTCAGAACGTAACCCCCTTTTTGAACTGTCTCCGGGTCTCATATAACACGGTTTCACACAACACGACATTTTCTAGGAACCTATCTACCGTGTTATAGGAGGGTTACCTGTACTTCTAAATCTAGTCGATTATGATCATGCTGATTCTATTTTTTTAGGAAAAATACGAGGTATTAAACAATTTTTTTTTCAAACTCACTTTTGTAGTTTCTGCATTAGTTGGTGTTATTTTGATTTCCTTGTTGTAACCTCTGGATATACAGCTGGTCCTTTTGATCGGGTTTGGTTTGGTTTTGTTTGGTTTTGAGGGCTACGGTCAACTTTTTGCTACACTAGAGCTAATTAGACCTTTTGCTCGGGTGTGTAACACTACGAAATACTGTGCTTAACGGTATGCAAAATACAAAATAAAACATAATTAGAGCTATTCTCTAAAAATTGAATACCTAATAAAAAAATCATCGATTGAGATTTTAAACATGCCCAAGGGGTTATTTACTAAAGACATTATTTTTACGTCACCAAGGCATTGCTGTATTACTCGTTTTATTGGCAATTTTGGCACAGGCAAATCTCTCAAAGTGATAATAATAGCACTTTTGCTAATAAAGAAACTTTTTTTTCTTTGCTACCGATTTAAAAGAATGGCTTCAATATGTATGATTTCAAATTTCATAGTAAGGGTTTTCAAACTGTGCCACAGAGATTGTTGTAAAATTGAGAAAGGAAATAATACTGCTACTTTTTTGAGGCTGAAAGTATTTCTGCGGTGTTCGACAGAACCTGGAACTTTAATTTTATAAACTGCCAAAGAGTTTTACAAAATTAAAATATAAACAAAAATATTTAAATTTTTTTCTAACCCTTCAGCGGGCGCGCCAATTTTTGGAACACCAGCAGGCGCGCGTGGCACAAAGTGCAATGTCTGTTTTAACCTTGATTATTCCTTTTGTAATAAACTTATTTTTTCAAATTGAAAATAATAATTCAGCGTTTTATGACAAGATATAAAATATTGATAATATTGAGATGTATTTATAATTAAAGGCCAAAGAATACAGTTACAATCACCTGATTTCAAAACTGACCGGTTTATTGGATCTGAGGACAACTTGCGAATTGATTCCTATTATGTCCAAAAACCTAAAAAAGTATGAGATTGTCCATCTTCGTGATATGCTGGATATCGCGTAATAGCTGCACATTTGATCGACAGCATCAACTCCTGCTTTTGTCGTATTGTAATCCAGTATAATCGCTGGTTTACCACGGTTAAATCACGACTAACAATGAATAGAAAGGTATAGAAGGGTCAGAAAATCAGACCTGCATTAGAAAAGGTGTAGCTATAAATATAAACCGTTTACAACATTCAAACCTTACATGTAAAACAAACCATTCAAAATTACGAAAATGTTGCACTTTATACACGGGCGCGCCCGCTGAAGGGTTAAACTTCTAATTGCACAAGTATGGAATGAATATGACATTCACTAAATTCCTAAAAATTGTCAGCGAAACCAGTGCTTGTTTGACATACTTAAATTCACGAACCTATATTACTTGGCAGACATTCCCTATACAAACTTAACTGCATGAACATTACACAATATACAGGTAGTCTGTTGGAGCGATTAGTTTGGATCTACATATAAACTACACATTTCAAACTTTATCTGCCTTATTCAAGTTGTGAGTTATGTTATTTAACCTTTCTTGACAGACTGAACCCGACGAGAGATTAAAAACTATCCGATCCTTAGCTCAGAGAAACTCAATTTCCTTGATTAATAAAGCGCTTTCTATATGTACTGTTCGGAAATTTTTAAAAGTATATATTTCCCCAGATCGCTTTCGATTACGTTTGGCTCCCCGTTTTGTGCAGATATGTGCTACAAACTAATTCAGTTTGGAAATGTAATTTGACGTTGATCCTGAGCAGAGATTTGATGAGAACGATACATTTGAACACCTAATTGAGTTTAACAAGGAAGGTAAACAGCAAGTCAAATGTGATCTCTGAACGGTGATGATGACTTTAAAAGGAAAATAAAGTAAATCCGCAAATAATGGAATACGACAAAGTTAGGTCCACACGAGCAGTTGATTTCGTTGGAATAATGAAAACGTCTGTTAATGAAATCAAAACGAATCGCATGCAAAGAGTTCATTAACTAGGGGAGTTGGCTCTTTTCGAAATTCAAAGACGCAAGCGAATTATCTCATTTTACTAACGTAAGTTAAGCTTAAAAGTGATGAAATTTGTAATTATTGTTGCTGGAAAATTGTCTTATTTTAAAACAGTACAATTTAGAGGTATGTCTTTTTAAGTAATTAGGGTGTAATTTTAAAAGCAATATCCCAATGCACATGCAGACTTATATATAGTTCAATTGAGAGAATTTTCGTCGTATTTTATGTCATATTTAATTTGTAGATGATGATGTTGTTTCTAATGCCATGTGATCCGGAAGTTATTCCAGACCAGGCCTATATATACTAGCCGGCCGAGGGGTGCGGCTCTAGTTTATAATGGCACCACAAGGGTCGGAGTCGGCTTTAGCCAGGTGCCACCTCAATTTTCACCGAGCTACCCCAGGGACGACATCTGCGGGGTTCGTACCCTTTCCCACCCTCTTTGACATCATAGGAGAACTTTCCGGTATAAAGATTTAACGTACCCATATTCGGCGTAGACACGGAGGTATTTAATGACGCTTGTCTGGATTCGATCCGAGCACCCTGAGTATCGAAAGCCGACACGCTATCACTAGGCTATTTCGAGCCCCTTGTAGATGATATAGATGTGCATCATTAATATCTTTATATATACAATTTAGTGTAATGCTTTGTTGGTAATTATTTAAACAAATAAATTGATGTCTTTGATGTTTTACCATGTTAAAAATAACGTAATATGACATGGAAATAGACATGCTTATCTGTTAACGAGATATGATATGCTTATCTGTTAACGAGACTGTATTTCTATTTTTTTTCTAAACTTTTGATCAAGAAAATTCAAATAAAATCAAAAACTACCCAGGATAATTTTTGCATTTTGGTTGGATTAGCCCTTTTCGAGTTTTTAAAAACTGAGCGCAAAAACTGGGTGCTGATTTCGCATTGAAGTTTGAGTAAAGCATTCCCCCGTCTATCTCTTCTAACATAATGATGTCTAAACCCTACCCGACACTTGAGGCCTCAGTTTGACGTTCTGGTGAATTCTTCAAGACTTCCCCTATTTATGCCCCTGCAGTTTCAGGTCCAAATCTAAGAACAGCAGAGAAATATATATATATATATATATATATATATATATATATATATATATATATATATATGATAATATCCATTTAATCCATTTTAGATGGGGGAGATATTCTGTGATAATATTATTAATAACCTTTAATCTCCCTATCTGAACTTTCTTTCTCATCTGGAAACCTTTCCGACGCCTTGGCGAGATGCTTCACCTTTCCATACTAACTTTCTCCGGCAATTCTGGCAACCTCTCTTTGACCTAATTCTAGATTCACGCGCTAATCATAGACGCGAGTTGGCTCCGAAGTGATTAAGATGTGTCGCTGTGTTTCGTCAATAAACTTCAGTTATTCGTTATGATTTGGAATCTGTTACGGCCTCGATTGCAGTATTTTCAGGAGGTGACCATTTGGGTCATCTCATATATATATATATATATACATACACACACACACTCCCGTATTATGCGATTAATATGTTACGCGTTGTATGAAATCGCATTATAGAAAATCGTTTTGTACGAGTCAAAATCTTGTATAATGCTAATGTTAAAGAAAAATGATAGTGACTATTATAATGTAATATCTCTCTCTCTTCCTCTCTCTCTCTCTCTCTCTCTCTATATATATATATATATATATATATATATATATATCATACTTGGGAACTAAAAGCTGGGGGTCCCACGTCAGGTTGACCACCTGACTAAGACATATGCTGTATGGCACCCCAAGCCCACGGTCAAGAAAGTGGAGATGGGCACCGCCGGTCTTGGTCCACAGCGGACTGTTGCTCCATGAGTTTACTTTATATATATATATCCCGTTTAAACATTGTTTTGACAGCGATACTAACCATGGCATATGTTAACCATTTCGTCAAAATCTTTAAAACTCGGTGAGCATATATATATATATATATATATATATATATATATATTCAATGCGGAGGCACTTGTCGCGAAGACTTTCTCTTATAATTCACCGCAGTTTTGCTGGCCATTTTATTATAGTGGTGCCATATAGGTGGACCAGCAGTGCCCCCTATGAAGGGACTACACGAACGGAGGTATTTTAGTGGCGCTTCGCCAGGATTCGATCCGAGTACCCTCAGCACCGAAAACCTGCGCGCTGTACCATAAGGCCGCCACGGCCTCTGCATAAAAATATATGTATGTAGATAGTTTAAAAGTGAAATTCCCGCATTTTCTTCCATAGCGCGTTATACGGGAAGCGCGTTATACGAGTAAAGTCGTCGCACTTTTTTGAACGCGTTGTAGGAACTCGCGTTATACGGGAGTCTACTGTATAATGGATAAAGCCTCTAAAAGGAAAAAGAAATAAAGAGTGGGTAAAATCAATCTCGCCCATAAAAAATATCCAACTAATTAGGGACGTTCTAATTTCCAGACAGATATTGCTAAACTCACCCCCCTCAAGCTATACCATGGTTCTTTCATATTAACCTTTTACTGTTATTCAGATCATTCCCCGTTTTTAAATAGCGATTGTATTATCCTTATAATCAAATATTATTTAGGACAAACAAATTAAAGACTCTTTGTTATTTGATAAATTTTCAACCATCTTTGAATCTATTTTAAATTTTTAAATGCAGATTAATCAGTTTAATAACGATACATTTAAAATAGGTACTGTATAAAGTCTAAATTGTAATTTCTCCGGTGAAATCTTACTTTTATAAAGTTTTTGAAATCTTAGGATATAAATCGTTCTTTTGAGACTGTTTTAATATGGAAATTAAAACATTTGGAGCCCTTTGAAGACGTGAATTTAAGGACTTTGAATTTGTTTTCGAATTATAAATTAACTCCTCAGTAAGTAAAAATTTTGAGATAATTTTAGAGAGTAATGCAAATAACTTTTTTGTTTGATTTACTAGGAATAGAAGAAAAATAATTTCTTTTTGTTGAACCTCCAACAGAACTCATTTACTGGGTTTAAAGATATGAAACCTTGCGTATTTAAGAAACAAAAACAATTTTTTAATGCAATACGGGAATAAAAAGAGTTCTTCTACCTTGCCATTTCTTATTGAAGTCTATAAAATTAATTTTAAAAAAATTTGTTAATGTTCATACTTGTCTTTAAATTTTAGCAATAAAAAATACTTTTTAGATGAAAAATGTATGAAAATGTAATTCATAGTTCTGAAATTAGACAATTTCAGAACTATGACAATTATTTAACTTTAAGAATGAGTTGACAATAATATGCACATCGTTTAAAAAAACAACATAATGTATCTTGCTTTAAGAGTATTGGGTAGCCGCCATATTGGATTGATGTTAACCTATGGAAAAAATATTCCCGCTAATTTTCCATTTACCTTTAATTTTTTAAAAAATTGTAACGAGTAATAAGGAAAGAAATTCTTTACATATGTATAATCTTTTAATAGAGACATGAATAATTTAAAAAAAATTTATCTGGGAAAAATGTGGTATACTCAGTTTTAAACGCAAAAATTTTTTTTGATGGACGAAGCTTAAAAAAAAATGAAAAACATATAAATGTGTCGAAAATTTCAGGCTACATTTAAAGGAACATTTTTATTTGGTTATCAATATCATTATAGCCGTAAAGAGTGCGAAAAAAAATTAAATACCTAATTTCTTTGAAACTTTTGCCTTTGAAATGTGTTTGTGAAGGGGGAGATTATTAATAACTATGTCGGAACCACTCATCCCAGTAGGCGGCACTAGCTGTTCCGTTCCTCACTTGGAACTCAAGTAGTGTACCATCCGAGTACACAGCCCCCTTAGCAACTTTTGTTATTTTTAGGCCTTGTTCACTTTGCTTTGATATCAGAGCGTAGCTTCAGTGATAAAAATTGTAGTCATTCACAGAGCTCAACACAAGTCATATCAATAATTTCGGGCCGAAGTAAGAACGCTACGCTAAGCTCCGAAAGCAATGGGAATAAAGCTTTATGGTTTCAGTTAACTTCCACTAAAGTACATCACAAACACAGATCTGTTGCATTCGAGGGTTACTGCTTTTTATAACTGGCTTATGAATACATACACAGTCTTGGTAACTTTCGTTTACTTTTATCTAAAACGTATCGTATGAAAAATTGGGTATGTAGCGCGACATAATTGCTCCATATATTTCAGCTTACCGTTAACGAAAATCCTGTTGCATTTCCTGCTACTGTTTACTCAGACCTTATGACGAAACGTATTTCTAATCATTCTGGCAAAAAAAAGTTTCATTCCCAACGACCCCTCAGTAAAGTATTTTAAAATCCTTGTAACGAATACTTGAAGCATAGAAATAAAAATCGCAGGTTTCGAAAATATGTTTACTGTTTACTGTTGCCGAGCTATAAACGCAAAAGTTCAAGATTTCTTGACTTGCATTTTGATCTAATCCTTAATTTTAGTCTCATAGATCAACTACATACAATTTCAAAGAAAAAGATGATAAGTTGAAATTCAAGCATATTTTTGAACGACTGTCTAGTCAGAACTGAAACCATATTCGGGTGTCTTAACGTTGGGGTTGGTGCTCTAGCAACTGAACTATCCCTGTTATGTACGGACCTTCCCTTTTTTTTATTGTCCTCTCCCCACATAAATCCCCCCCCCCTTCTTTTCTCAGGCCATTGACACAAGAAGCCAAGGACTTTAAATAATTTTTTATTAATTTATTTTTTAATCGATACTGATTTTTATCTCGTATGTTTACCTAATGGCCCATTGCTCCTCTTTTCAAAGGCCGGGTGTCACTATAACGATCCTAAACGACAACTGGAATCGAACGTGGTTCTCGTAACCTTTAAAGTATTTGTTCTACCTATCTTGGTATTATGATATTTTTTTAAATGTCTTTTCTTCACAATAGATCAACTGATCTAAGAGCTTGAGGAAAAACTCAATTATCAGAAAGTTATCATCTGGATGTCAATAAATTCTTATACATTCATTTTAACGCTTAAAAATTGATAAAATAGAATTGAAAAAAATTCATTTAGAAAGTAGAATAACTTCCATAGATAGATCAAATATAATTCCATAGTTTCAAACATCTGAAAAACTTTGAAACACCCAGATGAGTAAAGTGAAGACTAATTTGAGAGAATTTTCCTTTTGGTTATCCAATCTTAAATTCCTCCCTCACAGGCTGATTGCATCCTTGACGTTCCGTCATTCTAAAGAATTAAATTACTGCTGAGAATTAAACTCGAAGAAACGTGTCACAAGAAAACTTCCTAATATAAGACTCTTGGGAAATATTCCTATCTGCACGCCTCGCTTCTGTAAGTTAAGTCCCGCTTTCCAAATCAATTGGGTATTGAGAATCTGGGGTTAAGTCCCCAGACCTTTTATTGGATGCCTTTGTGTCTAAACCCTGTTTATTCCTTTCCTTTTCTACGCTATCCATAATATTACAGAGACTCTTA
Source organism: Dolomedes plantarius (assembly GCA_907164885.2). NCBI lineage: Eukaryota > Metazoa > Arthropoda > Arachnida > Araneae > Dolomedidae > Dolomedes > Dolomedes plantarius. The sequence continues at coordinate 26,733,053 of OU015496.1, read as the reverse complement.
CATTTTCCCCAAACAAACGTCTCCTCTTGAATTTTCCAAATCCTATAAACCTTGAGTACTTGCCTCAGATAAATTGTATTTCCTTGTTACATGTTGTACTGTTGGAAATAGGTTTCTGCTCTGAGAATGGTCCTATTGAACAGTTGGAACTGTAATCCATATTGCAGAATTTACCTCTTTTTCCACCAATGTCGATGATATACTCTTGGAGAAGAAGCATTGTTGTACAAGTGCAACTAACTCTTTTATATTTAGGAAATTTTCTAACAATGTGCTCTAAACCTATGAAACATAGTAGTGTTATTCCTTCAAACTCAAATATTCCGAATAAAATCTCTTACCTTTTGTTCCCATGTTATCAGCAATTGTTGATTTCTCAATAAAGCTAGTAATTTTTTTTTCACTAAATTCCTCAAAGTATGTACTAAACTCTTTTCCAATAAAATCTTTTAAAATTGATATAATCGTATTTCTTTAACTCTGTTAAAACGAGGAAGCACTGAATATAAAATTAAAATTAATAATACATACATATGATACATAATCACCCAAAAGCTAATTGTAACATGAAGTTCAGGATACTTTTTAAATACATATAAATTTGAAGAACAAACTACTTTACTGATTCTGTTAGATCTTATGCAGAGACCTTTATCATGAAAAAAATATTTTGCTACACATTTGCATTTAATTTTTAAAAAAATATACTGTTGTATAAGAAACGACATTGTCTTTTTGCTTCTAGAAATAATTTGAATAATTACTTTAAACATTTTACCAAAATTTTTTAGAGTTGCTGAACAGTGACAACAAAGTTTAAAAAAGCTATAAAGTTTATATATTATCCATGTCCTGATTTTGAATATGAGGACTTGGATATATAAAGCATAATCTGAATTACCAAACTACATTGCAATACAAGCAGTTTTACATCCTAAATATTTACTTTGAATAAAATCGAATTTATACCTTTATATATGTTGCCAATTTTGAATACGTAGTTGTTGTCCATAAGGTTGATTTATGAACCTTCAATCAGTTGATTCATTACTGGGTAGCAGAGACAGCACACAATTACAACGTTCCGTATAATCACAATAGGTTAATAGTTAATATCATGATTTTCTCATTTTGCCCTACTGGTTTGTCATGGAAAATTAGCAGCAAGGTACTAATAGTCAAATAGTCAAAAGCTGGTGTTAATGATCGAAAGAGTCTTAACATAAATCGATTAGATATCGATTTGAAAAATCGATGTAAAAAAATAAACTGATAGTCATTCAGTGTGTACTAGATTGTTACAAAGGTATAAGGATCTGAAGCGTACTTGGCAGTATGTTTCACTCTCATTTCGAGTTCTCGACAGGCAGAGCTGACATCATCCAGCTACCCAAATTTTGAACCACCAATCGTAAAAGAAGTTTGGCTCTTTCAGCTGCCGGTTGGATTCATTGAAAATTGTCCATCATCAATTATTTTTTTTTTCAAATCAGCAAGGAAAACACGTTGCTAGATGATTCACTAAATTAATCACCAGCGGCATCTTCTCACCTGGAACCGCTTTCTACATTTGCTGATTACTTCGTCCTTTTCATTTTCAAAAAGTTGAAGTGTGACGTCTTTGGAAGATCAGAAAAACCCCAGAAAAACTCCAGAAAGAAAATATATTCTTAATGCAAAAAGGTAAAAAAAACTCTTAAGGTAAAAGATTCAACGAACAAAAAGCTGGTGTTAATGATGATAAAGTTTGAGATAGTCGATTTCACTTGCTTTTCCTTTTTCGGTCGAGAGTTCTTGTCTGAGAGTTGTAATTCAAAACTCTTACTCTTATCTGAAATAACTGTCGGGCTGTTTGATTATTTTCCTAATTTTGATATAAATATGCGTGAGATTGACTATTTATCCAAGTGTCAGTCTGTTTCCACTTATAAATACCCTATGTACAACATCTATTTAATTATCTTGCCCTTCTCATATTACAGTGCTAGTATTCCCTAATGTCAATAATGTCATGTGGACAAATTGATGGATTCAGGATGGATTTGGATATTATCCAAAGTAAACATGATTTACTTCCTCGACAGATATATAACATATCTTTTTGTAATCTCTACATTTTAAATCACCCCATTAGGTGGCTTAACTCAAAACCACAAATTAGAAAGTTACTAAAATTTGCGGTTACTAAATTATATCGTCTGGACATTTTGTGGGGTAGCAGTGTACGGGAGTCCGTAAACCTATGTCACCAAATGTTTATACCTTTGAGGCTCACCACAAGCTGTCAGAATCACGAGAAACCTTGAAATATTCAAGCTAAAAGAAAATTCCCTTATTACAACTAGTTTCATAATTTTAAATTGCACGCAAGAAAGTGATCTTTTTTTTTAACCTTTATCAAACTCATACCTGAAAAATTTATGCATATAAAAATGTATCTGCAACAGACAAACAACTCGGAAAGGAAGACGGAATTGAGCTGTATCTTATTAAAAGCCAACGAAGGGGCAAGAAATCGCACTCTATCGATTTTGAGAGAATTTTATCGCGATTCTAAAAGTTTTCCATTTCTATTAGTGCCTGGGGAAGTAACTATGATGGGCAAAGATCCATTTGCAAGAATTTAATATTCCCTCATGCAATTTTGGCGAAACTTCCAGCATTCTATGTCCCTGAGACAACTGAAAATTGCTCATTTTTCTTAATTTTCTAAAATTCTGCTAGATTAATTACTGCAAATGTATTAAGTATGGAATGCAAATTCATGCGGATCATAGAGACCGGGCTTTAATGAAAGCGATACTAATGCGATTCATTAAGGCTAACAAAACAAGAGAAAATAATGCATCAATCTGAAGTAGATAATGGCACTGGAGAGTCTCATTATCTTCTGCTCTTCATCATATGACTTTCCAAAGTAATTCCCTGCTTCACATTAACGCATATTTTTCTCTTCTTTTCCTCAACTCAATTAATGAAATAAGCATCGCCGTTACAGTCACAGGGCCCCCGTAAAGGATCTACGTCGCATTACATTTCCCACTTAATTAGTTTTTAGTAATTAACTAAACGCAATTCAAGCAATCAAATAAAAGTAAATGCCTTTGAATTTTAAAATAAATATTAATTTCACAAGTAATGTTTTTTTTTCTCTCGAAGGATAATTGTCTGAAAGTTTTGCCAACTATTGGAGAAGATAATATTGTCTCAGTGTTTCTATTATTTAAGCTTTATAAAGCACCACGGAGCGAAATAATTCCTTTGGTCATTTTCGTATCAAAAATTTTTCTCCCACAGAGTTTAAATGAAGCTTTGACACTTTTTACTTTTAGTTAGATGATTGTAAGAATAAAAAAAAATGGCTGCGTAAAATAAATTCAGCTCTCTGAAATGAACATTTGAAAATTATTGATGATTTCGTTTAACAATGGCTTGTTTAGAAATGAAATAGGATTTTCATTTCAAAAAAAAAAGGACTGCTTAAAAACAGTTTTTCTACCCTTATAAGACTACAGAGAGAGAGACATGCGTCCAGAAAGTCATTTGATACAGTTTTAACGACTCGAAATTTTAGACCATTCGGAGTGTGTTCCATGTCTCTCACTTTTTAAGTATTTATGTCGAACTTTATGAGAAAGAGTTTCAAAGAAAATTTCGTTGAACAAAGACGTTGGCAGAAACGTCCTGTTATATTGTAAGAAGTCGGGATCGTCGAATCACGCGTGGACGAAAATTTCAACCCACATTTAAGTAACCTTGTGACCAAAATGCAAAACGTCTTTGCAACACTACTCTGCTAACAGAATGGTGTTTAAAATATATACCTTACTTCAAAAGGATTTACCATTTATGTTTGCTTTAAAGTGCTGTGACAATAGTGTATCAGCGCTATGTAGCGTCTCAAATTGGAGTCTAAAGCAAACGTTTCTAGCAACTGTGATGAGTTTGCAACATGGCAACGTCATTCAACTTGATTGAAGACGTTTCCGTCACTGAGTGATTTTATGTTATGTTTCCGTTAAGCCATAATACTTGGAGGATTGTGTGTTAGACACGGTAACGACTAAAATAATCAAATACACTCTATAGAAAAAAAATATCGAGGCACCAAGAAGTTTTCCAATTGTAACGAAATTTTCTATGCATACATGCTTCGACCGAACATACAATTGATTACAATTTGGTGTCTGGCGAATGAATAGCGGCACCTCCAGCGCATCAGAACTGCGAATCCAGCAGGTGTCCATAAGGAGCGATTCTCGATCTGACGTTCAAAATTTCTCTTGCATTTCGACTGCAGACATTTTTACGTCGACTTTAAACAATGCCTCGCCGAAGGATTCGTGCTCATTACGAGCATTTTTCAGATTTTGAAAGAGATCGTGTCATCGGTTTGAAAGAAGCTGGTTAGGCAAATCGAAGAATCGCTCGACAGCTGGGTCGAAGCGATGCAGCAATTAGACGATGCTGGCAAGAGTAGGTCAACAACTGTAGATTTAAGCGTCAGGACGGCAATTGTCGACCTGGTACCACAACAGAACGATTGTCAGATCAGCTGTTACAACACCGGACTCGTCGTTATCAACCATTCGACGTGTGACCGTCACATAAGTATCCAAACATGATCATTGACAGACGACTGTGAGTGGAATATACGCTCGCGCCGACCGTTATGCCGCTTACCCCTAACGCCTGTACACCACCAAGTCCGATTACAGTGGTACTTAACTCGATCAACTTGGAACTGCGCTGACTGGGGACGTATAATTTTTAGTGACGAGTCGAGTTTCCAACTGTCTCTTGACGATCACCGAAGTTGTATCTGGAGATGTCCAGTACAGCGTGGGGATCCTGCCCTTACCATCGCACGCCACACAGGCCCACAACAGGGCGTTATGATCTGAGGTGCCATTTTCTTTAATAGCCGGACCCCTCTGGTAGTCATTAGTGACATACTTACATCCAGTGGTGGGATTCAAATAAATCAACAACAGGTTCTATGTCCATTTTAAGTTTATCAAAAGATATACCGAAAGGTAGTTTAATAATTCATGAATAAATTACTCAAATAAAAACAATAAATGAGGTACACAAGGACGCAAGGACGTAATCACATTGTATAGAATTAAGTGCCAAAATTTAATTTTTATTATCAACATTTCTGTATAATTTTTTAAATTATTGATTTTTTGTACCTATATCTCGGGATATGAAGTTAAAAATCAAATACATAGTTTAAATGTACTACATAATATGCCAAATATTTGTTTAGGAACACAACAGGTATGCAAGATAGTTTGGTCTATTTTATGAATTTGCGATATGCTGCGAAAAAAATTTTTTGGACAGCAAATTCTAGACACTCGATACTTTGTCGACTCTCAATGGATACCAACGCAAATACATATTCTATCACATTGTATAGATACTTTAGTACTAGCATTTTATTTTCATTCCTCACATTTCTATACAATATGCTTCATTATTTATTTTTAGTACCTATATTTCAGGATATATAGGAAGATAAGCATCCAATACACAGTTTAGGTATACCTCATTATACTCCAAATATTTATGTAAGAACGTAAGCGATATACAAGGAGCACAAAGTACTACTTTAGTGAATTTTATTAATTTGAGTCATGCTGCGAAAATATTTTTGGATAGCAAATTCTAGACACTTGAAACTTTGACGAGTCTCATGCATACCAACAGAAATACATATTCTACCGTATGGTATCGATGCGTAAGGACTAAAATTTTATTTTTATTCACAGCATTTATGTATAATTTGTTTGATTATTGATTTTTAGTTAACCTATATCTCAGGATATATGGGAAGATAAGCATCCAATGTACATTTCAGGTAGACCTCATTATAAGCCAAATATTTATGTAGGAACATAAGAGATGTACAATGAGCACAAAGTAGTTTCGTGAATTTTATTAATTTGCGTCATGCTGCAAAAATATTTTTGGATAGCAAATTCTACACACTCGATACTTTGCCGAGTCTCATGGATACCGACAGAAATACATATTCTATCATATGGTATTGATGCTTAAGTACCAAAATTTTATTTTTATTCCATCATTTCTGTATAATTTAATTGATTATTGATTTTTAGTACCTATATCTCAGGATCTATAGGAAGATAAGTATCCAATGTGCAGTTTAGGTATAACCTCATTATAAGACAAATATTTATATAAGAACATAAGAGATGTACAATGAGCATAAAGTACTTTCGTGAATTTTTATTAATTTTCGTTAAGCTGCATGAATATTTTTGGATAGCAAATTCTAGACACTCGATACTTTGCCGAGTCTCATGAAGACCGACACAAATACATATTCTATCACAAGATATTGATGCTTATGTACCAAAATTTTATTTTTATTCCCAGCATTTCTGTATAATTTGTGTGACTATTGATTTTTAGTACCTATATTTCAGGATACGTGGGAAAATAAGCAACCAATACACAGTTTAGATATACTAAATACATGATATGGGAAATATTTTTATGCAGGAACACAACAGATATGTATGATACTTTCGTGTATTTTATAAATTTGCGTCGTGCTGCGAAAATATTTTTGGACAGCAAATTCTAGACTCTCGATACTTTGCTGACTCTCATGGATACCGACACAAATACGTATACTATCTTATCGTTTCGAGACTTTAGTACCAAAATTTTATTTTTAATTCCAAATATTTCTGTATAATTTGCTTAATTATTGATTTTTATTACCTATATCTCAGGATTTGTGGAAAGATGAGCATAAAATACCCACTTTATATATATTCAGAACATGCCAAATATTTATGTTGGAACACAAGAGATAATATACAAGACACATTCGAAAATACACAAGGTAAAGGACCCGAAGTTTAGTATATATTCATACGCATTAGTATTTTTCTGTCATTAGTATTTCACAGATCCATTTCACGTTCGGGTTACCGCAAGCTACAGAATCCTCCCTGCATTCACACAGCATCTGCAGCATAATCACCCGTTTCTAATTATAGATAGCATCAATTCTCAGGAGATTGACCATTCCCATCAATATTTCTCCTGCGCTAAATTCGTTGCTAAGAGAGGCGGAGGAAATTAACACCTTCCTCCGTATCTCTAAATCCTTCAATTTGTCCTTCCGATCAGAAAAATAGCATCAATATTGCGAGATAATCTGATGCCGGGACATAGAATTCGGGTGACGCTGGGGGAGACAGAATTTTGTTCGGTTGCTGCACGCGTGTAAAAATAGGGTGGCCAATGCGTAGGTGGGGAGTAAACGTTGTAGAGAATTGAAAGAGGAAAGTAAATGTTAAATGATACTTTTAATAACTTTTGTGTTTTGTTAAACAGTAGTGACTAGATGATTACGAAAAATTTTAATCTAAAACACAGTATCGGGTAATGAATGAAGTACATGATTTTTGCAGCAGATCATAAATGTTGAAATAGCGGAAATAAATTTATAAAGTACTAGCTGAAAACCTGCACTTCGCTACGGAATACATTCAAATTAAATAGAACGGTCAATGTATGCCATTAATGCCAAAAAATAAATATATGTATATACATATGTATAATAAATACGACGATCAATGTATACAAATGATGTAAAAAACAAAAAAATATATTTATAAAAAAAAATTGTAAGAGAAATTTTTATAGACAAAATAATGTAGAAGAAAATATTAAAATTAAATCTAAAGGGCATACTAAAGAATATAGTACAGTTACTATAGTACAGTTTGAGGAACATCTTTTACTATATTTTAATATTTTTTTGGATAATGTCCAATCGTCTGCCGCATTAACAAGGGAAAAAATATTTTTTTTGTCCATTTCGTTGTTATGGACGTGACGATAAATTTATTTAAAGTACCAGAAAAAGAAATCACGCGATCAGCATTTAATAAATTAAATAGTAAAATTTAATCTTTAAAAATTCACCAAAAATCAGAAAATGGAGGTGAAGATTTGAAAAAGATTTCATCTTAAAGGAATTTTTATGATCTTTCTCGCGATATAAATTTCATAACCCTCAAGTTATTATTTTAAATGCAAACTTTAAAAAAGTTACTAAAACAGCTTAAAATTTAATTTTTAAAAAATCTAAGAAGAATTTTTCAAAAATCTTTCTTAGTGCACCCCTACACTATAGGAAGAATCGCCATGCAAAATTTCAGCCCTTTAGGTCCAGCGGTTTGCTCTGTGCGTTGTATGTAAATAAATCAGTCAGTCAGTCAGTGAATCAGTTACGGAACTTTTTATACATATATAGATTAATGCTCCAGCCGCGGGCACTACTGAAATCGCTTTTTACTTAAAGATACGTTCGGAGCACTTTTTTAAAAAAAAAAATATACAGTACTGATTAAATACATACATTTTCAGTTCAAGTGTAAAATCATGAAGACAAATATAATTTAAGTAAAAATTTCATGCCATTTTAAAATATAGGGATTTTTTTTATAAAGTATTAGTGCAATTTAGAGCTTACGCCAGAGATCCGACACTTAATTCAACTAAATATATTTTAATTTTCTTTGTATTATATACTACTGTGACCATTACCTGTGTTCTGAAGTAAAAGTTTTACATTATATCCCCAGATCACTGAAATATACCAAAAAAAGTGAAAAAACACTGATTTAAAAAAAAAAAAATTATCTAATATATAAAAATGAATGTTTGTATCTCTGTAATTGTATAGAAATCCACAGTTTAGGAGCAACGATCGTGAAATTTTACATACTGGCGTCTTTAAAAACAGCCGAGGGTCTGAAGAACTTCAAAAATCGAAATTAATTACCGTTGATTTTTAATTAATAAAAAACCACAATTTTGAAACTAAATGTAAGCTGTTACACTTTGTGGCATCATCCCTCTGAATATGGCGTCCACGTTAGGGTTAGCTAGCAAACAGCGAGCGAAAAGATAAAAATAAATAAAATCAAAAAGTTTCAAGTTATATATTAAACCAGAATAATAAATGAAAATAATAATCTTTCAAGTCAGATTTTATACTTTAAGACATTTCGATTAACGATCGTCGTTTATTTTCGCCGTGTTATTTTATAAACAAACGTTCTCTGTTGCCATTTTCATTTCAGACATTTCTTATTGAAACGATGTAATGCGTAGTAAATGCGTTAAATATTTCTTATCTAAAATTTATATTTTAAAACATTTCAGTGAAATTAACATCGGCTTCAGATTATAAACAGACGTTATTTGTTGCTATTTTCATTTTAGAAATTTCTTATTAAAATGATGGAATTCTCCGATATATTTCCATAGTGGAGATTTAGACACATTACAGAATTTAAAAAAAAAAAACCTTTTGTGTAATTTATATATTTGTGTGTGTTTAATTATTTCAAGTGACTCTAAAGTGGGTGTGGCATTTTTTCCACTAGCGTGAAAAATCAGAATAATATTGAATTATTAAATTTTTTTTGCTCATCAGACGACAGTAGCAGCGAGTGGCAGTAGTTACACAAGTTTGAATTTGAAACATTGTTTTGTTGTTTCCTAAAAGAAGCAATAATTACTGTATTTTATATTGTTCTTAATTTTATAATTCACGATGTACTTTTAAAAGCATAAAAATTAGTATATCTTAACTAAAAAGAATCAGTCTAAACTTAAGCACAGTTTTGCGATTTATTTACGGTTAACTATGTTTATGTTTAGTTATTCCATTTGTTTGTTTTAAAAAATGATTTTTTTAAGGTTTTTTTGGTGCTTTATGGTAAAATAGCACTTAAAAATTAAAAAAAAGAAACAAAAACTTAACTGTAAATAGCATACTTTTTCTATAAATTGGTCAATTTGAAGTAATTTTTATTGAAATTTAGCTAAAATGCCTATCACTGCATCAAAATCTTAATGCTACTATTTTAATTTCCCAAGCACAATTCTAAAAATGTTATAAAATACGCAGCCCTACTTTCCGATTTAGTACAAGAATTTAAAATTGATTTCAGGACTTCGGGGAAAATAAACAATTTTTGTTTTTGCATGTTTTCTATTCTACTTACAGTCGATATAGATATAATGCTAGCAAATTGTCAAATGGAATGCATAGAGTTGCAATCTGACATCTAACTTAAAGAGAAATTCAATCGAGTCTCTTTGTTGTACTCATAAATCATACCTGCCCAGATAAAAATATCCTTCACTGCATAGTCAAGCGTTATTCTGGTCATCAACGTTTGGAAGCACGTACATCTGAGAACAACTATTTTCAAGAGTGAAGCACACTAAGAGTCAAATTCGAACCAAAATTTATTCGTTGTTTTTTAGTATTGATGTGTATGACATTTCCCATCCCTTTTTTATACTATGTTTAATTTTTCATGCAGAGTTCACAAGGCAAAAGACAATTTGACAATTTTACTTTTCAGTTTTTAGTGATGAAAGGCTGAATCTATCTAAATTCTGAGATGTGTATAACATTTCACATGTTTTTTTCCTATGTTATTTATACTGTGTTTAGTTTTTAAGTTGACTTTGGTTAACAAACATTCATATTGAACCCCGAATCAAGAAACGAGAAACATAGTTTATGAAGGTACTTCAGATGATATTTGGATCAGTTTAATTGAACAGAGATTTATATGGAGTTTAATAAGGACAGAATGTTTCTATTATTGCTACAGAATCTTGCATTTATGGTGCGTGTATCCCAAACTGCAGATTTCTGTTAATTTTTTCATCAGTCAGTGCCTTTAACAAATACTTTAATACTTTATTTATATATTTTTTTGGCTACAGAATCCTGCATTTATGGAGGTATTTATATGGACAATTAGACATTTTTACTTTTAAGCTTTTAGTGATTTATTATAAATGTATATATTTTATGATATTTATACTGTTATTAAATCTATGTTATTTATACTGTGTTTAGTTTTTAAATTACTTTTTGTTAACAAACATTAGACAATTTGACATTTTTAATTTAAACTTGAAAAATGAAAGGCTGAATCTACTAAAATTCTGAGATGTGTATAACATTTCACATGTTTTTTTATAAATGTTATTTATGCTGTGTTTACTTTTTTAATCAATTTTGTTTAACAAACATTCGACAAAATGACATTTTTACTTTTCAGCTTTACTTTTTAAAACTCTTAACTTTCCAAGAGACAATTTGACATTTTTTCCTTTTCAGCTTTTAATGGTTTATTATAAATGTATATATTTTATGTTTTACTTTTCAGCTTCTTTTGCTCCAAAGATGAAAGGTTAAATCTAGATGAATTCTGAGGAGTTAATTATAAATTTATATATTTTTAAATTGGATTTTTAAAAAATTATTTGGGTGTATAACATTTCACATGCTTATTTTTCTATGTTATTCATACTGTGTTTAGTCTTTAAATTGATTTTGGTTAACAAACATTCGACAAATTGACATTTTTACTTTTCAGCTTTACTTTCCAAAAGACAATTTGACATTTTTCCTTTTCAGCTTTTAGTGGTTTATTATAAATGTATGTATATTTTATGTTTTACTTATCAGCTTCTTTTGCTCCAAACATAGAAGGTTAAATCTTGCTAAATTGTTTAGATTTTAAATTGATTTTGGATAACAAACATTCCACAATTTGACATTTTTACTTTACAGCTTTTAGTGGTACAATGATGAAAGACTGCATCTAACCAAAATACTGAGATATGTATAACATTTCACATGCTTTTTTTTTGGCTATGTAATTTATACTGTGTTAAGTTTTTAAATTGATTTTGGTTAACAAACATTCCACAATTTGACATTTTTACTTTACAGCTTTTAGTGGCACAATGATGAAAGACTGCATCTACCAAAATACTGAGATATGTATAACATTTCACATGCTTTTTTTTGGTTATGTAATTTATACTGTGTTAAGTTTTTAAATTGATTTTGGTTAACAAACATTCCACAATTTGACATTTTTACTTTATAGCTTTTAGTGGTACAATAATGAAAGACTGTATCTACCAAAATACTGAGATATGTATAACATTTCACATGCTTTTTTTTGGCTAATTTATACTGTGTTAATTTTTTAAATTGATTTTGGTTAACAAACCTTCTTAAAATTCCGGGCAACGCCTGGTACTTCAGCTAGTATTTTATAAGTACAGGTACCAGTAGAATTATTAAATTAACAGATATAACTTAGCTTTTAGTGCAAAACATAGTTAGCAATATGTAAAACACTATTACAAAATTTCATTGAAATAAATTGAAAACTTTTTAAATGATTAGCTTTCTCGTTTATAGAAGTAATTGAAAAATGAGTTTTCTAGAAAATGTATTTAAAGATGCTATTTCCGATCTTTCAGTATAGCTTTCGGTTTATTTAATGGTCCATAAGTTCTATCCAATGAGCGTACGAATAAAACCAAAGCAGTTTCAGAATACTAAAAGAATTGGGTGCGCCCAGTTGGCAAAGGCAGCGAGCCAGTGATCTGAACGTCACTGATTATATGCCCGTCGCTTACAAATCCACCGCCGTGTACACTAATGGCGGCTGGTGCACGAAAAATCTGTCGTGGCTGCAATGTCCTTCAAGTTCTCTAATTTACCTCTGGAGGTGCGGGGTCAAGTGTGCCGTTTTTGTCACTTGACTCTGATCTAAATTATGGGATCGGCTTGTCGGGGGGTAGTGCTGGCCACCTATACGGTTCCCCCTTAAATGAATGGCCAGCAGTCTCGGGGTGTACATACAGGCGAATGTCTAGCAACAAGTGCCTCCGAGTTGAAATAAAAAAAGAATCCTAAAAGATTGAACTTTGAAACAGAGCAATAAAAAAAATTTCGAAGTTTTCCACCAAAACAGCCATTTCAACTTAGGCGAATACCTTTATTTGTTTAATTCTGGCGGGTCACGTTATTATTGCGACGCATTGAATTTTTAGAGTATCCGAACATCTCTGAACAGCGGGAAACGTTACATTCCCACCGAATGAAATTTATTATATATTTGAAAGTAGGAAGACGCCATTTCACCTACTGTACTAGTTGGAAACATTACTTCTAAGAAATGCGTATCTTTCACAAACTTCTAGAAAATGTTTTATTTTCTAAATTGCTTTCTCTAATTTTGTTAGACGAGATATTCTCTTTTCCAGCAAGATGTTATTTAATAATATATAAAAAAAATTTCCTTTGTGTTTGATTTATTTTGATTTTTACCATGTTTTTATTAACTCGCTTTCTTGTTTGTTTGTGTGTTTGTCCAGTACAAATCTTGCAATCGATTTTTAACTAACTTCCCGACTAGCTAGACATTCGAAACTTTTAGAATAGCTCAGAACACGATGACAATGCATTTTTTAAATACTTTTAGCCATCTTTAAGCAGAGTTAAATTAATTTTTAGTTATTTTCAGTTAATTTTGTTTTGTAGACTGGTGCGGCCGGACTCTATCGGCCGGGACGGGAACGAAAAGTTAAACGCAAGTTAGCTTCCAGTTAACTTCATTTTCTTTCAAGTTGATGGGATAATTCATCAAAAAATTTTAAAAAGTATTTATTGATACATAGAATTGTCAAGTTTATATGATTCAACAGAAAATTTAAAAACATGGTATATAAAAAGTTCTTTTTATCTTGTAATTATTTTCTTTTTCTTTTGTATTGCATTAAAAGTTTCCTTACTGTAAACCTATACAAGATTTCAATTTCGCCCGAGGTTAGAAATGGCTCCCGGCTAGTGGGTTAATGTTGTATATAAATGTTATGGATCGAATAGCTAATTCCTTAAATTTTTTTTTGTTTGTTTGCTTCTTAGACACCCAAAGCGTTTATGAAGCATATAGTACTTGATAATAAGGGAGTTTATAACGAAATTTCTAATAAATTTAAGGGTTATGCAAAGTATTACGTTAATTAGTTCATTGTTGAATTGCTCTAGCATCCATAATTCCTACAATGACCTGAAATTCTATGTGCATCCTCTTTCTTCGTAGCTATCTAATCATATTTGAACCTAATTTATCAGATTAATTTGAACACTTTCAGGAACTTTCCTCTCAAAAAGTGTTTTTTTATCCATATTTCTAATGACATTTATTTCAAAACTGAGCTTTGGTAGCTGCGTAGAACAGCATTTCTACTGGTGTCCTATACTAAAGTTCTCAACAAAACAGACAAAGGGGTTCAGTCTCTTACAAAGAGTCGATATATTGTAACAGTTCATGAATTATAAATAATATACAATTTTATGCCTTTATCAACAAATAAATGTTAAAGATTTCTACCATATAATTCATGAAATATCAAAAACTGTAATATATCAGAATCTCAACCTATGCAAGAAAATAAATGATCCCTATGAAAAAAAATTACCTGATGTTGTGTTTTGGTGCTTTACACAAAAATATTGTTCCCTATCCCGGAAATTATACAAATATTATTTGAATTTTTTTTATTTGCTTATTTGTTTCTCTAATTAATGAAGTCAAGTGCTCTGTCTTCACTCAATATACTTTGAATTTCTTCGAGATGGTTTAGTCCCACTTGATAGTAATCTGCATGGGTATTACATGACTGATATAAAAATACCAATTATTATCTATATATATAAAACAGTTCCGTAATTGACTGACTCAATGACTGACATACAACGCACAGAACAAACCGCTGGACCTAAAGGGCTGAAATTTTGCATGGCGATTCTTCCTATAGTGAAGAGGTGCACTAAGAAAGATTTTTGAAAAATTCTTCTTATATTTTTTAAAATTAAATTTTTAAGCTGTTTTAGAAACTTTTTTTAAATTTCCACTTAAAATAACAATATGAGGGTTATAAAATTTATATCACGAGAAAGATCATAAAAATTCCTTTAAAATGAGATCTTTTTCGAATCTTTACCTCCATTTTCTAATTTTTGGTGAATTTTTAAAGATTAATTTTTAGAATTTAATTTATTAAATGGTGATCACGTGATTTATTTTTCTGGTACTTTAAATAAATTTATCGTCACGTGCATAACAACTAAATAGACAAAAAAACCATTTTTCTTTTCTTGCTAATGCGGCAGACGATTGAACATTATCCGAAAAAATATTAAAATACAGTAAAAGCTATGACATTCCTCAAACTGTATTATATTAACTGTACTATATTCTTTAGTATGTCCTATTATATTTAATTGGATTATTTTCTTCTACATTATTTTGCCTATAAAAATATCCCTTACGATTTTTTTTATAAATATATATATATATATATATTTTTACATCAATTGTATACATTGATCGTCGTATTTATTATATATATATATATATATATATATATATATATATATATATTGGAATTAATTGACCGTTGTATTTAATTTGAATGCTAGTTTTCTAATATTTTCCCCCAGAACTCTAAAGATGGATTAACAACGATACAAAAAAAAGTGTCTTCTTTATAACTCAAGTCACAAACGTATTATCCTCGGGGGTAACAAAACAAAGGACTGCTAAAAATTTGTCTTGAATCCTAGAACGCTTTTAGTGCCGTTATTACCTACCCAGTTAAGGGCAAAACTATTGTGTTATGTAAACTCGCCGGATTTTGTTCAAATCCGGCTAGAAACGCCATTTCATTAAAAGTAATTATGGTAATCACATCAAGATTTCCTCAACAACTAAATGCACTCTCCCCCGGTTGCATCCCAAATAAGCCCCAGCACTCATTTTCTGAAAATTTGGATTGTTTTCGCACTAAATCTCCCATCCAATTTTCTGCAGCACATTAACACTAGATTTTCTCTTGTTTAATAAACTCGGCAGAGTGAGAGAGTATCGTCCCAATGAAGACTTGGAAGGGAATCTTCATCGAATTACATTCCAAACTTAATTAGTTTAAAGTACATCGTTTAGAGAGGACATATGTAATTAAGGTGGAGCGGGAAGGAGCACCGTCTTTTAAACTTTTAGAGAAAGTATTCTGAAATCTAGTTTTTAAGTCATGGCGGCAAAGGAAAGCTCTGGAACTGGGGAGAAAATGGAAACATTTAACCTGTGAAAGCCTGTTTGCGCTTTCAGCGACGAAATTCGATTACATTTCATTTTGTATTTTGAAGCCCAGACTTTATGTGAGATATGCATTTTTAGATTTTTTAAATGGCAACTGTAGATACCGAAGGTAGAATGGTTGGCTATGCCTGTGGTAGAATGGTTTGTAGAATGATCCAGTTTGTGGTAGAATAATTAAGGGCGAATAATAAAGTTGCTAATATTACATTTCATTTTGTATTTTGAAGCCCAGACTTTACGTGAGATATGCATTTTTAGATTTTTTAAATGGCAACTGTAGATACCGAAGGTAGAATGGTTGGCTCTGCCTGTGGTAGAATGGTTTGTAGTAGAATGATCGAGTTTGTGGTAGAATAATTAAGGACGAATAATACAGTTGCTAATATATAAACAGATTCTTATAAATGTCAATGTAAAGGTATACCGTCAACCAGGGTTAATTTGCCCAATTTTAAATTTCTAGTAAAAAATCCGTGTACTTCTCTATCAGTTGGAGAGGGGGAAAATTTCTAGGCTTGGTGGAGGACTTATAGATTTGATTTATTGTGTTTAAATATATTTTCATAGCCTTCTCATTCAGTAATAATTCGAAAACCCAGTGGGCAAAGTTACCCAGACAACAGGAGTAACTTTGCTCACCAGATATTTCTATTGAAAACTGCTCCTAAAGTTTCTTCTGGGCAATGCTACCTTTGTCGGCGGTAAAATGAGTTAAAAGAAACATGAGAACAGTTGAAATTTTTAAAATGTTTTTATTTATTATTTTTATAAATTATATTTATGCTAGGCACTCGTAAAATTGTTAGATTCTCGTTATAAAATTTTAGTAGATAACTTATTAGATAACTTAGAAGATAACTTTTTTTTATTACCATACTAATAAAAAAGAGAACATATGTTGGTAATATGATTCATACTGTTTGAAAAAATCTTGAGAAATCGTCTTCAAAGAAGAATTTGCCTTGTCGTTTCCTTGGAGATGGAGTTTTAAAAACAACGTTGGTGAGATAAATGTTGGATTCATCCACTTTTTCAGGAAATGTGAACGAATTCTCTTTGTTCTGAGATAGGAAACTTCCAAGTTACCATCGTCACAAATGCTTGCCAGTAAATGCTTCAACGTTTATTTTTCCCGAGCAACTTCACAACCACAAAGTCTCCTGCTTGCAAGTTTAGGGGCCTTTCATCAATTTGAATGTTTTGTTCCGTTTCCATCGTTCTTTCTTCATCAGAACTGGTTGAGTCATGAGTAGAAATGGTCGCATCCTCCCCGCTGCTCGAGTCAGTCTACACAGCTAGTGAGAGGTGGGGAAAATAACCACAATTTTCCTATGCATCATGGGGTAACATTGCCCATCAAAACAATGACATGAAAATTATGGTATAAAAATTCTACAATCATATCCCTCCAATGGTTATTATATGCAACGCGAATAGAAATAATTTGAAAAACTTACCAGCTATCCCTATAGACTCCACGGATCAAAGTTGCTAAGATACTCAAATTGCTTCCTCACAGTCACTTTACAAATTAATTACTTTCACACTGATAAGCTATCACTAAATGGAAAAACTGCCTCACTCTTGCTAACATTACAACTAACAGCGCTGATTATTTGCAGTGCACTTAATGCCATTTGAGAAACCACTGTTTGGCGAGCAAACATTTTTTTTTCCAAAATGATGGGCAAAGTAACCCCGGTTGACGGTACGCTAAGAGCACGGTTAATGTAACAATATTAAATTATAATTTAAAGCTTTTTGAGGTGTGGGACTTGTGGCAGAGTCTCATTTCGGTAAAACCAAGAATTATATTCTCATAATAAGTCTCACAAAGGCAAGAAGACAGTTACTAATATATAAACAGATTCTTATAACTGGTAATGTAAAGCTACCCATACGAGCACGTTTAACGTAAAAAATACTAAATTATAATTTTTGGCTTTTAGGCTTGTTTCACACTTACATGATTTTTATCGTTTGTCGTTTAACCGATGCCGTGTGTACTTTATCGGGATGAAGAGAGTACGGCCGGTTTCACACTTGCCAGAGAAATGGCGTGGTCGTGTAAATGACACTCGGCTTTCGTACTGCAGTCGTCTGGCCCCTCGGCACAGGACAACTGTCGTTGTCGTCGAAAAAAACCGGCCAATGAATAGGAGGAAGGGATCAATGGCGCAGTACATATCTAACCGGCACGTGTCGTTTGCAGTTGATACGATTGTTTCCTGGTTTTGTTGTTCTTGTTTGCCGGTTTGAGATAAATATATATTCCACAAAATAATTTAACAACGGAACGGATTTTGTTTTCATTTATCCTTACCTACAGATCACCCGAAAAAGAAAATATTTTTAACAGAGGTTGTGTTAAATCAGTTCAAAGTTTTTGTTTATCATAGCAGAAGTTGATCTTGAAGTACTAATTACACTAGTTCATGATCGTCCTATTTTATGGAATAAATCACAAGAATCCTATAAGGACAGGTGTAAATGATTTTAATCAAATGATTAAAACCAGTGATTAAAATCATGATTTAATTCGAATGATTTAAAAAAATCATTGATTTTAATCAAAAATATTATTTCATGCATTGCTTTGAACATTTTGTATATTTTCCTAAGGGTATTAAATTTAAAAATATAAACAGGAAAGAAAGGAGACTATTATGTATACCTTACATCTCATTCATATAATTCATCTTACTCCCTGTATAACTCATTTGCTTCTTGGAAAATTTTCCATTGTGTGTATTGGTCTACTTTAGCTATCAGTCTTGACACTGTGATAGTACACTTACTTTATCTTGATTGGCCATATTTGTTTTTGAGAATAAGTCAGACAACCAATCCTAAGTACTCTTGGAGACTAATTATGAAGTGGAATGTTTAACAATAAATGAAAAAGACCAAGCTTTAAACTTTATTAAAGAAAAGTATGAAGATACGTCCTTATTAAACATTTTATTAAAATGCATTGTGCTCTCTCCTCCTTTTACTGGAACTTTGTTTGATAAAAAAGCTTTAAAATCATTAAATACCTTATAGTGGGGGAAATCAGTAGCAATCCTAACGAGCTGTATGGATCAGAAAGAGTTGTAAGGTATACACAAGATTCGATTCACAAGAATCGAACTTTTGAGTGAATGAATTAAAGAAGCTGCTTGGGATATGCTAATTTCGGCATACGCGCTTAGTATAAATACCATGCAGCGTCATTAAAAAAGAAGGTGGTTAGGGTTGAAGGAGGTTGTTAAAGTTGATAGATAAGCGATTGGGAGCTACGAGGTATGCAGCTCCAGTACTATCCTGAGCTAGTTCTTAGGGGGCCCAAAGTTTACGTGGCAGAATTGCTGGTTTGACTTACTGTTTGTGAGTATTGAAAATATATTGTTCTTGAAAGCTGTATTTATATATTCCGTACAAGTAGTACGTATGCTTATTACTGTAAAAGCCAATTATATATGTGCAACGAATTCAATAAACATTGTTTCATGTATAAACTGTGTTTGCATCAAATTCAAATAGAGTGCCACTTCAAATTATGTACACCCAGGTCTGGGTAGAAGTGAGCTTATATATTCTCTATAGAGTGTGATATAATATGTTATGCACTGCAAAAGAAACAACTGCTGGGATAGAGAGGATTTTTTCCACTTTTGGACTCGTAAAGAGTAAATTGCGAAACCAATTATGTGTTGAAAGGCAGCTAAATTAGTGTTTACTTTTAAATCTTTAAATAAAACTTACTAATTTTTAAATATTTTGATAATTGTAGATGACGAAATAAAATGAATTGTTTTCCTTTTTGATTTTTAGTTTCAAACCATTTTGTTATTGGTTATTTTTCTTTAATTTCATTTTTTGTTTTTAAATTATTAAAAATTATTTAATTGACAATGAATGGTCAGTAATGTTTGAATTTGAAAATGTTTAATTCCTGAATTAGTTATATAGTATTATAGTATATAATTTTAAATATATGGTATATATAATAGTTTATATTACATAAAATTGAAATATAAAAAAAATCATGATTTAAATTTTAAAAAATCTGATTTTTTTTATTTAAAAAAATTATGATTTTTATACACCCTGTTAAAAAAGCATAAATTTTCTCATTAAGTGAATACAGTAAAAACATATCATCAATGAATTCACTCAAAATACAAAGAAATACACTGAAAACTAATAAACACACCATATTTTTTATTTCGTATTACGCGCGTCTGGCTCAGCTAGATATCGTTTACACCAGAGCTCCGCAATCTTTTATCTTCCACGGCACAACAACGTTTTTTTTCGATAATTCCACGGCACACCACAAGAAAAAGCTTGCAAATATATAAATTACAATAAATACGTATATGTTTTTATTAGATAAAAAACACAACTAAATAGTTCTATGTATCAAGATAATTATAATCATTTAAGTTTTATATAAATCATTTTGAACTGTACACCAACACAAGAACAAAAATATAAAATTGTAGTTTACAAGTAAAAAAATTTTCTCTTTAAATTTTTATATTAACATTTGTTTTTTGGTCTTTACTTAAGCCTAATAAATCAAAGTTAATTTAAACATAATTAACTTATTAATGAGATATTTGAGATTGTTTTGATAAATGTGCGTTTTATATTTGGCTCTATAATAGAAAGAGCTACAGTTCATGGACAAGGCCCTTTAAATATGATCGTTTGTCATTTTCAATTAGAACCAGTGTCGAAAAACTTTGTTCACATAAGTATGTCGTAGAAAATGGGAGCAAAATTGCAATGGCCTTGTCAGAAATTTGTGGATATTCATTCTTAACTGAAATCCAGAAATATGACGCTCGAGCATACATACAATGTATGGCTAACAACATGTTTTTGTTTTGTGTATAATTTCGACCTAGAAAAATTACATATTAACAAAAAGTTAGAGGAATATTTTACTTAGAAAAATTTCTATTTAATGCGGTGGTTAATTCTTTTTATTATTATAATCGATAAAATCACCGAGGCACAGTCAAAATCACCTCGCGGCACACTAGTGTGCCACGGCACAGCGGTTGCGGAGCACTGGTTTACACGACAGCCGGGTAAGTGTGAAAAAGATCCACTGTCGTGTCGTGGTCGACTGAATGTCAGACCGCATCGTTTAAACGACAGACGATAAAAATCATGTAAGTGTGAAACAAGCCACTTGCGGTAGAGTCTGATTTGGGTAAAACTAAGCATTATGTTCCTATAATGTGTCTCAAAAAGGCAATAAGACATATTTATTTTTTTAAAAGATGTCAAAAGTAAAAATCGTATCTTACATGGTCGAAGACATGTTTTTAGTTGAATAGTGAAATCTTTTTGTATAAATGAATTTTTAGCGTGAATATTTTTATGCCTTTTTTGTACTCCTTTTTTTCGAGCAAGAAATATGAAATTTAAAAACTGGTATCATTGAGAAAAAGCGGGAAAGTTATGACAAAAATCATATTGGTACTACAATGCAGCAATAAATACAAAACGTAGGTTTGAGATATTATAATGGGTCATAAAGAATGGGCGATACCATAAGAAGTGCCTATTGAAATTATTAAATGAAGATTTTTACATCTTTTTTGTAGGGAGCGGGTCCCTAAACCAACCGTCTAGACGGGCGAAGCCCGGCTAGTTTATAATAAATACAACGGTCAATGTATGCAATTAATGCCAAAAAAACAACAAAAAATATATTTATAAAAAATCTTATCACATATTTTTATAGACAAAATAATGTAGAAGAAAATATTGAAATTAAATATAATAGAACATGCAAAAGAATATAGTAAAGTTAATATAGCAGAGTTTGAGGAAAATTCCTTTAATATATTTAAATATTTTTTTGGATAATGTCTAATCATCTGTCGCATTAGAAAGAAAAAAATCTCTTTTCTCAATTTATTTCGTTGTTATGCACGTCCCTCAAAATTAATTTAAAGTATCACAAAAAGAAAAGAAACCACGTGATCAGCATTTAATAAATTAAATTCTAAAAATTATTCTTTAAAAATTCACCAAAAATAAAAAAAATGGAGGTAAAGATTAAAAAAAGATTTCATTTTAAAGGAATTTTTATGATCTTTCTCGTGATGTAAATTTTATAACTCTCAGATTATTATTTTAAATGGAAACTTTAAAGAATGTTACAAAAACAGCTTAAAAATTTAATTTAAAAAAATCCAAGAAGAATTTTTCAAAATCTTTCTTAGTGCACCCCTACACTATAAGAAGAATCGCCATGCAAAATTTCAGCCCTTTAGGTCCAGTGGTTTGTTCTGTGCGTTATATGTCAGTCAATCAGTCAATCAGTCAATCAGTTACGGAACTGTTATATATATATATACACACACACACACTCATATATATATATATATATATATATATATATGTGTGTGTGTGTGTGTGTGTGTGTATGGGTGTTAGTTAACATCAGTAAACACGTCACGATGACGCAAGATTGTGTCATTCATTTTGCACAAATCCAAAATACCGCATTATTTATGGGAGGACCCAATCATAACGGTTTAGCTCGTCTTCACTACTTTCAAATTTCCCCCTAAAATTAGGGAAGAAACTTCACTATGAGCGGCTACAGTAAAATATCTTATGAGAGTGTCAAAGTAACATCTATTCCCAGAGCATTAGATTTCTTTTTTTCTAATTTTCCCTCGAAACGACTGAGAATATCGCGTTCTGATTGCCAGGAATTTCTCCCTTTAGTCGCTACATATCCTCTACCGCCATTTCCTTTTGCTGATATAAACCCATCTTTGTTAGTTCGAAAACATTTGCTACGGGAAATTCTCCTCTTTAGCCGAGAGGCGATTGAGGGATATCGGTGCAATTTATCTTGTACAAATAGAATTTAGAGGCCCCGTGAGATGGTATTAGTTCCACCTTCCCGTTCACACAGTCGCTTTGCCCAGGAAGGAAGAATGAAAAGGCTTTTGGAAAGAGATGCTAACAAAAATGAAGACTTCGTAATAAAGCTCCAAATTCACAGTTCCCAGTTGATTTAGAAGGCGACAATTTCTCGTAGCCTTAAGGTGTCCTGAATGGTTGGTGAAATTGGAAAGTTTGCCATTTTCTTACACGTCACATCTTTTTTTTTGCGGTTTTCTGAGGACTGGCGCGTGGGGGAAAGAATACTTAATAAAACAGAAAAGTTTAAAGGCAGTTATAGAACACATACAGTAATTAGAGTTCATTAATATTTATTTTTCTAAAAAAATTTTGACCCCGCCCTCCCCCCTAAGTGAATCCGTTTTTTGTGATAGTAAGCACTTTGTTAGACAAAAGATCACTCTCTACTGGTAAAATGTTTTCTTATTATACTTATAAATATGTCGACGGGATTCATTTTATGGAAGATGAAAGTTTAATTACGTTATGTATTCTAATATATTCTTTCATTCATCTACTTATGTCTGTCTATCTTTCTTCCTTTACAGATTGTAGAAGCTCTGGATGTTATAATTCAGCTCGGTGTGTGGTCGAGAGACTGTCAATAATAAAACTCTTATAACCACTCCAGAGGCAAAAAATAAATAAAGACTAGAGGAACACTAAAGGCATTGAATTATAAGCCAAAAGTTTGGCGTAAAAGGAAAACTGTCTGTTTGGCCATTGATAGTGATGAAAATACTGTAAATATTGTAAGATAGACGATGACGTTATTTTATGGACCACAATAAAACTTTCAAATATTGACAAAGTGGTATCCAAAAGGAAAATTATGGTGGGGAGGTATTTGGTAGACTGGGAACATGAGCTGTGAAATAAGGGATCAGTTGGGGCAGGAACTGTGAAGATAAAGGCAGCTCACTGACAGAAAAAGGGGAGAGCCAAAATGGTCCCGGTAAACGGACACCAGCCCCCCAAAAGAAAAAAAAGTCGACAGATTTCGCTTGCTGATCCCCCAGCTCTGACCCTAGACAGACGATTGCACTGTCGCGGAGACTTGCGGAAGTTCCTGTAGTCTGACATGATGATGCCGAGTCTAACCTGATGTGGGCACCTGCCAACGACAGCCTTCATCGCTGTATTCTTCAACAGTCGTAAGTGCCCCCCGAAAGAACTTAGAAATATTTGCTATGACTGAATATTTTATCTCTGCTTCTGGATTCCTCATGTATTAAGTGATAATATGAATGTGAACCTTATTTTGTTATTAATTTTACTTTAAAAGAATTTTTTAGTATTGTCGAATAAATGTATGATAACGGCCAATTCTCTATGTATCCTTGCTTGTCCAACACATGCACGCATCAATTTATTAAGGTTCTATTCTAACCTATACATATCATTTTGCAGTTTACAGGGTATCACCGAAAATAGCACTTCCCCACACCTCCGGGTAGTTCGAATGGTAAAGTGGCGACCTCGAGGTTTGATGATGATCCACGTTCGCAGTCCAATCCACGTACACCAGCTGTTGCCAAGTGTGGGTCGCGAACCCCTTGGGGATGGCAAAGTGTTTTCTGGGGGTCACCGTGGTTTTATTGAATTAAAATAACTTTTTAGCGAATTTTAGCCAAAAAAAAATTGACACTATTTATTTACCATGACACTATAGAACAGTTATGTTTTTCAAAGGAAAACGTCTCATTCAAAACGCAAACTTAGTTTATTGGAAATCTACTGCATTTACTTGAGGGTAAGTGAAAGTCGCGGTTATTTACTACACACAGTACACAGATTCTAAACATCAGTTTATCTTTCATTAGTCTGTTGTAGTTTACCCAATGGAACAAAGCGATTTTACTTAGGCAAGAGTTTTTCGTTTTTGATTGTTATATAATTCTGAATCAATAAGGCAGTTGCAATATCTTTCTTGAGATTCTGTTCTGTTCTGATTTTGCTTTTTCTCACCTTTGACTGAGGGATGAATGTTTCTTAAGACTGCTGTATACTAACCCTATTGGATTAGCTCACCTCAATGTTTACCTATGAAGAAAATGTGTCCAAGGATTGCAGACTTGAATTGATAGATTTTTTATTTGTTTATTTATTTAAATTGTACTCCGGAACAGAAAAAAATTACATCTTGGGGCATTTTTCATTTTTTTTCAAATGAAAGTAATATTTTAAAATTTAAATTATTCGGGGAAAAATCGGGTAGAGTGTGTTTTAAACGCTCGTAAATTTCTTTGGTGGACGAAGTTTATAAAATGAATCCTTTAGCAAGGTGCAGAAAAGTTCAGACTATCTGAAAATACTATTTTTATTCGATTATCAGCATTTATGGAGCTGTCAATAGAAGACACACGTAGCGACTGGTCTTCAGTGATTCATGGGCCGATACGCGAAAGCGGAGGGGGCCGAGGTGTCAATTTGAGTTTCTCCATAAGTTAACATTGAGGTGAGCGAATCCAATAGGGTTAGTACACAGAAGCCTTAAATGCCCTCCATTTCATATAAAATTCTTACAAATTTCATTTTTGTTAAATTAAACATTTAGTTGGAATTAAATTGCGGAATAGACATTTTAGTGTTTCTTATTTCTGTATTAAGAGTTTTTTTAAATGAAAATGAGCAGGGTGGGAAGGAAGGGAGGGGGTCGTAAGATTCTTGGAAACCATTGAAGGGGGTCGCCGTTCGAAAAAGGCTAGGAAACACTGGTGTACGCAGTATTTGGGAGTTTAAAGTAAAAAGTAGAGTTAAACCTTTGGCGAGGAAAAATAGGCTTTATATCACTGTGGTAAATGATATCCATTGTCGTTTTCAAGTTTGTAGACTTCACTGGATCAAGACATTTGATGTTTAACACTAAACTTAACGGTATATAATTCATCATGCTCATCTTTTGGGGTACTACATAACAGTTTTTTTTTAAAAATCCCGATAGTTACAGTCTATGTTAAAAAAATTATGAAAAATAAAAAAGGGTGAAACAACACCAAAATTTATAAGATTTGGGTAGCGTGCATGGAAACAGCATGCACGATGTTCAGCCATTCAAAACGTCTGCATTTATACATGTTAAACGCTTCTTTTTCTAAGTCATTATTTCTCGTTACAAAGTTACAAACATACAAAAAGTATTGTCATGGTTGTATAGGTTTTTAACACAATGGATTTCAAAGTTTGACGCCCCAATTTTTTTTTTTCGTCTAATGAAAAAGAAAATTCCTGAATTGGTGAAAAAATTTCTTGGGGAAAGAAAGTCTTATAATACGTGATATAATTTATTTTTTGAACCTATTGGAAATAGAAAATTTCATATTTCTAGATTAAATTTTGGGTGAAATTATCACTTTATTGAAAACAAAATCCCTATCGCAAAATATTAACAATTTCTATTTTTCGATCTTTCCGTGGATTAGGTTTGGGAAAATAAAGTAATAAGTACTTAACCATTTGAAGATCGATATTTTAATTTTAAAATTTCATATTCCCTGGTAAGGTTTTCTATTAAACAGTTGCTTATTAAATTGATTCCTATTTCGTAAAGTTCAAATAATTCTGTTTAAAATTAGTAGCATCCCGATGGATTCAGCAAACTTTTATTTGTACATTTACATATTGTACTGTATTGAACAAAATGAAAATTTATTAGGCCGCTAATAAAACGCTAAATTTTTTAGATTGATTTTTTTCTTGAGAAAATATACAAGTCAATTATTATTTTAAATGAATTTTTAGAATTTTTTTTCATTTTTAACGGTACAGTCGAGCCCCGTTATAACGAACTTCAAGGGACTAAAGGTTTTGTTCGCTTTATTCGGTGGTTCGCTATCTCCGAACCGTTAAGAAAAATGTTAGAGTTCACTAATGTATAACTCGTTAGCTGCATTGTGTATTCAATAACGATTTATTAAAAGATGATAAAATCTATTAAAAATGATCATTAATGAATTAAATGAACTAAAATCGATTACATTAAACTGACACAATACTAATTAAATTACGTACAATAGAAACCGACGGGACCAAAATTTTCGTTCGTTATAGCCGTGAGTTCGTTATATACCGAGTTTGCTATAACGGGGTTCGACTGTAGAAGTATATTTTTAATACACGAATGATTTCATGAATTTTTTCCTAAATTAGTTGCTTTTTGCTCATTTACATAAAAAACATAAAATACCAGACTTTCTGTAATTAGCTGACTAAAGTTGAAGTAATAGTAAATCAACTCATATTGAGACTAATGATAGTGTCAAATTGGTTGGTGTATATGAACTTAAAATTAACAAAGCTTCTTTTTAAAGGAAGACGTGTTTTGTAAGAAAATACCAACAACGTCCTTTTAAAAGGACATAAAAAGTCCTGACTTTGATTAAAATTTTATTTTTTTCTTGCACCAGACATACAAAATATCTCTGACAAAAAACTAGATTCCCTGTATTTGATCACCTTCTATTCATACGTTGTGAAGAATTGAAGGTTATACAGATATCGAACTTAAACGAAGGTTTGTCTCGAGATATTATTAAGTATTGCAATCTATTCGCGTTATTCACAATTTTAGCATTTGAATTAATTTTATTACCTTTATTCTGAAAAGCAACTCAACAAACAATGCTTTTGATGATAACCTTATTGAATAATTTCCCATCAATCTAAAATACTACACTGCTGGCCACTGTAAATGCAACACCCTGAAGGAAACATACAAATAACATGAAATTTACAACATGCATTAGCGGAGGTGAGATATGCAAATGATTAGAATTTCAGCGCAGACGCACATCACGCGCGCCTGTGGCGGCACTTCAAAGCGCTATTTAAGGCTTGGAGATTTCGACGATTTCAAGTTCGGCAATTATGTTTTTCTTGTGGTTTTTTCAAAAAAACGATCAATTATGCCTCGTCGAAAACAGCGATCATCTTTTGATCAAGTATCCGAGTTCGACAGAGGAAGGATAGTGGCCTACCCAGATTGTGGATTATCTTTCAGGGAAATCGGTAGTCGTGTTGGACGAAACCAAACAACTGTAATTCACGTGATGACAGGCAAATTGTGCGCATGGCAGTGACGGATCGCTCAGTCACATCACGAACCATAGCACAGCACATGCAGTCTGTAACGCATCATCCAGTGTCTGCGCGTACCATTCGACGCCGTTTACAGCAGAGTGGTCTGTCCGCAAGACGTCCATTGATTTGTCTACCCTTGACGCAGAACCACAGACGTCTCCGCCGCCAATGGTGCGATGACAGAAGGATGTGGACGGCAGAATGGAATGAAATTGTCTTTACTGACGAGTCACGCTTCTGTCTGCAACACCACGATGGTCGCATTCGAGTCTGGAGACACCGTGTAGAGAGGATGCTGAACAGCTGCGTTATGTACTGCCACACTGGTCCTGCACCGGGTATTATGGTATGGGGCGGTATTGGATATGACTCTCGCACACCTCTAGTACGCATTACCGGTACTTTAAACAGCCAGTGCTACATCTCCGAGGTGTTGGAGCCAGTTGTCCTTCCTTACCTTCAGGGCTTGCCCACAGCCATATTTCAACAGGATAATGCGTTACCACATGTGGCACACATTGTCCAACGGTTCTTCGTCAATCACCAGATTGAATTGCTTCCCTGGCCGCCTCGCTCTCCGGATCTTTTGCCGATAGAAAACATGTGGTCCATGGTTGTTCTACGATTGACCCAGATTCCATCCCCAACTGCCACAGCAGATCAACTTTGGCAACGTGTGGAAGCTGCTTGGTCTGCTGTACCCCAAGAACTCATCCAAAGTCTCTTTGAATCAATGCCGAGGCGTGTGGCGGCGGTGATCTCCAACAATGGCGGCTACTCTGGCTACTGATTTTGGCAGGAACCACACTTCACAGAAGTCTATAAATTTAATCATTTGATACTTGGTCAACATGTTATCTACAAAATAAATTTTGTTGTGATATCTCTTGTCTTTCTTATTGTTGCAATTTGGGTGGCCAGCAGTGTAGAATATTCGATTGATGTCATTTCTTGTCTTAGAGCGCCTTTATCAAGCTAGCGCGATTTTCCTGAAAATACATACTTAGCCATAAATAAAAGATTCCTCTTCGAAATAAAAATATGTCATTTTCGTCTTCGTATGTAACAACAATCTACGAAAAACATGATTTGGGTATGGTTGTAGCTGTGATTATCTACCGGTAATGTTTTGATCCCTTTGGAAACTATATTTTGCCAAATACAGTAATATTTTACTTTTTATTATATTTTATTTTCGTTGTAACCTTAGAGCTGCCAATAGATATACCTGCTTCCACTGTCAAACCCATTTTCAAACCAGTCATTTTGACTGGCTTTATAGATCTAGTCTATTCGACGGGATCAATTAGATTAGGACATTTTTCTGGGTGATTTCTCGAAAATTGGCACAAAATTGCCAATTGATAGCAATGCCAATTGCTACCTATTTTAGGGTTGCCCCTAAAATAGGTACCAATTGGCAACCCTAATTTAGGGTCGCGGAATTTAGGGTTACCGAATTATGGGTTGTGGTCCTAATCGGAACAACAACCCTATATTCTGTTACCTGTGGCTCAATGCAAAATGCTTTACACTGTAACTACTCATTTCAAGGGTACTGTATTGTTATACATGACGCTCTTCTCTACAGTTTGTATTGCTTTGGATTAGAAAGAAATGAACTCCGAGTTTTAGGGGGCGTTGTTTATAAATTTGTTTTCCTTTACGCCCATTTTCTAATACTTTTTTTCCCCTTCAAACGTGTCCTTATCGCTATGCACATAAAAGATGATTGATCAATTTGAATTTTTTTTTCATGGTAATTAGACTGATTTGTACAATTTTGTACATAGAAAAGTTTTAAAATAATTTGTCTTCAGGACTTATAAAAATTTTATCTATAATACTTTAAAGAATCATATTTTTTTTAGTAAAAAGAATCAGATTTTTTTTAACAAAGTAAATTTTGTTTAGTGTTAAAAATTTTAGTCTAAAAGACAGTTTGATGTAAACCGAACGAAGGACGTTTAGGTTTCGATATATCTGCCGGACCAACAGCTGTATTTACATAATTTTATTCGAATTTTTACATTGGAAAATTTTCAAAATGAATTGTTTCCATGGTAAAGAAAATTTTTGTTTATAAAAGTTTTGATCCCTTCTAAATGGCAAAAATCACTTTTTAGAGTAATTTTTGATTTAGGTAAAATATTACGGGAAATTTTACTGTAAATCTTAAAGATAGTTTGATGAAAATAGAAAAAAGTAATGCTGTACAAAATTTCATTGAGATAACCTGCAATGAATTTTACATACAACCATGAAAAAGACGGCAAAACAGGAATATTTCCTTTCCTAGATACAGACAAAGTACAGATGTACAACATGATAACCGTTGACTGAACAGCATAAAAATGCTCTATCTGAAATTGAAATCATCCTAGCAACATGCGATTTGGGTTATTTGATTCTACAAGTTCTGTAGTTTGTATTAAGCAAAGACAATAAAAGTAGCAATTTTTTGGATCGTTTGGCGAGTTTTTTTTTTTTGGCAATGACCAATCTTAATATTATGCAAATGGATATTGTAAAGTATTATGATTGTTGAATTTTTTTTCCAATGCGTCAGGCACTTTGTCTTTCCCCATCGTCCAATGCACCATGAAAATTGTTATTTAATTGAAATGGGATCATCATATCAAAAACCCTACATCGCTTCATGGTGTTACCTCATTTTAGAACTATTCCCAGGGGCGGTATCTGGGGGGGGGGCTCGTACCCTCTTTCCACCCCAATAATCCACATAGAGGCCTACTGATTTAACTTACCTATACCCACCGGTGACATGAGGACATTTAGTAGCGCTAGTCGACATTCGATTCAAGCCCCCTCAATATCGGATCCCGACGTGCTAATTTACTAGCTGCCCCGGTCTTCGTGTTCTAAAATTAATACTGTATGATACATCGTAGTAATAAATATATTTAACCTTCGAAATTTTCAAAATACGAGTTACTTTTATGAGCATCTCTCAAAAAAATTAATAATAATAGTTAGCTAGTTGGAAACTGAGCGAGTCCATTGAAAGCCCGTTTTTTTTTTTTTGCTAGTAATATATATATATATTTTTTTGGAGATAACTTTATTGGAGAAAAGTCGTAATAAAATAGCATTCCGTTATGAAAGGGCCCTCTTTAAATGGCGGTAAAGAATTAGTTTCTTTACAATTTATTGCTTAAGCTATATATTTTTCTTCGCCAAGCATGATAATTTGTCGAACACGGCGAAACAGTGCGGCTTTTAATGCAGAATAATACGCATTCCTCTTAATTCCGCTGAGATATTGCCGTAGGTCAAAATATATCGGTGCTTTGTTTCCCTCACTCTAATCCGAAAGCCATGCATTGCCGTTTGGCCCATTTGCAGTACGATCACATACTATACTCGAGAGCTTTAAGGCAATCAAGGCGGGAGATTGGCGCAATTTATCCACGGCCAATGAAAGAAGAGAAAGAGTTCAACCCACAGAGCAGTTAATTTAGGTAGCTTCTTTTCACTTTCAGCATGCTCTGCTGTCTCCACAGAAATTCTCGGGTAACTTGTGGCCAAGATATCTGCTAATAATTCAAATATCGAAAAAGGGAGAATGAATTGTGTAGACAGCTTTTATGGGAAGATTAATTTAGTCTTTAATGTGATCACTTTCAATTATTGTAGGTAATATTATTTCTAGAACAAAGGTTTTCTGGACGATGATGATTACTAACCTTAGATACCAGATTCAAGCTTTTTAAATATAAGTAACAGAGATTAAAAGATATCTCTCAAGATAGAAAATAAAATAAATCACTATTACTATAAAAAAATCAATAAATCCTCTGTTTTCAGTGAATCTATTTTTTCCCGCGTGAATGATTTAAATTTAGTATGATTTTAGTCAGAAAAACAAAATTACAATTATAGATACCAGATTCAAGCTTTTTAAACACATGTAACAGATATTAAAAGATAGCTCTCAAGAACTAAAATAAAGTAAATCACTATTACTACAAAAAAAAAAACAATAAATCCCCTGTTTTCAATGAATCTGTTAATTTTTTTCCGCATGAAATGATTTAGTGTTTAAATTTAGTATGATATAAGTCAGATAAACAAAATTACAATTTTAGATACCAGATTCAAGCTTTTTAAATTTAAGTAACAGAGACATCTCTCAAGAAATAAAATAAAATAAATCATTATTACTATAAAAAAATCAATAAATCTCCTGTTTTTAATGAATCTGTTGATTTTTATTCCAGCATCAAATTATGTGAGTGCTTAAATTTAGTATGATTTTAATCGGAAAAACCAAAATTACAATTATTTCTTTTGTGGAAATGAAAGAAGAATACTTTTAAAAACTGCTCTTTGAATATACTGCGCAGTTAAACATATAATGGCTTCTTGTTATGATTCGGTTTCAAACCCGAGTCTCAAAAATCGAGGCTAGTATTTTACCAACTGAACAATTTCGGTGATCTGAGGAGCTCTTATTTTTCTTATTATACTCCTCATCTATATATATAAAACAGTTCCGTAACTGACTCATTCACTGACTGACATACAACGCACAGACCAAACCGCTGGACCTAAATGGCTGAAATTTTCCATGGCGATTCTTCTTATGGTGTAGGGGTGCACCAAGAGAGATTTTTGAAAAATTCTTCTTAGATTTTTTTAAATTAAATTTTTAATCTGTTTTAGTAACTTCTTTTAAGTTTGCATTTAAAATAATAATTTGAGGGTTATAAAATTTATATCACGAGAAAAATCATAAAAATTCCTTTAAAATGAAATCTTTTTCGAATCTTTACCTCCATTTTCTGATTTTTGGTGAATTTTTAAAGATTAATTTTTAGAATTTAATTTATTAAATGCTGATCGCGTGATTTCTTTTTCTGGTACTTTAAATAAATTTATCGTCACATGCATAAGAACTAAATAGACAAAAAATATTATTTTCTTGCTAATGCGGCAGACGATTGGACATTATTTTGTCTATAAAAATATCCCTTACGATTTTTTTATAAATATATATATTTTTTCTACATCAATTGTATATATTGATCGTCGTATTTATTATAAATATATATATATATATATATATTTATTTATTTTTTTGGCATTAATTGTATACGTTGACCGTTGTATTTAATTTGAATGTACTCCGCAGCGAAGTGAAGGGTTTTCAGCTAGTAAAAGCATAAAATTGCAAATATTGTCTTAGGGTGTTTCTAGAGATGGCTTTCAAAAGAGAGTAGACATTTTAATGATATAGTGCAGTTTCTAAGTAATATAAGTAACTAGTTGAAAACCCGTACTTCGCTACGGAGTACATTCAAATTAAATACAACGGTCAATGTATGCAATTAATACCAAAATAAATATATATATATTTATAATAAATGCGACAATCAATGTATACAATTGATGTAAAAAAAATGTTTATTATATATTTAAAAAAAAATAGTAAGGGATATTTTTTGGATAATATCCAATCGTCTGCCGCATTAGAAAGAAATTTTTTTTTGTATATTTAGTTGTTATGCACGTGACGATAAATTTATTTAAAGTACCAGAAAAAGAAATCACGCGATCAGCATTTAATAAATTAAATTACAAAAATTATTCTTTAAAAATTCACCAAAAATCAGAAAATTGAGGCAAAGGTTCGAAAAAGATTTCACTTTAAAGGAATTTTTACGATCTTTCTCGTGATATAAATTTCATAAACCTCAAATTATTATTTTAAATGCAAACTTTAAAAAAATTACAAAAACAGCTTAAAAATTTAATTTTAAAAAAATCTAAGAAGAATTTTTCAAAAATCTCTCTTAGTGCACCCCTACACCATAAGAAGAATCACCATGCAAAATTTCAGCCCTTTAGGTCCAGCGGTTTGGTCTGTGAGTTGTATGTCAGTGAGTCAGTCAGTGAGTCAGTTACGGAACTGTTTTATATATATAGATTATACAATGGCCATACTGAAATTTTTAAGATACTACTAAATGTTATAACTTACCAACTTTTAAGGCCTGTTCACATAGGAGTCCCGTAGCAGAAGCTTAAAAAGGTAAGATGAAGCTGAGACAGAAATAAACCAATCATATTCGTTAAAAATTTTTACTAATTGTTTGGAGGTTTGTCATTGGTTAAATATATTTCAACACTTTAACGCTTCTGATACCGGACTCTTATGTGAACAGGCCCTCAGGAGTGTTCAAAGTAGTTCCCTCCAAGACCAATGCACTTCTGTAGGCGAATCTTCTAAAAATTAAACCCCTCCAGCCAGCCATTTCTTGGAATAGATGAAAAATGTGCTTTTATAACCTCCTCAATCGCATCTTCGGAATGAAAACGACTCCTTCGAAATATTTTTTTTTCGATTAAAAAATAGCCAACAGTCACACACAGCAAGTTCAGGAGAATAGAGTGGATGTTCTATCACTTTGATGTTTTTTTGTTCAAGAAATTCGACTGTAATCCTTGCTGTGTGAGAAGATGCATTGTCACGGTGAAGCATAAGTACCCTAACATTCACCGCTTGAAGAATTTCTGGACGACACTTAGTGGTGTACCAGTTAGCTGTAACTGTCTTCTGTCTCTCTAGATTTATGGCTTTGACCAGCCCTGTACTTCTGAATAAGACATTTCTGGGACTACAGCTGAAAAAGGTCTTCCTGTGTGTTCTTCCTCCAGGAGAGAATTTCGACCTCTTCTAAATTCTGTAAACCATCTGAATACAGTGGCACGAGATGGATCGTCATTTCCAAATGCAAATTGTGGACGTTTAAGGCATTCTTCTTGATTTAACTCCACTTTAAAATCATAGAAAATCATAGCTCGATAATGCTCTCGCGTCAACTACATTTTATCTTCTTTCAAAATTTATTCTACGATAGCTAAATTACGATTGTTGCCACAAATTATCGTTTGCGGACATAAAATGGTTCAAATTTAAATATCACACCAATACTTTTTTTCTCATATCGTCTGCCCCAATCTAAAAAATTTCAGTGTTACCCCCGTTTTATAAAAATATAAACTACAATAAGAATATTTGAAACATTTTTTTTGATATTAAGGCTTGCCACACACTGAGAAAGCACGTGTCTGACACAAGCTGCGTTGAAAAACCAGTTATTTCTGAGCCGATTGCTTACACCAATCAGACATGCGACATGATAGCGCCATTTTGTCGCTGTCTCTTCGGTGTTGTAGAAGTAAGACGTGCAGCATTTTCGTTAGCAATAGTAGAGATCTTAACTGGTGCTTTTCGGTTTGCCACTTTTTCTCGTCTCTGCGAGCGACTTGACAGACTCCATTTTGCTCGCCTTTTGGACGTTGCCGATGTGTCTTCGTTCATGTGGTTCATATCGTGTTCTTAAGTATGAGGTGGGATATTGGCGGTGCAGTTCCGCTTTCACTAGCTGGTGCGTCATCGCAAAGCGATGACGTACCAGCCAGTTTTGATGCGGATTCTTTCTGGAGCAATCGCCGTAGATTGAATATGATTAATTGGTTATGTATGCATTTTTTTTGGAGGGGGGGGGGGCATGCGTAACCTGCTGCGCATGCTCCGTGGGAGTAACCGATTATATATAGTGCGTAGGCTTTGGAAGAAAGGGGGTTATTATCTTTTCAGATCGACTGAACTTATGGCCTGATGTTCCGGTTTAACGATGAGTGACATGGTATAATTTATGTCAATACGTAAGGCAACGTCTATTGTCCTCACTTTTAAAATGCTTTTAAATATAAGGAGGTATATGCTCAGTTTATGGTTTTTATTACCCGTTCTCACCTCAAACCTTGCTACATTTTTTTAGAGACTGACCTTCGTCTATAAGGCAGTCGTTGAGGAAATAAGTAATCCTTTAGGTAACAATTATTGTTGCGTGTCGCGTTACGTCGCAAGTATGGAGAGCAAGTTTGGAATAGGGTTTGACGGTTTTTCAAACCCGGTTTTAAAAAACCGGTTTTTAAAATAAATTTGTCACATTTGAAAACCGGTTTTTAAATTAAGAAAACCGGTTTAAAAGAATTCAAATTATTATGTAAAAATTAATTATTAACTTATTTGATTTCTTGAAGACCCTGAAGAAAAACTTACAAATCCAAAGACACACTGAAAGCTGAATTTTCATTATTTGAGGCAACGAATAAAAGAACCATAAACTTATATTTGTTATTTTATACCCTGAAAACTATAAAACCAAGCTCAGTAGCTAGTGAACGAGTATTTTCAATTTCAGGCAATATTGTGTCCAAAATAAGAACAAGACTTAGCCACCGTTCAGTGGATATTTTATGTTTTTTAAAATCCTATTTTCTTAGGAGAAATTAAAATTAGTGAAATAAATATAAATATTATTTGAAATTTGAAATTTTTGTTTGAGTTTTCGTTATTTTGTGTAAGTAATGTGTAATCCTTAATTTTTTTTTTTTATATTTTGACTTTGATATTGATTTTGTTTTTTGTTATTTTATATACATTAAATAAAATATTTTTCCCTATTTTATTTTATTTTTTGACAAAAATTCAAAAACCGGATAAAACCGGTTTTTTGGAAATCTGGAATTCGAAAACCGGATTTTCAAAAAGTAGGTTTTTGTATAAACCCTAGTTTGGAAAGCCCGAAACTTATGATTTCAATGCGCGTTCTCTGGCAGTTATTGAACACAGCTTGTGTCAGACACGAGTGTTTCAGACACGCGCTTTCTCAGTGTGCGCCAGTCCTTATTTATGCAAAGGATTTATGGAAAGGAAGGTAATACATTTTTTATCGTTTTAAACTAGACAAAACTAATTGTCGTTATCAAAAATTTGTAAATTTTTTGTTGTAAATTAATTGGGTATTGGTGTAAACTGACCGTGAACTGACTGTATTTTCAATATTTAAAAAACAAGATAACAAGTCCTAATCAAAACAAAACTCTTCGGGGTAAAATAACAATTTGGTAAGTTTATATGATAATTTAATGACTGAATTTATGACCCCATTTGGTTCTCTCTCCATTTTGCCAAGGTTGGTTGGTTGGTCGGTTTGGGTTTTATGGCGCAAAGTCCAGATAGGATAAGTTACTCCAAATGCATGGTAAGATCGGCAGAATATATAAAAAAGAAGGCCATTTTGTCAAAGCACACGTACCCCTAGAAAGTCCAACGCATGCCACAATTGAGAACCACTGAAATAGAAAAAAATTCAGCCTTGGGCTACACTGTAATGATTCTACTTTTGTTCTTGACTCTCCACGTTTTGCTGCGGCCCCATGTTTTAGACTTTTGACCGGCCACGACTGTCCCCGGGCACATCTTTTCCGGATTGGTCTGGCTGATTCGCCCGACTGCGTCATATGTCATTCAGATCAATCTGTGACTGCATTCCATCCTGACTTGTGCCCTATACTTTTAAATTTTAAATCTCTTTTGAAAAATTGGAGAGCCATTGGTCAAATGGCCTAGTGGTCAAATGACCGGCATTTGTAAAATTAGAAAATAATAATAAAATAAATCTTCACTCGAAATAATCGACGTCAACCCCATTTGGTTTTAAATTAGACTGACTTGCGAAAAATTCTTCTGATTTAGTTGATTGCATAGACCTCTTGCAGATGTCTATTTATCTTGTAATGATTATATCGTTGGTTTTATTGAAATTTAATAAGATAAAATGAGAAAGATGTTTCTGAGACTGGTTGTCTTTAATGAAAGATTCTCTGGTTTCACTGGTGCGTTTCTTTATAGATTCTCCTTTAACACAGAGCATGTTGAGCATATAATATAATAGTGAGCATGTTGAGCATCTTTATATATAAAAGGCAAAGTCTGTGTGTGTGACCGAGTTTCTGTCTGCTCGCGGCGCAGCGCAAAGACGGTAGGTCGGACAGTCTTTAGATTCGACACGAAGATGCCTCCCGAGGTCTCATTATGCACCTCGAAGCCCTTTTTTCGATTTTTTAATTAGATTTTCCGTAATTAAATATTTAGTCGCGATTTGGAGCTCCCGGACGAGTAAAAGCCCCGTAAATCCTAACGTATCCGTCCAAGAATTTTTTTTTTTCGGACGAGCCTATACGGGAAAGATGACACTATACGGAAATCACAATTAAAATTGTCTGTCTTAATTTATCGATTAATTGTGATTTTTTTTCGATCGCCTGTACGCACCCGTTTTTCTGAAAAAAACGCGATTTTGTCCGTGACCCTTTTTTCCAAATTGTCGAATCGATACGTAAATGTCGTTACATTTTTACGAAATTTTTATCTCAGAGACCCTAGACATCACAGTTTCGAAAGCCAGAACCAAAATTAATTTACAAATTGTAGTTATTTTTTAATAATTTATTTTATGATTCAGAAACTCTTGCGAGAAATCTCATTTTGGAGATTTCGTTCTTCATTTCCGGACGAAGGTAAAATAGGAGAAAAACCAGTTTTTCGACGTCATGCACGTGATGTGTTGGGGCGTTTGTTTTCTATGAGGGATTCGGTGGTTAAAGGAAATCGATTACTATTGCAGTGATAATCGATTAAAAAATCACATTTAGTAATGCCGTAATTTTTTTGGCCAGCACTTAGTTAATATCATATAATTTGTGGTGTATTTGTGGAAAAAATCTATGAAGATTTCAAAGAATTTCAGCATGTGGAGGATGTGATATATTCGCTTTCAAGGAAATCGATTACTATTGCAGTGATATTCGATTAGTAATCCTATGTCACAAATTTTGCCAAAATGTGCCAGAAAGGATTAAATTTATATGGGTAAAATAATGTATCGTGGTGAGGAAAAGGATGACAGCGACGCCCATTAACAAAGGGTTAAGGCTACTAAAAAATTGGTAATTACATTACACGAGCAACGCCGGGATGGGTACAGCTAGTATAATATAATAGTGATTCCCACCAGTGTGCCACGAGGTTTGTTTGGGAATAAACAAAAATATTAATAGGGCCCTCTTAAAATAAATATTAAGTTGTTATCAAACATTTTTTCTCAAAGCCCCAATCGCAAGTCTCACATTAACGGAACAAAACTATTCTTAGTGATTTCTATTGTAGTCCTCCAGGGTAATACAGGATGTCTCAAAAAGCCTTGACACATTTTAAAAATTATAAAAAAAGTACTCATGGTAGGAACTAGAAATCCACATACGTGTTACCTTACATATTAGAGTTTTTTTTTAGTATAGTCAATAAATTTTAATATGTGCACCTTTTGTGTCACGGAGAATATCCAGTCAGTAATCCATTTCCATGTGCGTTCCAAAATGGATTCCGCAACACATGAAATTGCAGCAATTATGTGTTTTTTGAGTTCTTTAAGACTGTCCACTTTTGTCGAATAAACTTTGACAAATCCCCCCCCCCTCCAAAAAAGTCAAGAATTGTAATGTCTGGATATCGAGGTGGCCATTGAATGGGATCATCTAGTCCAATCCCCCTGTTTGGAAATTCCTCATTTAAAGAGTCTCGTACAATCGTACCCAAATGAGGGAGTGCGCCGTTTTGAAGCCAAAGGATTTTGAGATGTAAATAAGAAATTTGTGGGACAGCAAAAATTTTACAACTTTTACAGCCGTTTTACAACTTTCGCATTCACGGAACAACTAGCGCCCTCTGTTGAACTTTTTTGACACAGAAAAAACTGTAATATATGCAGTAACACATCTGTGAATTTCCAGTTCCTACCTTGTATACTTTTTTTGTATAAATTTTTAAAA
The DNA here is from genome assembly GCA_907164885.2 of Dolomedes plantarius. Lineage (NCBI taxonomy): Eukaryota > Metazoa > Arthropoda > Arachnida > Araneae > Dolomedidae > Dolomedes > Dolomedes plantarius. Next base: position 26,693,289 of record OU015496.1, on the reverse strand, counting down.
TGTATCAAAGTTTTTTGAGACACCCTGTACTACACTGAACCCTACAGCTACTTTTGAAATTGTATTTATATATTCTATTTCGGTGTTCGCCACTAATATCATTCAATAAATTAATAAAATCCGCAATCGATTTATTTGAACTTAAATTTGACATTTTCCTGATATAAATTCCTCTTTGATTTATATTTAAAATATTGAAAAAACTAAAATTCTAACAAGCGTGCCGCAAACGTAAAAAGGATGGGAAATCCCCGATGTAGAGGTTTCAAATATCCACAAATTCTTGACGACTCGCTTGAAATGCCAGCTATGACTCCTCATATTTATATCTAAATATTTGATTTAAAATTACTATGCATTAAACACACTTTAAAAAAATTATTTGATAAATTAAAAATAAAATTGTAATTCTAATCTAAAAATATCTGTATTTAATAGTTTTTTTTTTTTTTAACTAAATGATGAATTATCCCAAAACTTTCAGCTGAAACTTCTCAGATACCAAGCTACTGAAATTAAAAAGACATTAACATTTGAATTTCATTTCTTCTATATTGAAAGTAAAGAAGAGTCTGACTTTAAATTTAAGTATCGATTGAAGCTTTAAATACTGAGATCAGTAAGATTATGATTCGGGGAGAGTCATCACATTGAAGATAGGCAACCGATAACCCCTAATTATGAATAAAACTTGATAAGTTTATGTTTAATATACATTAATACGTTATTAATACTATTATATTAATATGCTATTATAATATCCTAATACACTCGCTAAAAGCTTACAGTGAGCAATTTACGAAAATTATTTCATTATAGTAATAATATAGTATAGTAGTACAGTTAGTTAAAGTAATAGTATAGATAGTATAGTACACAGTAATAGTTATAAGTAAGTTAAGCTATAGTATAAGTTAGTATAGTAGTCTAGTTAGTACCAGTTGTAAGTTAAGTTAAGTTATACACTGCTGGCCACCCAAATTGCAACACCAAGAAAGACAAGAGATATCACAACAAAATTTATTTTGTAGATAACATGTTGACCAAGTATCAAATGATTAAATTTATAGACTTCTGTGAAGTGTGGTTCCTGCCAAAATCAGTAGCCAGAGTAGCCGCCATTGTTGGAGATCACCGCTGTCACGCGCCTCGGCATTAATTCAAAGAGACTTTGGATGAGTTCTTGGGGTACAGCAGACCAAGCAGCTTCCACACGTTGCCAAAGTTGATCTGCTGTGGCAGCTGGGGATGGAATCTGGGTCAATCGTAGAGCAACCATGGACCACATGTTTTCTATCGGCGAAAGATCCGGAGGGCGAGGTGGCCAGGGAAGCAATTCAATCTGGCGATTGACGAAGAACCGTTGGACAATGCGTGCCACGTGTGGTCGCGCATTATCCTGTTGAAATATGGCTGTGGGCAAGCCCTGAAGGTAAGGAAGGACAACTGGGTCCAACACCTCGGAGATGTAGCGCTGGCTCTTTAAAGTACCGGCAATGCGTACTAGAGGTGTGCGAGAGTGATATCCAATACCGCCCCATACCATAATACCCGGTGCAGGACCAGTGTGGCAGTGCATAACGCAGCTGTTCAGCATCCTCTCTTCACGGTGTCTCCAGACTCGAATGCGACCATCGTGGTGTTGCAGACAGAAGCGTGACTCGTCAGTAAAGATAATTTCATTCCATTCTGCCGTCCACATCCTTCTGTCATCGCACCATTGGCGGCGGAGACGTCTGTGGTTCTGCGTGAAGGGTAGACAAAGCAATGGACGTCTTGCGGACAGACCACTCTGCTGTAAACGGCGTCGAATGGTACGCGCAGACACTGGATGATGCGTTACAGACTGCGTGTGCTGTGCTTTGGTTCGTGATGTGACTGAGCGATCCGTCACTGCCATGCGCACAATTTGCCTGTCATCACGTGAAGTGGTGTGCTGAAGTGGATGCGATCGAACACGCCGGTCCGTCGTACCCTCCTGCATCCAACGATCACATATCCGCATTACAGTTGTTTGGTTTCGTCCAACACGACTACCGATTTCCCTGAAAGATAATCCATAATCTCGGTAGGCCACTATCCTTCCTCTGTCGAACTCGTATACTTGATCAAAAGATGATCGCTGTTTTCGACGAGGCATAATTGATCGTTTTTTTTAAAAAACCACAAGAAAAACACTATTGCCGAACTTGAAATCGTCGAAATCTCCAAGCCTTAAATTGAGCTTTGAAGTGGGGCCACAGGCGCGCGTGATGTGCGTCTGCGCTGAAATTCTAATCATTTGCATATCTCACCTCCGCTAATGCATGTTGTAAATTTCATGTTATTTGCATGTTTCCTTCAGGGTGTTGCATTTACAGTGGCCAGCAGTGTAGTATATATTAGTATACTATTGTAGTTAGTATAGTATAGTACATTTATTTAGTAATAGCATAGTTAGTATAGTATAGTTAGTATAGTGTAGTTAGTAATAGTATTATATTTAATTATAGTAATAAATTTAATTATAGTAATAGTAAAAAATAGTAAAATTTAATAGCTGATATAGAAATTTCTGTAATAGCTGATATAGATATTTCTAGTAATAGTGTAATATAGCAATAGTATAGTACAGTTAGTAATAGTAATAGTATAGTTATTATAGTATAGAGTAATGGTTATAATTAAGTTAAGCTATAGTAGAAGTTAGTATAATAGTATAGTTAGTAACAGTTATAATTAACAGGCCCTGATTTTCCATTAGGCGCGGGCCTAGGGCCCCAAAAAAATTTTATTTTAAAAGAAAAAAAAGAAAAAAATTCCCAATTCAATTTTTTATTTTACCTTTTTTATAGCAATTTTTTTTATATATCCTTTCAAATTTGATTGATTGGTTTATTATATGTATAATTATATGTATAGTTCATCATATGTATGTTATAGTGTATATAAGGGATTAATAAGTTTTTCTGTTTGCATTGTATTGGTGTTTTAATGATGAAGTTAATATGTTGTATTGCTTTTTGTTATTTGATAATGTTCTAGGCTTCTACGCTTCAAATATCCAATTCTTGGTAAAATTGTACTTTCACAATGATTCATGATTATTTTTTTTTTGTGTGTCAATTTTGGAAATTTTACGCCCACATCAGTGTTAGGGGGCCCCCATTCCGAGTTGTGCCTATAGTCAAGAATTTTCTAAATCGGGCCCTCATAAGTTAAGTTATAGTATAAATTAGTATAGTATTGTAGTTAGTATAGTGTAGTAAGTTTTGATAGTAATAGCATAGTTCGTATTATATAGTTATTAATAGTAATAGTATAGTTAGTATAGTGTAGTTATTAATAGTATAGTAATAGTATTATATTTAATTATAGTAATAAATTTAATTATAGTAATACTAAAAAATATTAAAATTTAAGAGCTGAAATTATTAAATTAGTTGTTAAGTTATAAATTAATTTCCTTTACCTCAGATAACTTTTATTTGATAGTCAAAATTTCGGGTTGCGGCGTGGGCCTCATCGATCATGACATTTTGTTTTAAATATCTCATCACAGCCAGCAGCATCTGAAGCGTTTTAGTTTGCAAATCATGAAGATATGTGATGCTCTCCTATTTAACATATTTAGTAATTTTAACACTATGTTAGTAGATTGCTGTACTTGAAATCCTGGATTAGGAGTTGAAGCCGTTATATTGGCGCAGATCGAAGTTCGGATAACTTAGCCTTTAAAAGTAATTTTTAGTTCGCTAAATTGTTACTAGATGGCAGTACAAAATCCATTACGAAACTTTTTCTCACCTCGCTGTTTTTATGGCCAAGGATAACGGAAAATTATATAATAAGAATATTCTTGAGGTCTTGTTTACATATTCAGAGATCACTTTCAACCAAATAAATGTTATTTCTACGGCTGTTTGTTGAAACATAGAATTTCTCCCACATTTCTTGAATATGTCGGAAACATATTCACAGTTTTATATATATATATATATATATATATATATATATATATATATATATATATATATCAAAGGTGTACTGTCCCCATCTGAGCAATATCTTGAGACATGGAAGCAGACAGTCTTTCCTTATACATAACATGTTCAGATCAGTTCAGTTTTTTCATAATTGAAAAAAAAAGTCTGGCTCTTGCTTCATAATCTTACCAAAATCATCCGCTGCGATGATAGTAATTTCATAAGACTATATACACGCATGTATTTACATAAATTGAATAAATTAAGACATAAATTAGATATTTTATACATACACAAATTATAGAAAACAAGACAAAAATCAACAGGGAAGTAGAATCTGCAGCCTGAGAAAATCCAAACTACTTAGACATGTACTTTTGAGAACAGGATTTCGAAATGTTAGTCAGAGAATCGCATCAGGGGTGCATAAGGTCTGATTCTGTTCCCCCCCCCCCCAAAAAAAAAAAAAAAAAAAAAAAAACTGGTTCTATTTTCACATTAAAATGAACGCAAATGTTTTAAATCATTAACAATTATTTGGAACGGATGCAGGGAGAAATCCAATAAATTTTAAAACAGTAATAATGTATTGCCAATTATTTTTTCATAAATTTTTCCATAATATTTTACTTGTTTTTGAATGACCATTGCTTGCGTCTGTGGGTGTTTTTCATTCATTTTTTATCATTTTTCCAGGCTTAATGCACTCTTTTGAAAAGAGTTTTGACCCTTTTTTTGGAGTGAGGGATTGATTGTTTGGTTTGATTTATTTCACTCTCGGGGCAAAGCATTGAGTGAACAGCCCAGCCTCTTGATTTTTGATATTTTTTTGTAGAATTCTCAAGAAATAAAAATAATATATTAAAACTCTAATAGAGTACTGACAGTTACATAAATTGGGAGAATCCAAAATGGAGGCCTCTTGAAACCATGACAACATTCATGAAATGTTGTACACAGCACATTCATATTCATCGATAGATACTTCCTGAGGGATACTTTTTGAAAAATTCGAGGTTCTAAAATCGTTTGGAATACCAGCCTCGAGTAATAGAAGAACCAAATTAGAAAATCTGTCCTGGCAGACCGTCGTTGGCGGACCTCTAGAAAGAAAGTCGATGGACCGTTGGTACATATGTTACGGGCAAAGTTCGAAGTCTGGACAATTCAGGAAATGGCTAGCCACTTCTAGCATTGGCGAAGTAACTTGGCCAAACCCGAAATAATCGAGAATCGACGACTACTTCGGGCTTTGGCCTACCAATTGTCCTTTCTTCCTTGATTTGAAGTGATTTTTTTCTACTGTGACTAAACTATCTGGATTTTCACAGTGGAAATAATATGAATTAGAAATGGTATGATCAAGCTCATCAACACACGAGCTTTGGATACTTTCTTGGACAATTCGTGAACTAGCCATTGATTGTTGGACGCATTGCGAATGGGCTGACCAAAGCCCGAAGGAGTCGTCAATTCTCCATTATTTTGAGTTTGGACCAAGTGACTTCGCCAAAGCTAGAAGTGGCCAGCCATTTCTCGAATTGGTCAGACTTCGGCCGGACTTTGGTCGTAGCATACATAACCAATACAGGGTGAAAACAATTCAGCATCGTCAGATAAGACGTTAATAATGTATAAATAAGTAGACAGAAAACGAATATGTACAGTCGATCCCCGTTATAACGAACTTCAAGAGATCAAAGGTTTTGTTCGCTTTATCCGATGGTTCTCTATATTCGAACCGTTAAGAAAAATGCTAGTGTTCACAAAATGTATAACTCTTTAGTTGCAATGTTTATTCAATGATGATGTATTAAAAAATGATAAAATCTATTAAAAATGATCATTAATGAATTAAATCGACTAACATCGATTACATTAAACTGACACAATAATAATTAAATTACGTACAACAAGAAAACGGCGGGACCAAAATTTTCGTTCGTTATATTCGTGAGTTCGTTATATACTGGGTTCACTATAACGGTGTTCGACTGGCAAACATATTATGACGCTGACCTCGAAAAGTAACGGGAATTGTATGAGGAATATTATTCGAAGATGGAGATTTCCTCACATGCTTGAGATTTTTAGACTCAGATTTTAATCCAGTCAATTGTTCGTTACGGTTTTTTTTATGATGGTTCATAATTGTTGAAAGTTTCATTTTACTATGATTCCCCAAATTATGTTATTTCTCGTTAAAAGTTAAATTAAAAGGGTGTTATAATATTTGATTTTCTTTGCTTGTGAACGACGTAGATTCCCAACAGCGTGTATTTATTTTAAACACATTTTATTTCCAAATTGAAAATAATAAAAAATGTTGCAATAGTTTGAAAGCAAACTTATTACCTTTTGTGTAAATGTTAAAATTTAAATTAAAGAATCAATATTTTCTTTCGAATTTAAATAAAAACTACTTCATCTGGACTTATTTCTCAGCCTCTGTCTAGCAGCATGTTCACGTGAATTTTCCCGTTTTTTTCTCATAATTCATTCTTATTGAATCATTATTATAGTGTATTACTGACTCATTCGTTACAGTAATAACATCATTACCTCGATGGAAAAGTTTTTAAAAACATTTTTATTTGCCCAAATAAACTTCCTCTAGCAGAATTGTTACTCGAATGAATAGTTTCGATTCAAAATAAAGCACGAGTCATTGAAAAGGGATTGCCAAAATAATCCTCACACAAAGACAGAATGCTTATAAAACTCAATTTTTGCGCTATTTTTCAAATACTTTCAGCGATTCGTAAGGGATAATTTTTTTCCCATTCGATGTACATATTCACGAGGGAATTGATTAGAAATGAGAAATTGCTTTGTAAATAGTTGCTGAGTCAGAGCTACTTTTTTTATTTGAAGAATATATTTTCTGTCATGATGTATAATGATTTTTAACCCCCCCCCCTGCGCATTTAAAAAGTAATTGGAAATGTTTCGATTCTATTCGGATCACTTGTTCTTTTCCCTTCACTAATAGTGGTTTTAAATGCTGAAGAAAAATAAAATCTTCACTGACCATTTTCATCTCAGTTTTTACTTTTGTATTAATGATACGGAACAGGCCCTGATTTTCCATAAGGCCCAGTAGGCCCGGGCATAACCCCCCCCCCCCCCCCAAAGTTTTAATTTTAAAAGGAAAAAAGAAAAATTTCCCAATTAAATTTTTTTTTAAATTTTACCTTTTTTTATAGCAATTTTTTTATATAACCTTTCAAATTTGATTGATTGATTGGGTCATATAGTTATATGTATAGTTCATCATATGTATGTTATAACGTCTAAAAGGGATTAATAATTTTTTCTGGTTGCATTGTATTGGTGTTTTAATGATGAAGTTCAGTGGCGCACCCAGGGTTTTTTCTTGGGGGGGGGGGGGGGGATGAACGGATAAAAATATTTATAATGCAAAATCAATATTCATAATGCATTTTCTATTTCTTTTGGGGCTGCAGGTCCCCTTCTCTCCCCCCCCCTGGGTGCGCCAATAATGAAGTTAATATGTTGTATTGCTTTTTGTTATTTGATAATGTTCTAGGCTTCTACGTTTCAAATAGCCAATTCTTGGTAAAATGGTACTTTCACAATGATTCATGATTACTTTTTTTGTGTGTCAATTTTGGAAATTTTCTGCCCACATCAGTGTTAGGGGGCCGCCATCCCGAGTTGTGCCTATAGTCAAGAATTTTCTAAATCGGGCCCTGATGCGAAAATCTGGACAAGACAAAAGGTATTACGAAATAACTATCCCACTAGTGTGCGATAGGGTCTCTAAGGGTCTGTTCACATGGAATGCGTCAACGCCAGAGTAAATTTTTTTAACCAATCATTGATCCATTTAACTAATCAGCGCCAACGGAATCTTTGACGCTGAACATGCGCCAACTCTGACGCCAAAAGACTTTACGTGAAAAGGCCCTAACTGCCCTGACTAATAGTGCAGCATAGCTACAAAAACCAAATAGAAACGAAATCAGTAACCATTTGGTAACATTCTCACCAAATAGAACCCAAAAGGTTATAGAGAATCTATGCTCACTTCTACCCAGACTTGGGTGTATATAATTTGAAGTAGCACTCTATTTGAATTATATACAAACACAGTTTATACATGAAATAATGTTTATTGAATTCGCTGCACATATAATTGGCTTTTACAGCAATAAGCATGCGTACTACTTGTACGGAATGTAAATACAGCTTTCAAGAACAATATAATTTTATACTCACGAACAGTAAGTCAAACCAGCAGTACTGCCACGTAAACTTCTGGCCCGTAAAGCACTAGCGCAGGATAACACCTTTTTCAACCTTAACAACCTCCCCCTTTTTACATTAATGACGCTGCGTGGTATTTATACTAAGCGCGTATGCCAAAATTAGCATATCTGAAGCAGCTTCTTTAATTCACTCAAAAGTTCGATTCTTGTGAATCGAATCTTGTGTATACCTTACACTGGCCTCCCTCGAAAAAAAAAATTAGGTAACTGAGGTCTGAACGGCTTCAGTTAACTAATTGAAAACGCGTGCTGGTCTGACTTTTTACATAATGGGTGGCAAAGCCAAAAAACCTTCCACACGTTGTGTGGGGGAAAAACGCCACTACCATTTTACAAAACTAACCCCGAAGGGTCCAGGTGACACCATTACAGTGGATTTGCAGAGTTGCGGATACTGGGCTGGCCAACTGCGCCCTAAAATATCTATTTTAATTAAAAGTGACAACACAATTGCACAGCATGACATTTCTTGACTGTATCTGCTCTCCCCCAATTTATAATGTACATGTGTTATGATTTGCGAAGTTAGTATGTTAGTTGTTTGTTATCTGTAGTTAGTATGTATTTTTTTTCACTACATGTCCCCTTCAAAAATTTATAAAACAGTATGCCGTTTTTTTTTCAGTGGCTCACCCCTTCCCCTCAAAATGTTTACACAGTATATACAATGGGGAACTTCAAACCAATTTGGTTCGATTTTATTAAAGGGTGGGAGTTAGAATAAGAGAATTGATACAAGACTTGTTCCTCATGAATGCAGCAACTTCCTTGCACCAGTTTGTCCAATCCGCTGAACCTCTCTTGATGGTCGCAGTCCTAGTAAAGGGGTTCGTTGACCGTGTGGGCATCCTTCGTGCAGCAGGTCGTTGGTCCTGAGGCGCTGGTCCGGCTTGACGATGGACAGGAGGTCTCTTGGGAGGAGGCCAACCTTGCTGGGCGGCTGATATCTTGCGTTCCCTGTACTTATGCAAAGGAGCTTTAAAATTGTCATTCTTCCTTTTCATAACCTTGTGTACCTTATGTGTGCCACGTTCATCCTTAGATGGAGGTTTTGTAGTGCACACTTTACTTTTCTCCGTACCTTTTAGAGTATAGACATTAGATTTTAATGCAGATTCTATTTTTTGAAACTTATACGCCGCACCAACGTGTTTAGTAACTGGCTTTATCTCGCTGCTTGTGTCATGTTTTTCAACAACCTGACTCTGTTTTTCGTATTTGTGCTTATACGACTTCTTGTTTACCGCCTTAATTACTTCAGTATTAGCAGTTTTAATGCTGGAACCTGAAGGCTCTTTTCCACGTTTTTTATCCCCCTTAACTTTAGTTTTATCCTCTTTTGACGAAAAAGTCTCTTTGAAACTTGCGATATCAGAATCGTTATCATTTAAATTCTTTAACACTGCTTCAGTTTTAGGAAGATTAAGCTTTTCGTACTCGTGCGTTTTATTGCAAACTTTCTCTATAACTTCCGAAGCATCAGCTAAACTACCTACAGTATAACTCTGTGTCAACTTTTCATCCTGATTCTCAGTCTGGTTTTCATGTACTTTATTTAAAACCATATTATCAACCTGGCCTACAGCATCCTCATTCGGCTGGAAACTTGAAATAATATCATCACCTAGCAAGTTCCTACTATCGTTTAAAGAATTTTTATTGTCGTCAACTAATAAGTATTCACTAACTTCCGTAACGCATACTTCGTCATCTACTAAATTTCCTTCATTAACAGATGTGTGAATATCATCTAAAATATCAGGTATAGCATCAATAATATCAGGTATAGCATTAATAATATCAGTTATAGCATTAATAGAAGTGTCAGATGATTTATTTTCTAAATCACTATCATTAGTATCGGCACTATTTTCAGAAATTTGTACTGGAATTACCTCATCATTCCAGCTAGACTCACTTTCTTTATAAGCCACAAAAATACCCTGACTTTCACTATTCTCAAAATAATGATTACTGCTCGGACAAAATAATACATTTGACCAAACAGTTTCAACAGGTTGAACCATATCATGTGAATCAACTTGCCAGTGCAAGTAAGGTGCTTGCATATTTTCTTTAAGTGCACTAATTTCATTATAACGCCGTGCGCTTCTATTATTTTGCCTGCGGTACTGCTTACGCTGCTGGTTTGAAACTCGCGAAAAATTTTGGCGCGGTTGTATAAAACTTCTCGTACCTGAATGACGGTGAGGGGTAGCGAAGAAATGTCTATTGTCATATTTAGCTAAAGCTTGAAGGAGGGTAACCTTGCTTGTAATTGTTTGATTATCTAAAAAATCTTGAACACTTGGCTTCAAACGTTGGATAACTATTTTTAAGATTACGGCTTCCGTTACTCCTAAATATTCCTCACACTTGGAAATCTTTTCCGTAGCAAAATCTAACCCAGCCTGACCTTCACGTTGCCTTAGCGAATAAATTTCCGCTTCAATTTCACTTTGATTAAAGGTCTTTGGAAAAACACTAAGAAACTGTTGCTTGAATGACAAATAGTCAAAAATCAGATTACTGCTTTGCATGCATGTGTACCACTGAATTGCACTACCTCTTAACGCGGCTAGAGCAATTTTAAGTTTATCCCCCTCTGGGGTGCATTGTTGCTGAAAGTAATGCTCAATTTTCTTTAGGAATTGGCTTGAGGGGCCGCCATTGAAGGTGGCTTCGAATGGCGCAATTTGCTGAACCATAATTTTCCCGAGGAAAATTTCCAGCAGGATTTTGTTCTACAACACTCATTTTTTAAATAGTATATAAGTACTTGCAACAATTTTATCAATATACGTACACAGTACACAGTTTTTAATTTCAATTATGTTCTTCGTTACAAATTTAACGCTAACTACCAGGGTATATATATTTTTCGGGCGCCAGTATAGAGAATCTATGCTCACTTCTACCCAGACTTGGGTGTATATAATTTGAAGTAGCACTCTATTTGAATTATATACAAACACAGTTTATACATGAAATAATGTTTATTGAATTCGCTGCACATATAATTGGCTTTTACAGCAATAAGCATGCGTACTACTTGTACGGAATGTAAATACAGCTTTCAAGAACAATATAATTTTATACTCACGAACAGTAAGTCAAACCAGCAGTACTGCCACGTAAACTTCTGGCCCGTAAAGCACTAGCGCAGGATAACACCTTTTTCAACCTTAACAACCTCCCCCTTTTTACATTAATGACGCTGCGTGGTATTTATACTAAGCGCGTATGCCAAAATTAGCATATCTGAAGCAGCTTCTTTAATTCACTCAAAAGTTCGATTCTTGTGAATCGAATCTTGTGTATACCTTACAAGGTCTCCATTTAAAAATAATTAAAATATCTATACAAAAAAGAAAATCTATCAGGGGACCAAAACTGGACGCCTACTCCTTTTACTATGACACACCCTTGGTCTCGCGACAGCAACAGTGCTTCAGGGCAGGTCCCATAGGTAAGGCGATGAGGCGACCGCCTCAGGCGCCGAATCGAAAGAGGCACCAAAATGAGGCAAAGTAAAAATACGAAATCCGTAACGAAAAAATATTAATAGTTTAATCTGATGTATGACGAAATTCGTAAAATTACACAAATATTCTTCTTCTTTTCCAATGCGGCAGACTGTTTCTTGGACATTATCCGTTCCGTCATATGATACCGCGGTTTTGCTGGCCACTTTTCTGGGAGCACTGTATAGGTGGACTAGCATTATCCCCCTGTGGGCCGATCCCGTAATTTTCAACCGAGTCAAGTGACGAGACCGGAACACTTGACCCCGCACCTCCAGAGGTAAATTTGAGAACTTGGAGGACATTGCAGCATTACATATTTTACGTGCCCCGACCACCATTAGTGAACACGGCGGTGGATTTGTCCGTGACCGGCATTGAACCAGAGAATTACACAAATATACGTTCATATATTTTTCCAAATATTCAGGCAGTTTTTAATAAACTTCTGAATTTGTGGTCAGGAGAAATAAACTTTAAATGCGTATTTCCAAATGTTGTAGTAGCTCTAAGAATTCTACTAATTCTACCTGAAACTGTAGCAGCTGTTGAGTGCCATTCTTCTAAACTGAAGACTTTAGAGAATCAGCTACGAACAATAACCCAAGATCCACCGAAAGATCTAGCAATAGTTTCTATAGAAAAGGTAGTATCAAAGTAATTAATTATAGAGATGGCATCAAACTATTTGCTGCAATAAAGACTCGAAGAATGACTTAGTAATTATTTTCACTGTATAGCAAATTCTATTAAAATGTATTTACTTTTTCTGCTTTTTTAAGTAAAGTTTTCTGCTTTTTTTTTCTGTATATACAGGGTGAACCAAAAGTTCGTAAAAATTCAAAAATTAATAAAAAAAGGAAGATATTAAGATAAAGAAGTGCGGTTTGCAAGAAAGGACTCACAAGGAAGTCGGATTTTTTTCTAGCAGCAAAGTAAAAATTAGTTAAAGAAGTCACCGGTAGAAGGCGAAGAAGACCCGAAACACAATGAACAGGACAACAGTACGTTCCATTAATTTATTCTTTCTTTACAATTGTTCAACATTATCTCCAGAACATTGTACGACACAACTAAGGCGACTCTTAACAGCTTGACCAACAACGCTTGATCGTGTAATGATAACATTCTGAAAGCGAATGAGAAATCCTCGTGTATCACGGTCTTTTATTGCAAGATTGCTTTGCATAATTCTGCTGGATCTATCGCATGTCAGCGCTATATACCGGTGACTTTTTTAACTAATTTTTTTTTTGTCGCTGCTAAAAGAAATTCGATTTCCTATTGAACCCTTTCTTACAAACCGCACTTATTTATCAAAATTTCTTCCTTTTTTATGAATTTTAAAGTTTTTACGAACTTTTGTCTCACCCTATATATACAGTAACCACAGCTTATAGTGATCAGTGGTTATAAGAATCAACCGTTTATAAGAATCAATATCGCGAAAACAAAAACAAATGTATTATTTCCATGTTAAAATTTTCGCTTTAAAGAATCAATCCATCTGTTTTAAGAATCAGTTTTCACTCTTTGCTTTCCTTTCATTTTTCCAAAAAGCCACTTAAACTATCAAAAGGCACGAAGTTCTTTCTTTTTTTAAAGAAAGATTGATAAGATGGGATGGAATGTAGTCGTAAAATTCATCCCTTTCTTTGTTAGACATAACATAATAGTTTCCCCTTAAACGCTTTAGCTAAACTCTGTCCTATTAGCTTGACCCGGAGGCATATTTACCCGTCCGGGTCCGATTTCATTTTTCTCCACTGACAAACAAAAATAGGGACTCTTTTTTTCCCACCTCCCACATCCCGGTTGCTGCTTCCTGGACCCTGAAATACATAAATCTTCTGCTAAGCGTCCACTATCACTCAGGCAAACGTGACATTAGTAGATTCAGCACGTTATCAAACCGTAAAACGTAAGCTAGAAGGTGAATCTTCGTCTCAGATTATTAGTATTGAAAGAGCTATAAACAGCCTCCTGAAAACTTCATTACGTCAAACTACCATAGAAAACTTTTTCTTGCTCTCTTCCTGTAGTTGAAATGTTAAAACTGTTAAGCAGGTATGTTGTAACAAATACTGGATTTTTTCTTCTCGTACTATAATCATGTGTATCTACTTATAGGTCTAAAAATTAAGTTGTATTTTTAAAATTATAAAAAATATATTTAATAAAAGATAATTAATGTAAATTAAAGAGTATGTAATGGTAAATTATCTCATATATGTATATATGGGTGTGTGTGTGCCTGTCCAAAAACCTAAATTTCGGCTATAAGAATCAACCGCGTATAAGAATCAAAAACAGTAATAACAATCGTGATTCTTAGAAGCGGAAATCACTGTATTTTTAAATTTGTACGTTTTGAACGTGCAGTTATTTTCTACTGGGGGTATCTAGTGGCTGGGTGTCCATTGCACACGAGGGTTTAAATATCTCTAGTTCTGGATACTCATTTAAAGTATTGTCTTCATTAAGCCCCTCGAAGGGATACACGTAGAATCACATTCCATGCTTAATTAGAAGCGCCCCTTTGGCGGAGTAGGCAGCGTACTCGTTATTACAGCAGGCAGGGAAAAATAAGGAAACTAAAAATTTGATGGAAAAGGTCCCTCATCGGGGAATGTACTTGCTAAATGAAGAGAAGGGGAAATGTTTATCTTACTCGGATGGAGAAAGGCTCATGACAAACTTTAGTACACATTACTTATGAAATAGCCATAAATAAAATCCCGGGTTAATATGGAGGATATGCAAAATATTCACGTCTTAAGAGGGAATGGAACTGGCGTGAATATTTTACATACTCAGTCAACACTCGCAGATATTTTCAAAATTGTTTGCATTCTATATAACTTTAGGGCCAAATACCACGCCGTTTGACGGTGAAGTGGAAGCTATTAGACTGGCTACTCAACAATTATTTACTATAGAGTGAAAGACTTTGAAAGTGGCGTTATACTCTCTGACTACATCTGCAATCCAAGCAGTTTCTTTTCTGGATTATTCAGACTCTCAGAGACTTAAAGGTTGTAAAGACAATCTCGAGTTACTACCAACCTTGAAAAAGAATATTGAACTGCAATGGACACCTTCACATTGTGATATAAATGGAAATGAGATGGCTGATATTTTGGCAAAAAAAGGCACAGGTATTTTACAATGTACGCAAAGAGAGATCCCTTACTCTTCAATAAATAGAATAATTAAAAAAACTTTGAATAAGAACTATCAGACTAGACTAACTGAACAAATTAATGATAAACCTTGGGGAGAGACTCTTGAAAAGATCCCAGAGTTTCCAAGACAACATGCTGTTGCTGCCTTTAGGCTAGAAAGTGGTCACGACTGTCTTGCTGGTTACTTGCACCGATTCGGAATACCCCCTACCCCAAACTGCATCTTGTGCAACATTGATTGTGTGATGAACGCTGAGCATCTTGGGGTAAGCCCAGCAGTCTCCGAAGGTATTTATGACGGATATTGGAAGGCTAGAGAACAGCTACAGGACTTACAGACTGATTGACTTTTGTTATGGTTATGTTGGTTTGTTTATTGTTTAATGTTTCTGTTTTTCTGTTATTGGTTTGTTGTTTCTCCTTGTGTGTTTGCGCTGAGTGTTATAACTCTGGCGAATGATGTATATCAAGTGCTACTGCTAGAAAAAAATTTAAAAAAACACTCGTAGATCGATTTCACCTGTTACGCAGGTGAAATCGATCTACTTAATCCTCGACTTACTTAATCCTCGATCTACGAGTGTTAAGTAGACTTATCACCGCGACAGCTGGTTATTATACAAGAGGCAATTCCAGTCGAGTAATAATCTTTTTTTTAATAGGTTATGGAATACATTCCCTTCATTTACTAGCCTACAATTAGCTCTCTAACAAACTACGATAACCATATGAAAATACAAAACTACCAATATACGACACCAAAAACTATAAACGGGCTCGAGGTAGCCTTGTGGTAGCACATTGACTTTAGGACCTGAGGGTGTCCCGATCGAATCCCGGCGCATGCCATTAAATACATCTGTGTCTAGGCCGGATGGGGGCATGTTAAATCCGTAGACCGGAAAGTTCCGCTATGAGGTCAGAGAGGGTGGGAGAGGGTAAGATTACCCAGATTTCGCCCTTGGGGGTGCTCTGTCAAAATTGAGGTGGCAACTAGCCAAGACGGACTCTGACCCTTGTAGTGCTATTTAAAACCAGAGCCGCACACTTATAAGAACGAAAGCCTATAAGGACCTGGCCTGGAACTTCCGGCCAGGGGGGCATTAGAAACAACAACAACAACAAACTATAAACAGAACTCAAAGATAATTAAAAGTGGGTGAAACTGAAACGCAATATTTGGAGTAATGCTTGCAGCTTCAACATCCTCTTCTATGAATCTAGAATATTGCAGATTTGTGTACGGACAAATACTTTATATGAGTTAGTTGTTGGCATTAAATACGAATACTAAATTCAAAACATAACATTTCACGCCATCTAAACGTGTTGCCACTCAGCAACTTATAATAGTAACATAATCTCGACGTAACCATGGAGTCGTAACAACAACTGTACTAAAGCATGGTAAAATTGTCAGAAGACAGAGTAGGTACCCACCAGCCATGAGCTTTTGTGTTTCATTTTTCGGGTTTGAAGCAATGAAATTCTGTCGGTCCTTAAGTTTTGCACACCAGTTGTACTTTCCAGAGTCTAAAGACAATTTGAGCGACATCCCAATTTCACAGACATTACATCACATCCTAATTCCTAACTTAATTCTTTTCCCTCACGTCACAGCAGTAAATGATATCATTGAGCCTTCGAAATACAAACAGGTTTAATCCAATTATTTTTTATGCGACAACAGATGTAAACTAAATACAAATGAATGATGCAAAGTGATGACTTAGCGTTATCTAAACAGTTTGAATTAAAGTATACAAAAGCTGATATCACGTGACCCCAAGCTATGCGAAAAGAAAATTTGTATATATGTATCTACTGTCCGCGATGTAAAAAAACCTCGAACTTTGCCAACAGGTGATTGCTTCTCACTGGATGATGCCATCTCATGAATCAGGAAATGGAATTCAAATGAATTTTCTGAGGTCTGTCTACCATAAGTTTGTCCACTAGTGTAGATACAACGAAATAAATGTAACTAATTTTAAAGGAATATACAGTCGGCCCCCAACATTATCGAGACTTAATGGAAAGAAAATCTCTAGGTCTCCCAGTCTACATTGTTCATACTGTAGACTGCATTTAACATTTAGAGAAAACTAAAATGCACTAAACTTTTGTAATATGTAAGATAATTACAAGATAAAAAGAGCTTTTATATACCATGTTTTTAAATTTTCTGTTGAATCATATAAACTTGACAATTCTATGTATTAATAAATACTTTTTAAAAATTTTTTTGATGTACAACATCAACTTGAAAGAAAATGATGTTAATTGGAAGTTAACTTGCGTTTAACTTTTCGTTCCCGTCGCGGCCGATAGATGGCTGCACCAGTCTACAAAACAAAATTAACTGAAAATGATTCAATTCTGCTGAAAGATGGCTAAAAGTATTAAAATAAAGCATTGTTATCATGTTCTGAGCTATTCTAAAAGTTTCAAATGTCCAGCTAGTCGGGAAGTTAGTTAAAAATCGATTGCAAGATTTGTACTGTACAAACACACACACAAACAAGAAAGCGAGTTAATAAAAACATGGTAATTACACCATCATGAATGTAGGTTCATACGAATACTCATACAATTACATACTCATACGGTTCATACAATTACATGCACGCGCATAGTGAGAGAGAAGCGATACATAACATGTATAACATAGAACTCAGTACGTATGTAAAAAGAACTTTTTATATACCATGTTTTTAAATTTTCTGTTGAATCATATAAACTTGACAATTCTATGTATTAATAAATACTTTATTAAAATTTTTTTGATGAATTATCCATCCACTTGAAAGAAAATGATACTTGTACAATCAATGCTAATAAACATTCTAATAAACAAATTCTAATAAACAAATCAGTTTATTTCTGCTAACATTAAACATTGTACAATGATATTTGTACAATATTTAAATATTAGCAAAATTATTAAAGCTAACAATACACAGTCATCTAAAATACGTTACACTACACTATTGTGTTTTTTTCTTATGCCCCCTGACCGAAACACTCCAGACTAGGTTCATAGAAGGCTGGTTGTGCAACCATAGGACCATAGGATCAAATGGCTAACTGTGTTGCCTAGGCCAGCTCCTTCAAACACAGATATTTCATAATAATATCATCGAAGAGCAGAATTTCCACAGAAAAGAGAATGAAAGTTCGTAGAGTATCGTCAAATGTTCAGGAAAATGCAACACAAAAGTGAAGCAGTGAGTCTTCTGGTCAGAACTTGGAGGGTGAAATTGGTTGTGCAAGGGATTCGGCTCCGGTTTTATGGCACCACAATGGTCGGAGTCCGACTTAGCAAGGTGCCACCACAATTTTGGCCGATCTCCAACTGGGGCGACATCTGGTGAGCTCGCAACCTACCGTCAGACGGAAGGCGAATGGTTCCCAAAGTGTGCGCCGCGGCTTCCACACAGGAGTGTCGCGAAATATTGCAAACATATCGTGATTTTATTTCCATTTTCAATTCAATGTGATATGACAGGAACATCCAGCGAACCTGGTGCAAACTAGTAACTCACTTAGTAATGCTTAATTGGTTGCAGAAACCATTAAAAATGATTAGTATATTGCGCTCTAGAATAATTAAGTTTCTCGAAAATTCTCGGTACCTATGTACTTTGTGTTCATTTATATATAACTGTCGGTTCTGGCCGGTTGTGCAGTGATCAACAGGCTCATCACTAATTATAATCAGTCCAATTTTTCAATTACAATTATTTGTGATCTTAAATACCTGTTTTATTTATTTAACTTAACCCAATTTTTAAAAAAAAAAGTATTCACCAATTCGGAAAGAGTACTTTTTGACATAGGATAGGGCACCTTGAGAAAAATCTGGATTCAGCAAGGGCGCCGAGAATCAAAAAAGTTTGGGAACCTCTGGCATATACTATTGTGTTTTATAAACATTAACAACTTTAATAAAGAACTAGGCTGCACAAATAAAATACTTTTTTATTACTTGAGGGCAGATTCGGGAATAAAGAAATCTTTAAAAGCTCATATATCGACTATATCGCCATGAAAATTCACATTTAACACGACGTAATAAACTTTCAAAATAGCTCACATGTAAGTAAATGCTTATCTTTTGAGCGGGCGCGCCAATTTTTGGAACACCAGCAGGCGCGCGTGGCACAAAGTGAAACGTCTCTTTCAACCTTGATTATTCCTTTTGTAACAAACTTTTTCTTTTGAAATTGAAAATAATGATTTTGAGTTTTATGACAAGATATAAAATGTTGATAATATTGAGATATATTTATAATTAAAGGTCAAAGAATGCAGATAGAATCGCCTTATTTCAAAACTGTCCAGTTTGTTGGGTCTACGGACAACTTGAGAATGGATTCCTATTATGTCCAAAAACCTAAAAAACAATGAGATTGTCCATCTTCGCGATATGCGGGATACCGTGTCATAGCTGCACATTTGATCGACTACATCAACTCCTGCTTTTGTCGTATTGTAATCCAGTATAATCGCTGGTTTACCACGGTTAAATCACGACTAACAAATGAATGGAAAGGAATACATGGGTCAGAAAATCAGACCTGTATTAGAAAGGGTCTAGTTATAAATAGAAACTGCCTAGAACATTCAAACCATTCAAAATTACGAAAATGTTGTACTTTATACACGGGCGCGCCCGCTGAAGGGTTTAAACATGAATATGTTGTTGGTGTTTGTTTAAAAATTATTTTCAACAATCACTTGAAATACACGTTGCTTTATTCCTAAATTTATTTTGTTAAAAAGATTTTCCACTAATTTTCTATTCATGATTTTTTTTTTTTTTTTAAAGGATGTCAACGGTAAACTTTATAAAATTTGTTTGACAAAAAGAAGCTCACGGGCTGAGAAATAGGAACAAATTCTTTTGATGCTGATGTAGATTTAAAAAAAAAATTAAATTCTGCAAGTAAAGCATCTGCAGCGCTGCAAAAACCGACAAAATGAAAATATCAGCATCTATCGATGAAAACTTTAAAAAGATTTGATTTCACTTTTTACTCACGACTATCTGTCTCATTTATAAACGTTTGGAAAGAAAGCAAAACTCCACTTAACTTACTGAGAAAAGCCATTTGTCGGTAAAAATCTTCAAAACATCGGTTGTTGAACAAACTATGTTTGATTTTTTCCTCCCCCCCCCCCCCCCACTCTTCCTAGAGACTTTTCACGTTTGAAGCTGATTTCTTTAAGGCTTTTAATCTGACCGAAAGATATTAATAATGTTCAGTTGCTGTGATAAGTGACTTGGAGTAAGTTTTAAGTCAGAAACACTGACTTTGCAGAATTGGGTAGAAAAACAAAAAAACAGATTTTTATCATTGGTATTCTGTGTGGAATTTCTTCGGGAAGATTCTAAGAAAATTTTGGACCTGCAGAAAAAAAACATGCTTAGGTGAAACAAGTTACAAGTAATGTTCGGCACTAAGAGTAATTGATCATTTTCTGTGTAACGCAGAAGTTTTAGGATTTTGTTTTTCCGAAAAGGTACTTGGCTCTATATTAAAAAAAAAACACATAAAATTTATTTAAAAAGATTACTTAATTTATTACCTAATTTTTTTGTAGAAGTTATTCTTTCAAAATTTATTTAAAAATGGTCAGAGATTTTTATTCCGTAATCATCCGAACGCTTAATGCAGAAAGTAAAGTTACTAGTGTTGTAATATACTCTCAAAATGATAACAAAGAAAAGTGTTTTGATTTAACTATGACATAAAAGTATAATTTACCGTGAAATTAATTTGTTTTTCTGCAAAATGAAATCATATCTGAGCTTTCATGACAAGCTGTATTTTTATTTATTTTTCTGAATCGAACTCGAACGTGATCCCCCCCCCCTTTTTTGACATATTAAGTAGAGTTCTCTTCAAAATGATTAAAAATGACTATGAGAACAATATTATCTTAAGGCTGCTGTGTACTAACCGTATTGGATTCGTTACCTCAATGTAACGTAAGGAGAAAATGTGTCCAAGAACCGCCGACTTGGATTGAAAGATTTTTTTTAACCTTCGGGGTGGGATAGCATGTATCCCAAGAATACGGGCCTAAGATTATATATATATAGTGGAATCTCGATCTACCGATTTCCAAGACACCGACTAAACTGAACGATAAATGCGAGAAAACGATTTTTACGGGAACATAACAAAGCAATATGATCATTTGGGACTGGGTGAAATAAAACGACACATATGGGAAAACGATGATTCGGAGAACGATCGATCGAGATTCCACTTATATCTATCTATCTATCTATCTATATCTATATCTATATCTATATCTATATATATAACGCCCTTAATGGCCTTTCTTACAAAGGTGTATGAAATTTCCCGTTCTAAAGAGGGAATCGGAAAAATGGC
Source organism: Dolomedes plantarius (assembly GCA_907164885.2). Classification (NCBI taxonomy): domain Eukaryota; kingdom Metazoa; phylum Arthropoda; class Arachnida; order Araneae; family Dolomedidae; genus Dolomedes; species Dolomedes plantarius. The sequence continues at coordinate 26,671,916 of OU015496.1, read as the reverse complement.
CCCTTTAGCTAAAGGTTAAAATTGTATTCAGTAATAGAGAAAGAAATTTTACACCATGGGGCATTTTTCTTTTTTTTAATGCAAATAATATCCTCAATTCCTTTGGTGGACGTCATTTATAAAATGAATCCTGTTGCAAGGTGCAAAAAATTTCAGACTATCTGAAAATACCATTTTTACTGGATTATCAATAATTATGTAGCTGTCAACTGTAGACACATTTTCTCCATAAGTTAACATTGGGGTGAGCGAACTGAATATGGTTAGTACACAGCAGTCTTAAAAGCACAGAACCTAATTTACACTAGCTGTGAAAGTATCCTATGAAGTTCAGCCGAAAGAAGTAAGGTTGAATCCCCAGTATAACGATATCTGTCTATGCCGGATGTATCAAGTTTGGTCCCTGGACTCAATATAATTTTCGAAATTAATTAAATGAATGTGTGCGGAAAGTAGTGGATAAAAAAAGTTATAACCGTATTAACCTTTACGTCGGCTTATCGGTCTAGGAGACCGCTATTGCACCTGTTCTGAAGGGTGGGGGTGATCAGGCTGTTGAGGTTTTGTGAGTTCTTTAGTCGGGTCTTGACCTTCAAGTACAACACATCGGAGATTTTCGCCTGCTCTTATTTTGTCGGTAAATTTAATCTTTGTAAAACATAGTCGGTATTTTGGACCGATGGGCCTTGAACTTATTTAAATTTTGTCGGTCTGTATGACCGTTAATCCTTGAACCGTATTAATTATGTGTCAGTCTGCATGCATTCTAATTCTAAGATCTTTGTTTTATTATTGTACCTAGCATGGCTGGAAGAATTCCTCCTGTTTCACAACGAACCAGACATTTTGTCTCTCTCGCACTATCACAGATTGAGGAATCGGATTCTGAAATTTTTGTTGAATAATCTATTTTTTATTTACCCTTTTCAAGAATGAATTCCTCCTGTTTCACAACGAACCAGACATTTTGTTTCTCTCGCACTATCACGGATTCAAGAATCGGATTCTGAAATTTTTGTTGAATAATCTATATTTTATTTACTCTTTTCAAGAACGAGAGGTGGCAGTAGTTTTGCATTAATGACTTATAACTGATTAAAAACAGGAAAATATCCTAATTTTATAGCGTGGCGGTCTGTGAGACAGATGAGCTGGGGAACAGTATAAAGACAGATGAACCGACGTAAGGGTTAAGTTTCGCCTTCATCAACTAACTTTGGACCAAATTAAAAAGAAAAAATATTTTATATCACTTCGAAATTATATAACATTGATCACTTTTACCTTATGAAACAATATAAAGCGTATACCTTTTAAATTAATAGTCTTTAAATTAATAGTTAAATCTGATTACAATTTCTTTAAATCATTGTGGCCCGATTTAAAATATGAAAAACAAACGTTTTCACTCCATGTTATTTCGAACAGATGTGGCGGTAAATCTGATGATCTTTCACTCAGATGATATGGCGAGATAGCCTTGAACCTCGTTTAAAGAAATACAAGCTCGGTATTGAGGTTCATATGAGTAATGTACCTCTGAAGAAATCTGCAGCTGCTCTGTGGCACAAAAGGAGCCAAAGAAACTTAAAGAAAAAATGTACTGGAGGATCATGAAATTAATTTTTTCTGAATGACTACATGTTTTCATTGCAACCAGCGACTGATTTTGTTTTTTTAAATTTGAATTGTAAGCAATATAAAGCTAATGAACCGACTGAACAAACAGTAAATTTGATAACAAAATTACTTTTTAAATAGTATACTGTGATACTTCTCTAGCCGGCGACTCTTATTCCACGGCCACCCCTTTAAACGGCCATATTTAGTTCAGAACTGACTAAAGACTCCATAGAGCCAATGGTGTGCAAGAAACCTCTTTTCGACGGCTACCCCTCAAAACGGCCATTGTTTTCGGAACTGTTATGGGAACCTAGAGAAGTTTCACTGCATATATATTTGCTATTATGGCTCTTTAACTTAGAGTGGCCTCAGAAATATATGATATGCTGCGACAAACATATCATTAGCTTATATGTGTTAGCGCAAGAGTATTTAATGATGTGAGTGTCCCATTTGACATTAACTTAACATAAATAAAAAAAATTTTCCCCTACAATTTGTGATAGATTTATTGCTCTCCTTTGAGGGAGCTAGTAAATAACGGGTATAGATTCCGTCAAGGTAAAAATGTGAAAACTCACTTCTACTCAATGAATTAAGAAATATCTGGGCACGTGGTAGCCTTGTGGTAGGGCGGTGGCTTTCGGTGCTGAGGGCCCTCGTATCGAATTCCGACGCACGCCGACAAATAACTCCTTGTCTACGCCTTATATGGGAACGTTAAATCCTTAGTCCGAAAGTCGTTCTATGAGGTCAGAGAGAGTGGAAGAGGGTACTATCCCCCAGATGTCGCCACTGGGGGTGCTCGATCAAAGTTGAGATGGCAACTAGCTAAGACGGACTCCGACCCTTGGGGTGCGGAATATGAATCGGAGCCGCACCTTTCAGCCAGAAACCTATATGGACCTGGTCTGGAACTTCCTGCCAAGGAGCATTAGAAACAACAACAACAACATCAACAAATATCCTATCCTTAATGGCTCTATTATGACGACGAAACCCATTAAAAAGATACAATCCAGTGATTCTTCGTCATGACTGCTGTTAACTTTTATGAGATACACGCTTTATCACATTTAACTTTGTACGTCCCTGTACAGAATAGAACTGTTGTTGATCGATCCTATGATTTTAACCCTAACAAATTAATATGGAAATAATGTAAGATACCTTTTATTTTTCATTGCTGAAAAATAAGATGCTTGAAATATGGAATGTTTGAGAAGAAACTTTGATAAATTGCTCTCGGGGCCCATAATTATAGTCGACAAGTATTTTAATCCTTCTATTTGCGTATATTGCCTTCATTAATATATTTTTTGTGTGTACCTAACAAAGAAATTTCGCGAAAATCTTCGTTGATACAGAATCAAAACTTAAACACTTATTTTAATTAATACATTCATATTTACTGCCTATTTTTCGGTGGTGAAGAATAACTTAAAAGCTGTCAAGTAAAAAAAAAAATTAAATAATTTAAGCTTACTTCGCAAACAATTCATCACATTGTAATTAGAATATGTTTCGAAATACTTCTTTAAAGCGTTGTACAAATATTGACAGATATTTTAGAGAACGTTTTCTTTTTCGCAAAAAAAGTTCTTGTAACAGTTTTTTCATGCAAATGATGTTTTTTACATTTTGTTGAAAACTGGCTTAAGTCACTTCCAGAATAATCGCCTCTTTTTTGCGTGACTCCTTTTGTTAAGTATTTAGTAGTTCTGCTCTAATTACCGGAGAAAACGTTAGAAGTACACTTATACTGTCCCTTTAAATGTACCAGTGAAATGACTATATAAAGCATACATTCTTCTGTTATCCATTTGATGGATGATTTATAAATTATTATAGATTTTACAACAATCAGAGTTAAGATGAATATAAAATTACTCAGTACTCTCGTATCCGATATAAATTAAAGAACTTATTATGAGAAATGCTATAAAATCTGAAAATAGCAACAGAGGACTATAAACTGTATCTTCAGGAAGAAGAAGAACTGATGTAAATAGGGAATTCTTCTTCAGGAAGAAGAAGAACTGATGTAAGGGATAACTTAAATAAGTATTTCACAAAGTATATTTTTTGGCGGAACCCCGGGGTTCCGCCAAAAATTTAGGGGATCCGCAAGATAGTCTGACGACCGCAGTACTATTGTTTTATAGTTTTATATTAATATTTTTGTTTTTATAATCACTATTATTTATTTTTATGAAGAATTTTTTAATGATTTTTTTTCTTTAATTCAATAAAATCTAAGTACAGGGGCCCGGGCTAAAGGTATCCGAAAGTCAAGACTTATTTTTACGGAACTACCCATTAGAATTTTTAAAAAAATGTATTTAAATAGAAAGAACATCTCACCAAGTTTTAATATAAATCATAGATTTCTATCATAGTATCGTAGATTTCTGAAGAAACGTATCATTCAAGCGATTCGTGTAATTACTCCTGGTATGCTACGAAACACTTGCAGAGAACTGGATTACCATTTAGACGTTTGTCGGGCTACAAAACGTGCACACATCGAAATCTATGATACTATGATTGAAACCTATGATACTATGATTGAAACCTATGATACTATGATTGAAATCTATGATTGATATTAAAACTTGGTGAGATGTTCTTTCTTTTTAATTTTTAAAAAAAATTCTAATGGGTAGTTCCGTAAAAATAAGTCATGACTTTTGGATACCTTTAGCTCGGACACCCTGTATTAAAACAATATTTGTGTCATTCAATACCACCTTAAAGTTAGGAGAGGAAAGGGTCTATTGATAAAAAAATGTAGAGGGTTCCGTGAACTTTGAAAAAATGTTCTGAGGATTCAGCGATCAAAAAACTTTTTGGAAATACTGATTAACATATCGAATGTGCCTGTGAACCTTTGTAGATATTTCAACGAAATCTGTCCGACAATCTCTAAAATCCACATCAGGTGTACCTCCGGAGAAAGCGAAATATTTACATCAAATAGTCTTCCTTCATGAGAACCTCAGCCAACGGCGGCTCCAGGCGGGGGGGGGGGGGATAGCTTTTTTTTCAGTTACGCAGCAGGTTTCTCATTTGGAAATCGCATTTGAATGTTGTTTGTTTGTGAGAAGATCGTGTTATGCCTCGTATAAGAAGGAGAACCGTTACCAGCACGTGTCGGAATTTGATAGTGGCAGGATCGTGGCCTATCGAGAGGGCGGTTTATTGTTACGCGAGATTTATACTCCCATTGGTCGGAATACAACGACTGTCATTCGAATATGGAATCGATAGGTTCAGGAGGGTCATACTGAACGCCATGCAGGATCTCAACGGCCTCCTGCCACTAACGCCCGAGAGGACAAACATGTTGTCAGGTCGGCCTTGCAAGATCGTAAAGCCACGTCCCGGACCTTAAATCAGGAAATGGGCTTGTTTGCAGACGACAAGCATCCGCACGGACAGTGCGACGACGTATGGAGCAGCACGGACCGTCTGCACGGCGACCATTATTGAGGCTTCCCTTGACACTGCAGCATAGACACGCGCGGCGACATTCGTGTGCGCCTAACGGCAAAACTGTATACAGAAGTGGCACCACGTCTTCTTTCCAGACGAGTCCCGGTTCTGCGTGCAGTATCATGACGGACGTATCCGTGTCTGGAGGCACCGAGGAGAACGCACGTGGCCTGTTTCCATTCGATATCGCCATACGGTCCCTGCCCATGGTTTGATGGTATGAGCAGCCATTGGGTACACGACACGAACACCTCTTGTTCGCGTCGTCGACAGCCAGCGTTACATTTCTCAGATCTTAAGGCCGGTGACTGTGACTGTGCCCTATCTTCGAGACCTCGGAGACATCATCTTTCAACAAGATAACGCAAGACCACATGTTCTTGTCGTATTCTGATCTACATCTACACATAGGATTGTTGACTGTTGCCCTGTACAGTACGTTCTCCAATGAAAGATCTCTCATCAAATGAAAACATTTATTCATGGGTTGCTGAGAGACTGGGCCGTCACCGCTCTGCAGCCACTACGATTGATGAAGTGTGGCATAGACTTGATGCAGCATGGAATGTCTTGCGTGTATCTGTCATACAAGTCCTGTTCGACTAGGTGCCTAACCGTTTTAGTTGCCAGAGGCGGAAGCTGTGTGTACTAATTTCAGACCTAGTATACCCCCAAATTGCCTACAAATTTAATTATGTTTTCTTCCTACTATGCTGTATACGTACAAGTAAAATTTTGTTATTTGATTTTCTTTCTGGTGTTGTAATTTTAATGGCCAGCAGTGTATTAATGGGATTAAAAAGAAAACAGTTAATTCTGTGGTCTTAAAAAGAGGTAAACATAATGGTGTGTGTGTGAGAGAGAGAAAGAGAGATAGAGATATGGAAAACTGCTTGCTTCCAAAGTTTGCTTCGCCGGATGATGGCAGAATGGCTAGGGAGGTGGTATAGGTACCTGTCTGTGGGTTCGAGTCCCACTCTTGGCATAGATTACTAAGTTTCTAGTCGTTCGAAATTGGCTTTAAGCTAATCCTTTTAAGCTAATTAGTGTTAAGCTGGTCCCGGTCTAATTAGCTTATTCCAAAATTCCCTTTTCTAACACCAGCCTTTTCTTTCATCGATCTATGAAGAACCCATTCTAGGAACTATACTAGTCCTTTGGACATGTGCCGCCATTCTTTCCCAGGCACTGGGTATTCCTGAACCACGCTCTCAATATTCGTTTTAAAAATTTATGGTCTACCATATATGGTCTTGAAAACAGCTCTAGCCCTCCAGAAATGCCATATGGAAGTCACGTTCATGTAATTAGTTATGAACAAGGTTTCTTTATGGCCAGTTTTCAACTAACGAATCTCCAAATCCTGCTCTTATTCCGTACCCTTTCTAACATCAAGTTTGGCAGTTGTAAACACTTAAGAGTCAAGTGAATGAAATGACGTAACTCTCATTCCATGATATTAACCCTAATGGACTGCCTCGAGACATCTACTAGGATGAGGTCTAATCAATTAAAAAAATACTAACCACTGGTGGTCAAAAGTTCCCTTTTAAATATACCTAAAAGGAAGAATCTGGTCCCTCTTAGCTCTACGCTTTGCCATGTGATGCCACGCTGTTACCTCGTGTCTTTGTTTCGTTTGCTGTCATCGGAATAAGACAGTTTAAGGAAGGTTTATCTTCTTCACTCGGCTCACGACTCTTTTCTTTTTACCAAACTCACACACACACACACACACATATAGATATATATATGTATGTATGTATGTATATATATATATATATATGTATGTATGTATATATATATATATATATATATATATATATATATATATATATATATATATATATATATATATATATATAACATTAGTCCGTAGACTAAATTTCGCAGGAGTGGCAATAATAAACTTTTCATGGGATTATGTCAGATTTTAAAATTTCGCTGGCGAATTTCTTGGAAGCCAAATTGCCGAGGGCCTTAAAACTTATATTTGAATCTATTTTCTTTAGAAACTTTTATTATCAATCTGTCCTAATTGCAGGCAAACAATACCTTTTGGCGGCTGAAAGGTAATTACCTCGCAGATAATAATAGTTCATACGATTTTATTTTGAACCGAAAAGTTAAAAAGTTTCTGGTCGTCCACTTACTTATTTATAATTTTTTTAAAAACTATCCGTTGTTCAAAAAGCTTATTTTTCACTTAATTTACTATTCTACTCGGGTCGAATGAGAAAAATTTGTAAAGTGTATTTGTAACTTTAAAGATTACTTTAATCTTTGCCGAGGATAGAAAATATAAGGAGTTTTGTTATAAGTAAATATTTTAGTCTCAGAATAATAGATGGTATGAGACATTAGGATATATTAATCATTATTTCCTTGGCATATATTAATATTCGGATATATTAATCATTATTTCCATTAACAATTTAAGTTTTTTTATATACCGAAATTGACGCTTTCGTTTCTTTTTATTACAAATTTTATTTATGTTAATAAATATTTGTGCAATTTTTAAATAAAATATTGAAAAGTTATGGGTGCGTATTATAGTCGAATTTAAATTTTTTCCCGAAAATTTCGCGCAAAATCAAGCATGCGTATTATACTCGGGTGCGTATTATAGTCCAGATTTTATGGTATATATATATATATATATACTAGCTGAAAACCCGCGCTTCGCTACGGAGTACATTCAAATTAAATACAATGGGCAATGCATGCAATTAATGCAAAATATATATATATATATATATATATAATAAATGCGACGATCAATGTTTACAATTGATGTAATATATATATATATATATAAATTGTAAGGGATATGTATTTTTTTGGATAATATCCAATCGTCTGCTGCATTGGAAAGAAAAAAATATTTTTTTGTCTATTTAGTTGTTATGCACGTGACGATAAATTTATTTAAAGTACCAGAAAAAGAAATCACGTGATCGGAATTTAATAAATTAAATTCTAAAAATAAATCTTTAAAAATTCAACAAAAAAATCGGAAAATCGAGGTAAAGGTTCGAAAAAGATTTCATTTAAAAGGAATTTTTATGATCTTTCTCGTGATATAAATTGTATAACCCTCAAATTATTATTTTAAATGCAAACTTTAAAAAAGTTACTAAAACAGCTTAAAAATTTAATTTTAAAAAATCTGAGAAGAATTTTTCAAAAATCTCTCTTAGTGCACCCCTACACTATAAGAAGAATCGCCATGCAAAATTTCAGCCCTTTAGGTCGAGCGGTTTGGTCTGTGCGTTGTATGTCAGTCAGTGAATCAGTTACGGAACTGTTTTATATATATATATATATATATATATATATATATATATATATATATATATATATATATATATATATATATATATATATATATCCCGTGTAAACTTTGTTTAATAAATATTGTATATACAATGCTTTGTATATACAATGCATAACAAGGAAATTAGCGCATTTTATTTTACAGCTCATTATACGGGAACTACATTATAAAATTTCGCTTTGCATGAATTCGCGTTACAGGAGAGTCGCGTTACTGTACATAGCGACATTAATTGTAGTAGATGTTCCCACTTGATGCGTTTCCTAGTGCGTTTTAATATTATGTGGCTGTCCTGCCTGCCATGAAATGAAGTTCATGTTAATGGTTCCCACAGCGTAAGGAACCCACTTCTTTTTCTCATTTCATACGATTCAAATTTTCGGATCGAGCTAAATTTATCGCCGCTCAACACGTACTTTACGATTGCCTGATAATTACCACGATAGCCTCGTAACGTGCCCGGATGAGTTTTTTTTTTTTCCCGACAAATTCTTAATGATGCTAAGAAATTTCGTTGAGCGAAATTGAATTCGCCCAAAACTTTCATTTTTTTTTCAAAGCTTGAGAAGTGACAATATTTTAAAGATTTAACTGAGGAAATGTAGATCTAAATTTCCCCTCGTTATGTAGAAAGGAAAAGCAGTGATGAAATTACTATATAAAAAAGTTAATGCTTTACAATCATATTTGAGATGAATATCAAGCAACGTATATAATCAAACATATTACATATTAAACGCTATTTTTGTAAATACTTGCCGCTGCGCGACCAGCATGGTCGCTTTTAGTTTTATATTTTTTGCAAAACAACTCAACCGAAAGTAACATATGTAAGGAATGTTATCATTACCTGTCATCATAAATATACGTTGTTAAGGGGTATTCTCTATAAGGCTGTTTCTAAAACATCGTGATTAAAAAATGTGAATTTCTATTACTTCAGAACAGAGTTAAAGATAAGTCTGAGAAACCCAACACAAATGATTTTATAAATTACATCCCTCTCTGTATGTAGAATTTTTCAAAATTAAGATATCGACACTTTAACATGACATCAAATAAGAAATTGTTGGGGAAAAATTTTTTCACTTAAAAAAAATGGAGCAAAAATTCAGCAAGTACTAAAATTTTTGGATTGCATCACTCTCTGTATGTAATATAGTATGTACTAATGTTAGCAATTCAGATATCTACACAATTATATCAAATAATAAATTGTTGGGGAAATTTCATCACTTATAAAATGGGGTAAGAATTCAGCAAGTACTGAAAAAAAGTGTAAAAATTTAAATATTACGGGCTATCGGTTGCTGTGCCGGCAACGGTTAACCTTAACCTCGCGATCATTTATGCTCTCTCTTAATGAATTATTTCTTCCTCGCTTTCTTTCTTGAGACTGTTCCGAATTTTCACTTGATCGTGCAGCTCACTTTCGAGCATTCCTGATTTCAGTGCGTAAATCCATGTTCACACGCGGTTGCAAATTGCGGACGGCCGTTAATGTTTACATCTGGTAGTTGCAACCGTTGCCATTCGGAGTGTAGAAATATCGTAGATTTTTGTGCCGCATATCTACGCGTTTTATATATATATATATATATATACACTATAGATGTGTTATGAACAAATATTATTGAAAAGTAATATATTTGGCAATGATAGCGTGACTTTAAAAATATATATGTAATCTATATATAAATAAAACAGTTCCGTGACTGACTGACTGACAGATAATGCACAGACCAAACCGCTGGATCTAAAGGGCTGAAATTTTGCATGGCGATTCTTCTTATAGTGTAGGAGTGCACTAAGAAAGATTTTTGAAAAATTCTTTAGATTTTTTAAAATTAAATTTTTAATCTGTTTTTGTAACATTTTTAAAAGTTTGCATTTAAAATAATAATTCGAGGGTTATAAAATTTATGTCACGAGAAAGACCATAAAAATTTCTTTAAAACGAAATCTTTTTCGAATCTTTACCTCCATTTTCTGATATTTGGTGAATTTTTAAAGATTAATTTTTAGAATTTAATTTACTAAAGGCTGATCACAAGATTTATTTTCTTTTTGTGATAGTTTTGTTTAAATTAATTTTGCGTCGCGTGCATAACAACGAAATAAATTGACAAAAGTATTAAAATACAGTAAAAGATAAAATTTAACCACTAGACTAATTGAGATGGAAGTTTTTTTAGAATTTAATTCAAATAAATTAAGAATTTAATTCTCTAAAAAGCAATTTCATTATTTTTCATTGTAATTATAATAAAATGTACTCCGTAGCGGAGCACGGCTATTCAGCTGGTTATATTATAATAGTCCTGAGATCTTGAAGATGAATAAGTCCTTCATACAATTTCCTTGCATGTCTCTCCGGAGGTGCCTTATATTTTGAATGATCAACGAACTGCCAGTTAGTTTAGTTAAAATTTCGCAGCATTTTCGTTTTTCTTCTTACATTTCTTGTTAGTGATCCGTGTTGACATTCTTTCGAACAATATAATTTCGTATAATAACTTTTTCTTTTATTCAATAATCCGCCCATAGTAATCGAGAGTTTTTTTCAAACATAAAAGCTTCAGAAAACCTTATTAATTAAGGTTTTCTGAAGCTTTCTATACGCCTAAAAGTTTGTAAAATTATATGTCATTCAATTGAATTCCAGTAGTAACACTTTTCTGTTCTAGTTCTAGGTCATAATTCTTAAAATTGGACAATGGAATAAACTTGCTGCTGGATATCACAAAGTAACTACTGGCATAGCTACCTGCTGACATTATCATTCCTCTAATATAAAATAGCAAATAATTGTCCTATCCACTTACGTTGTTAATGTGTTTAAAGTCAATAAACGCTTCTGCTGAAATTTGGAATTTTCATCAAACTGCTGCATCTGTGATAGACTTTGAATGGCGAATCGTATATTATACATGCCATGCGTCCAAAAACGCATGCAACTTTAGCTATCTGACTTACGAGGTTTAACTACTTGAACACCGGGTACCCTTTAAGAGGATGGTGGACATTCAAATTACGAAAAATCGAACAAAAATTGGAATTTTTTTGGTGTATTAATATTTTAAAAATATGTAAATATTGGAATAAAATGCATTTAAAATATATAGTGAAAAGTAAAATGAAAGCTTTGTGGCTTTAGAAAAGTAAGTATTAAAGGTAGGGGGAAAACATCTTTTAAATGGCTTTTTCTCAAAATGAGTCATTTCCAGATTTGCAAGTCTTTGAAATGCTCCTCGCGTCATAATTTTTGACGAAATTTTATAAAATTCATAGCAAAGACTCCTCTATTACATTAAAATAAAATTAGGTATCAATTTCACGTTTCGACTTCACTCAGATTAGCAAAGTTTAGCTTAAGTGTAGAAAAGTACATAAATTTCACGAAAATTCAGAGTACAAGCATAAAAATATTTCCTAAAAATTAACTATTCAATGAAAGCACAAATTAATACAGAACTCTGTTCAAAATGTATTTATAAGCAATATAAATGCAAAATTAATGAGAGAAGTTAAATATTGGATCGCAACGAGCATTTTAAAAATAATAAATTTCAGTTTTTAAAATATAAAAAAAATTAAATATTTTAAAAATTTTATAAGGTGTTTGATATAGTTATACCTTAATGAATGTATATGCAAAATATCATATTCCTCAGGTAAAAACTAAAAAAATCGCTTTGTATTGTCCATCATCTCCTTAAAAACGTTGAAAAAAAAACCTCAATGAAGAACTATTTCTCACGTAGCCTCTGTCATAGCTCATTGAGTTAAATACAGCGAAATTCATTTCATGACCGCAGAAAAATCAAAATCAGATTATTGAAAAAAAAATCCTCAACTGATTAGCATCGAAAATCTCCGAAACATTTCACAATCAAGTTTTGCACGAGATGGTTAGATCTGCTAAAAAAAGACTTTCAATTCTTCCACAAAACTTTTTCATTTTCATAGTTTTATTTTTTAACTTTCTTAGCATTGTATAAAGTGTCTATATCTATAATTTTTTTTAAATCGATAACTATATTTGTAGCCAGTTTATTGACAAAATATGCGGCCTGCAAGTTACACTCAGTTTTCTGAAGATGATTTCATCGCAAAATGAGGCAATTTATATACTTTAAAATATACTAGATGTCGTAAAAAGAAATCCTTGATTCAAAATATATTTACCTAAGAAGGATTTAGCTCTCTCCCACGTTAACATCCCTGTGCTTATGATCTATTTCAAGAATTAATAAACCTATGCTTTCATATGTTCTTCAGCCCCTGTTTCGAGTATTGTAAAATACCCTCTTTTTTTTTCCTTTGGAATATTCTAGTCCTCTGATTCGAGCTCGCATATTGAACGCCCCAATTAGTCATATGAAAGTGAAAGTTCCTTTTCAAGAAACAGAAATGCAATTACTTGAACCAATAAAAGCTAATGTCCGTGAAGCAACTTCCAAGCCTAACGATACAGCGAGCAAGTTATAGAGTACAATAAAAGCAACTAATAAACGAGTTCTAGAGTTTATAAGCGCGTTGCATTTCGTAACTTATACCCTTCTCCTCCTTAACAAGCTCTGCTAATGAAGGTGACTTTGTAGCCCATAATCATTTAGCTTGAGCTGCCCGAGGTGCTTTTCTAAATATTGTCTTAATAGACTAATTATCTGAAAGATTATAAGACTACGATGAAGGGAAAAAAATAATGCTTCGACGATTTTTTCCCCTCTTTTTTTTTTCTCCCTTTCCAACAAGGCGTGTAGGATTAACGTAAATTGCGAAGGAAAAATATTTTCTGTTCTTTTTTAGGTTTTTCCGAATAATTTATAGTTACATCGTGAAGGAACAAATGAAGACCTGAGTCATTAAAAAGATAATGTTAGCCAGTTAAAATGAGTGAATCAATATTTCGCCTTCATTAAGATAAAGTTGAGTTACACTTATTTTTTTTTTCGGAGGTTTTTTTTTTCTTCTTTGTTTCGTTGCCGAGTCACGTCCAAAGGGCGTCATGTTTACAGTGATAATGGTGGGATTTTTTTTTTCGTGGGGTCCAGAGTCGATAGGTTCTAAAAATTTTGTTTAGAATTGTGTTGTTAATGGCGGCGATTCGCTTTTAATGAGGGATTGTTTAATGTTTCGATCCCCGATTAGCGAGTGCATTACGCAATTATTATGGAAATAATAAACATCGTTCTTTTCTTCTATGCATTTTTACGCATAATGTCTTTTGTGTGTCCCAGATAAAGCCTCCAATTTCTAATTTTTTTTCTATGCTTAGCGCGAAATTAGTTCAAGTTAAAATCAGTCTTCCTTATCTAAGGCTCTTTAAAAATTACGAAAAACAAAAGAATCCTATAAGCATCATTAATACGAAAATATAAAGTTTTCGCTCTCATGCCCTTAATTTTCTTCTTTAGACCTGGAGTAAATCACAATAAGATTCTCAACAAACTGCCGCTCAGTTCGTTTGATTGTAATATTAGATGCTTTTGTTTATTAATGTGGCTGGTTTATTAAACATCAGAAAGAGTAGCTTTACACAAGCATTCAAAAAGTTTGAAATTGTTTTATATAATATGTACAATATTCTACCATAGTAAAAGCTTTTGCCTAATGATTTTGATTAACATTCGACCTTTAGGGGATTTAACTTTTCCAAAATTTGATGACTCCCGATATTGGTGTTAAGGCTGCTATGTACTAAGAAAAAATCGTATTTCCCTTTTCTTCTTCTTGCAGACTCTTGTGGTGGGAGGAGTCCAGTTGACAGTTTGAGAATTCCACCCCCTTAGGATTGACATTTTGAGGGATTGTAATGGCTCTCTCTCTATATAGGGGGGTTAAGCGCTGCCCCCAAATTATTTATTTAAAATATATTTTTGTCAACTATTTGCAGGTACATAAATGCTGATAATCAAATAAAACTGGTATTTTAAGATAGCCTGAACTTTTCTGCAAAGCGCTACAGGATTCATTTTATAAATTTCGTCCAAAGTTCTTGTGGCGGCCCAGTGGTACAGCTCGCTGGTTTTCGGTGCTGAGGGTTCTTGGATCGAATCCTGGCGTTGCGCCACGAAAAATGCCTCCGTTCGTGTCGTTCCTTCATAGGGGGTAATGCTGTCCACCTATATGGTGCCCCCACAATAAAATGGCCAGTAAAATTGCGGCGTAGTATAGGCGAATGTCTGACGAAAAGTGCCTCCGCATTGGAAAAAAAAAATTTCGTCCATCGAAGGAATTTATGAGCGTTTAAAACACACTAGACCAGATTTTTCCCAGAATAATTTAAATTTTAAAATATTAATTGAATTAAAAAAAACCCGAGAAATGTACCCAAATGTAAAATTTCTTTCTCTATGACGGAGTACATTTTTAAAAAAAAAATCTTTGAATCCAACTCGGCAATCCGTGGACAAATTTTCTCCATAGGTTAACATTGAGGTGAGCGAATCCAATGGAGTTAGTGCATAGCAGCCTTAATAGTTAAATAATCTTTTTTTAAGTTTGCAACCAAGTGCAATAGGGAAATTATTAATTTTACAAAACACTGTATTGCACTAAATATCCGTAACTGCGTTTTGTAAATTAACATTTCTAATTTCCTTGCATTTAAAATATAATGCATATGAAGCTTCTCAAATGCATCACTATGCACATGATGCATCACTGTTTCACCGAGCTCGTAAACTGCATACGTTTCTCTCTCTCCCTCCCAGAATGTGCTGGCATGGTTGTTAGGCTGTATTGTTGACTCTTGAGATTTAAATTTATTAAATATACTCTTTTTTACATTTTATTGTTTTATATGTTCCCAGGTACAGCATTTTTTAGATATGCACTGTCTATACGTAACTTGCTACGTATCTGTGCTTTATTTATAGTGAAGTTTTCATGATTAGCCATCAGTAAAAGGATATATTTAAATTCCTACTGTCTATAAGGATTTTTACAGCATATATATATATATATATATATATATATATATATATATATATATATAAAAGGTAACATAAAGGGCAATTTCAAGTAATGCTCATATCAGTCATACTCGTAATCTCTCTGTTGATTAAAGGAATGCAGTTAGCGTAAATTGGTATTTTTGACACTAATTATCCGCATAGAGATATCTTCACACTATTAATCTTCACAAATGAATATCTAATGTGTAGTGAATTGCATCTTTTTTGATATTCTTTATCAGATATTGTTTCTTTTTTACTCTCGTGTAGTTCTCTGTAGTAAAAGGAAACATGCATACTGAAGATTATATCCACTAAAGCACGTTATACTCGTATACGTGAAATTTAAGTTTTACAAGTTAGGTAGTCGTATTACTGAGTTTAAAAAGTTAAGTAAATAAAATAAAACGTTTGATGGTACATCCTATCAAGTCAGCAGTTGACTCGAAACCTTATTCAAGGAGTTTGCGACATTTTGAGGTCTTAAAATCCAAACCAAACAACCGCTGAAATGCTTTTTCATGCTCCTGTTTGCGTTACGATGAATCAAAATCAAACCAGCTGCAAAAGGTGATGAGTTGTGCACACTGAAAGTTATCTCGAGACAAATATTTATGGGAATGCCATATAAAAACCTAGTCTTTTTTTGGCAAAGAATATTGATCAGAACGTAAGTAAACCCTGGTTCCTGGAATAAACAGAGGCATTCATCCGAGAGGGAATTTTGTGCTGCAAGCCTCTGTGTAATGCTACTCTGCTTTTCCCATTGTATATACAACGGCATACCACTGGGATTGGAGGATTAACTTCAAGGTTTTATGCAGGAGGAGGCTTTCATCGTGTTTTCTCCTTTGTTTACACAAGTGGTTGGAAATCCCTATGGGTGGGGGCTTAGATGTTAACAGCTTTTTGGAACTGTGGGGAAGTCATATCCTCACCCTCTCTCGAGGTGACAAGTTCAGGCTCTGGCTTCTATTTAGGGGGCCAGATTAGCTGGAAATTTCCAGAGGTGGGTAAACAGTTTATCTCACCCTGACGGTGTCGTATGCAGGATTGGAGGAGGGGAGCGTTTCTGGGGAAAATAGGTGGAATAGTAATAATACATAATAACGAAAAAAATCCCCTAGTGAGTCTCTTTCGGTTATACATCCATTTCAGAATTATTGATCTATATTGATTGATAAATAGGTATATATGTATACTAGCTGAATACCCGTGCTTCGCCACGGAGTACATTCAAATTAAATGCAAGGTCAATGTATGCAATTAATGCTAAAAAAAAAGTATATGTATCTATAAAAAAATCGTAATGGATAATTTTTATAGACAAAATAATGTAGAAGAAAATATTAAAATTAAATACAACGGTCAATGTATGCAGTTAATTTGTATATTTAATATCCATAAAACATAGTAATTTGAATTAAATTTGTAAACATCTTCCATCTCAATTAGTCTAGTGGTTCAATTTTATCTTTTAGCGTATTTTAATTTATTTTGTCAATATATTTCGTTGTTATGCACGTGACGCAAAATTAATTTGAAGTATCCCAAACAGAATAGAAACCAAGAAAATTCACCAAAAATCCGAAAATGAAGGTAAAGATTCGAAAAAGATTTCATTTTAAAGAAATTTTTATGATCTTTCTCGCGATATAAATTTCATAACCCTCAAGTTATTATTTTAAATGCAAAGTTTAAAAAAAGTTACAAAAACAGCTTAAAAATTTAATTTTAAGAAATCTAAGAAGAATTTTTCAAAAATCTTTCATAGTGCACCCCTACACTATAAGAAAAATCGCCATGCAAAATTTCAGATCTTTAGGTCCAGCGGTTTGGTCTGTAAATAGAACTCAGTTTGAATTGCCTGTTTTTGAGTTACTCTGTATGCTTTCTCTTACTCCGCTCCTCTAAAAGAAAGCTGCTAACTGCTTTCGAACACTATTCATACGCATTCCAAGTTACGTCTAGCATAACTCCACTTGCTTTTGGTTAAGAGACGCTATTGATAAACGCCTCAATCGGTTCAGAAATCCTACCTACGATATTCGTCTGCTATCGTTTATTTTTTTTTTAAATAGTACATTCTATGGGGAGACGTGTTGTTGTATAGTTTCCGTAGAATCTGTTGGTGCTGTTTTACTACTCGAATTATCAAGATTGACCCATCATAGACGCTCTCACTCCTACGCAGGAACTCATATCTCTATTATGCACTAGCACTTCTATATTTCTCTACTAGCTAAAAACCCGCACTTCGCTACGGAGTACATTAAAATTAAATACAACAGTCAATGCATGCAATTAATGTCAAATATATATATATATATATATATATATATATATATATATTATAATAAATACGACGATCAACGTATACAATTGATGTAAAAAAAACAAAAAAATATATTTATAAAAAAAATCGTAAGGGATATTTTTATAGACAAAATAATGTAGAAGAAAATATTCAAATTAAATGTAATAGGACATACTTAAGAATATAGTGCAGTTAATACAGTACAGTTTGAGGAACATAATATCTTTTACTGTATTTTAATATTTTTTTGGATAATGTTCAATCGTCTGCCGCATTAGCAAGAAATTATTTTTTAATCTATTTAGTTTTTTTTATCTATTTAGTTGTGACGATAAATTTATTTAAAGTACCAGAAAAAGAAATCACGTAATCAACATTTAATAAATTAAATTTTAAAAATGAATCTTTAAAAATTCCTCAAAAATCAGAAAATGGAGGTAAAGATTCGAAAAAGATTTCATTTTAAAGGAATTTTTATGATATTTCTCATGAGATAAATTTTATAACCCTCAAATTTTTATTTTAAATGCAAACGTAAAAAAAGTTACAAAAACAGCTTAAAAATTTAATTTTAAAAAATATAAGAAGAATTTTTCAAAAATCTTTCTTAGTTCACCCCTACACCATAAGAAGAATCGCCATGCAAAATGTCAGCCCTTTAGGTCCAGTGGTTTGGTCTGTGCGTTGAATGTCAGTCAGTGTGTCAGTCAGTTACGGAACTGTTTTATATATATAGATACTAGCTGAATACCCGTGCTTCGCTACGGGATACATTTTAGGATAATTACAATAAAAAAGGAATGAAATTGCTTTTTAGAGGATTTTCTTATAAACGATATATTTTGTTTCTTCATTGGGCGGAACTAACATTACCAGGCTCGTCCGCGAACTTACGCGTGAGCCAGCTACGTAAAACTGACCGTGAGAGAAACAATTTTCTGGTAAATGTAAGCCATCATATTTTAAAGTTCGGCCTTGGGACTTATTTATCGTCATGGCGAAGCATATTTTGAGAGGAAATTACAGTTTTATTTATAGATTTGATTTAATATCCATAAAACTTACTAATTTGAACTAATTTTTTTAAAATTTCCATCTCAATTAGTCTAGTGGTTAAATTTTATCTTTTACTATATTTTAATATTTTCTTTGTATCAATTAATTTTGTTGTTACGCACGTGATGCAAAATTAATTTAAAGTATCACAAAAAGAAAAGAAATCTCGTGATTAGCATTTAATAAATTAAATTCAAAACTTTCCTAACAATTACTGTTTTGGAAGCTAATATTCTGCTAATTTCCAGTAAAAGCTAAAATCATTTGAAAACCACACACCAGTGTTCCACTCACACGCAACACTATAAAACTGAATTACAGTACTCTACGTTTATATGGGCATTGAAAATTGTGGTTAGTAGAGGGCAATAGGGACAATCCACGCATTGTCTATAGACACTCACTATCTTTGGCTATTATTTGATCCGTAATATCTGCCTCATATGCCGTATGTTTCTAAACGCAATTCCAGAATGAAGAAATCGTGTAGAGGAGGCTTCTGCAACATGTAGATAGAGACAGTTGTTTTGTGACAACTGACTGAAGTGGTGCCATCTTTGGCTATTATTTGATCTGTAATATCTGCCTCATATGCCGTATGTTTCTAAACGCCATTCCCATATAAACCACAGCCTAATTCCTTTAAAATGGAACAAAATGAGTAACTCCAGTTAACCATGTAATCCACTACTGCTACAGGGGCATCAAAATGTGAGAAAACAGAGTTTAAATCAGCCAAAACTGCAATTATGGTGTACATATGACACCTAACTTCTCCAAAAATCTTTGCCTTTGTGATGAGACTCATAAGTGATTTTATTTTTGATGAAACACTTTTGCTAACAAATCATAACGATCCTGTGGTTTTTGTCCAACTATTCTTTGCTGTTGTTGTCTGATTTCTTCCAGTCTCGCTTCTCTTTCCGGGGTAAAGATTCGGAAAATCATTCGGAAAAAGCTGAAAGGTAAACAATACCAAATCAATTAAAAACTAAATACAGTATAAATGACGTACAAAAAATAACAGTATAAATAACACAGTATGAATAAAAAGTACAGGCTGCGGCCAGATATGCTCCGGCCAATAATACAAAAAAAGAATTTTAAAATCGTAGTAAGCAATGAAAAACATTTTACACACTTCAATAATAGCAAAACAAAACATGATGGTAAAATAGACAGGAAAGTTAAAACAGAAGTAAGAAGTTAAATTATAAAAATATAAATGAGGTATAAATCAGCTATCGATTCTAATCTATGAATCATTTATCAGGACATGAAAAATTTACTACATGTAAAAAAAATTAACCTTACCTCCATTAATTTCAACACTTCTTGACCTGTGGCTTGTCCAATCATGTGAAATATAATTCTTGACAATAAATCTTGTTAACCTAAACTGTTATTTGTGTTTTTTTTAATTAAAAAAAGTTATGTTCTCAAAATATGACAATTAAGAAAAAGATATCATCGAGAAAAAATAAATCATGCTACTTAAGAAAGTCATACCAAAAATTTCTATAAAATTAATCTGCAACTATATTTGACATACAAAATAATGCATATGTAATACATTGCTAACATGTTTTAACATCAAAAATTTCCACAATCAAAAGCTAAAATTAGTTTAAAACATTAGCTTTAGGATTTTGTGCAGAATGATAGGTGTTTTAGCTAAATTTCATTAAAAATTACTTCAAATTGATCAATTTATAAAAAAGGTATGCTATTTACAGTTAAGTTTTTGTTTCTTTTTTTTATTTTTAAGTGCTATTTTAGCATAAAAGACCAAAAAAAACCTTTACAAAATTATTTTTTTCTCAAAGCTAAACACAAATATAATTATCAGTTGTTTTAAAACACCCCTTTTAAACATTGTTAAGTTTCGAAGTATTATAATAATAATTAAAAATATTCCAGAGTTTCAGACAGAAGTATAAAAAGAAAGAATACGCAAAAAAGTAACTAAATTAAACAAAAATTGACAGAATACAGAAAAAGTGAACACCGGCAAAAGTAAATAAAACGTTTCCTTGTGCGCATGCGCAGTTCTTATGAATGATTGATTCCAACGCTTAGACTACCGCGTTGGAAGAACCACATAAAATTTGTGTTGAAGTATCGTTCTTTAAAATTCAATTAAAAATCGAAATTTTAAGATAGAGACTTGAAATGAGGTTTATATGAATGAGAAAGCTTTCATCTTTCAGATGATGTAAATATTTTCTTTGTAATATAAAAACTCGAAGAGCATCGACCGTAGATCCTCAAAATTCGCGTAAATTTCTGTAAAAACTGGTTTTAATATTTTGATGAAAATATTAGTCTGTTTTAAATTATTTTTAAACAAATGAGGTCTTGTTTGAAGGAGAAATGTCTGAAGTCTTAGATTGTAAAAAGATCAAAATTCTGCGATCATTTTTTGCCGAGATATCGTAATCTGAAGTTAAAAAAACATAAAAATCCCGCAAAACATAATTCAATGACTCGATCTCTTACAATCCAAAAGGAGAAAATTCTGTCATTCAATTCTGCGCTTGAAGAAGCAAGCAGGAAATTTGTGTTCGAGTATCTTTCTTTAAAATTCAATTAAAAATCGAAATTTTAAGATAGAGACTTGAAATTAGGTTGATATGAATGAGAAAGCTTTCATCTTCCAGATGATGTAAATATTTTCTTTGTAAGATAAAACTCGAAGAGCATCGACCGTAGATCCTCAAAAGTGCATAAATTTCTCTTAAAAGGGGTTTCAATATTTTGATGAAAATATTAGTCTGTTTTAAATTATTTTTAAACAAATGAGGTCTTGTTTGAAGGAGAAATGTCTGTAGTCTTAGATTGTAAAAAGATCAAAATTCTACGATCATTTTTTGCCGAGATATCGTAATCTGAAGTTAAAAAAACATAAAATATCGCACAAAACATAAAATAAAAAATTTTCTAGAATAAAATTTAAAATTCGGGCTTCGAGGTGCACCTTCCCATAGTCTGCACTACCCGTGTGCCAAATTTGACGTCTGTAAGTATCACAGATTCGCCTGGGGGTCGCACACACACACACACAAACACTGTCTTTTATTAATAAGATGAACGAGATCTGAATAGTTATCACATGCTGTGGTAACTAATCAGACCTCGATAATCAGTGAAGCCACTGAAAAACCCCGAAGTCACTCCGTGATCAGAAGAGCCGGTTCGATCAACTGCCGCGCCTTAGGCAAGTTTTAAAAACGGCGCCTTTTCAAATTTTTGGAACGAATTTTAAGTAATGCATGTATCTCTATTAGAAATAGTATAATTAATAGAATAACGCACATTGCGGGAAAAAATGTACGTATTTTAAAAAAAAAAACATAAAAATTTTAAAAATGACAGAACTTTCAAAAAGTGGAAAAAGTAAATAAATTTGAACATAATTTGTTATGTCCTAAAAATAATTTTCTGAATCATTCTTCTTTATAGCATTCTTCTTTATAATCATTTGCCTTTATAGCAGCAAATTTTCTTTTCTGTAGAAATGATTGCTAGCTCATTCGATCGTTCTCGAGCTATTGTTGTTCATAGAAAATTCTTAAAAATTTTGAGTACAGAAAAACTGCTCTCGGGTGCAGCTACAGCGACAAGTAGAGTTAGTAGAATTCTTAGGGCTACAATAACGTTTGGAAATCGGCAATCAAAATTAATTCTCAAAATCTCAGATTAAGTAGTTTATAAAAAACTAGTTGGTACCCGTCAAAACATGACGGCTAGATAGTAAATAAATGCACTGATCCACAATTTATACTCAACACATCATTGCCAAATGTTGAAAATCATAATTAAGCGCAGTAACAAATTAATGTGTTTAAGCGTCCTCGTGCTTAGTAAGTATCTAAAGCCAGATTTAAAAATGTCACTGAGCGTGCGCAGAAAGCAATTTTTTAAAATTGTAAATTGTCGCTAATTGAACAGCGCGAAATAAACGATTTCCATCAAGTTTAATCTTATATTACACAAACATAATTATCATAAAAATAAAAATGGCACAGAAAGATCTAGAGAGACTCTTCGGAATAAACGTGTTTACCAATAAAACATGTCGTTTAGCATGCGCAGAAACAGAGAGATTGTAAAGCCAGATTTAAACATACCACTGAGCATGCGCAGAAATCAATTTTTAATTGTAAATTACCGCTGAATAATAGAAATTGCGGTTACAAAAACCAAATTTGACAAATCTACAGATTACAATCTTTTGTTTAAGACCAAAATGAAGTCAATTGATGCAGCAGTTTTCTCTCACGGACTGCCCAAAAAGTCGGCTTAGCAACTGAAATATATAGATGGTTTAAATATACGATTATATTTGTATAATTTTATGAATTTTTTTCCTATATTAGGTTAAACTATTAATTTTTTTTCGTTATTCGTTAAAAAATTCGTATTTTTACTCTGCCTCACTTTGGTGCCTCTTTCCATTAGACGCCCGAGTCGGTCGACTCGCCGTCTCACCTATGGGACCAGTCCCTGGTGGCCAGTGACTCGAGCTCCAGTAAATTCCTATAATTATCCAAAATTATACCGGCGACATCATCGAAGCATCATCTATGTTTTATTACTATGTTAGACAGGTTAGGATGCCAGTCACAGGAAATAGAGTCCGTGGGCTCGAATTCCATGGGTAATTGTGGTTGGTCGGAATCTGCCATAAACAGTTTGGCTCCAGTCAGTTTAATCCGTGAGTTCACGTGATCGTGTCGTGTTAGGTAGCTGTGATTGTTCACTGTAACTGACAACATATTTATTCGAATACCTTCATTCAAATTATTTTTTTCTTAAGGGGGGAAAGTACATCTTTGACGTGAGAAAAACGTTTAAAAATTGACCAAGTTTTCAAAATTACCATGTTTTTATTAACTTGGTTTCTTGTTTGTGTGTGTATTTGTGTGCTTGTCCAGTGCAAATCTTGCAATCGATTTTTAGCTAACTTCCCGACTAGCTAGACATTTGAAACTTTTAGAATAGCCCAGAACACGATGACAATGCATTTTTTGAATACTTTTAGCCATCTTTAAGCAGATTTTTACCATGTTTTTATTATTTTCAGTTAATTTTGTTTTGTAGACTGGTGCAGCCATCTATCGGCCGGGACGGGAACGAAAAGTTAAACGCATGTTAACTTCCAATAAACTTCGTTCTCTTTCAAGTTGATGGGATAATTCATCAAAAAAATTTTATAAAAAGCATTTATTAATACATAGAATTGTCAAATTTATATGATTCAACAGAGAATTTAAAAACATGGTATATAAAAAGTTCTTTTTATCTTGCAATTATTAACAAATTAATCAATGAAGCAAACTGAATGGAAATGTCTGGACTGTTAGATGAAACATAACCTGGTGCAACAAAAACATCAAATTGATGTAAATTTTTAAAATTAGTTAGGAAAACTTACATAATTACCATTTGTCACTTTGCGCATGATAACTGAAGTTAATTTTAATTTATTAACATGAAAAACACTTTAATTTAAAGAAATACTTAGCTCAACATATTGACCAAAAATCTTTTAATGATCTGCATTTTTAATATTTATAATTAACAATTAGTTTACAAAAATTTTTACAAAAACTTTCTAATAAAACCCGTTATAAAATGTTTATTACCTAAGATAACTCTAAGCTTTTAGGTCATTTCATGTAGAAGGTTAACATTAACGTGAGTAGAAAATCTCAAGAATTTATCTCTAATAGTATTTGAGATATAATGCGCGCAAAGTCAAAAAATACTATATTGAGAAACATGCATTTCAAGTCAAGATTTTTTTTTATAAAAATCACTGTACGGATGTTCACAATTATTTTAATATCTTATGATTTAATTGTCGGATCCCAAAAAGAATGGTAACAAATTCACAATAAATCCGGGTTTCAATATGTGCTCAAAATCTACTGTTCATTGATTTTTGAAATAATTTCTCAAAATTTGATAAGTTCGTTTTACTATTCATTTGTTAAAATTTTCCTAATTTAAAAAAAAATTGCTATTACCAATAAATTTTCATTGGGGTCGCGGGATTTTTATTTAAAGAAAATAGGTCGCAGTCTAAAGAAAAGTTTGCGCACCACTAGCATAGTGTATAACTAGAGCTATTACTTGCAATATCTGTTTAGAAACCTCTTGCCTTTACTTTCATTTGCTCATCTAGGGGCTGCTGATGACGATATATGTTTGGATGAAACATATCTATGTATATTATTTCTAAAAGCTGTTTTTTTTTTAAGGGGGTCCGGGACACATTTAAAATTTTTTTTATTTATTGAGTTAAAATTTTGAATTTTTTTCTGATGGTTAACCATATAATTTGCAAACAAAATCACTTCATAAAACTTCTCAAAATGTTTTTAAAAAAATTTTAAATTTAAAAATTTTAAAAAAAGTGGGGTAATTTAAAATCGTTATAACTCGAAATATTATTTGTCGAATTTCAATTCTTTTTCATTTAATTAAACAGAAATATATAAGTTTTAATTTTGATTCAGCATTTTTTTAAATATTAATTTTCAAAAAAATTAAAAATATTTATATTAAAAATTACAAAAAAATGATGTAACATATTTTTAAAAAATAATATTTTCAAAAGTAAATATTTTTTTCAAATTTGCTGCATCAAAATTAAAGTAAAATAGTTGAAATAGACATGTTCCAAGTTTCAACCATTTATCTTTAACGGTTCTTGACTTAAAGACGAGAAATGGGGAAAAAACCCATCATGAAGAAAAACGCACTTACAGGTTTAAACAAAACTTTGCTACTATTAGAATGTTGCAAAAAAAATAATAATAATTTCTCATGTTTTAATTAAGATAGAAACATGACTTAAACGTCATTTTAAGCGTAAAAGAACACAGAAATTTTTAATGCAATAAATTTTTTTTCGAAAATTCGTACAATTTTGTGACCTGGACCCTGGACCCCCTTAATCTCTTTTTCACCCTTCATACTTAGCCAAAATCGATAAATGAGGTACGATTTTAAGCATTAAGTTCTCCGCTTCGTGCGAATTGTTACTTTAGAATTACACATCTTATTGTTTGTTTAAAAATATCCAATAACAAGAAGTATAAACATTATAAACAATTTTTTTCCCCTAGATGGCGTGCTCGCTAGCTTTTGTTTGTTTAAAAAAATCCAATAACAAGAAGTATAAACATTATAAACAATTTTTTTCCGCTAGATGGCGTGCGCGCTAGCTTTTTTTTACCATTATCAATCGCACTCAACTTTTTTAATTTAAAAATCGTTTGCTTTTTTTATCATTCCGTGATAAAAATGATTGCAACAAAAAAAGAGCCATTTATTATCATAAAAGGGGAGAAAAAATTTAAGTACATGATTCAAAGAATCCAAAGAAAGTTTTTCTAAGGGATTCAGGATTGTTGCTGGTTTTTTTTATAATGGCAAGTTAAAAATAAAGATAGTTGAAAAAAATGTCAAGATTAACTCCAAATACTATCAGGAACATATTTTATCGCCAATTTTTCTGAATGAAATACCATCGCTTTACCCACAGTGCCATCAATCTGTGAGACTCCATCAGGACAAAGCTAGCAGTCACACATCAAAATCCACTGTAAATTTCCTAAAAGAAATGGAAAAAAACTGGTATCAAGACCATACCCTTCACTGATATCCCTACTAAATCTCCCGATGTATCACCTATGGATTTTTGTGCTTTCGGACTTTTAAAATCTGCATTATCCAAACGTCGTCCCAAAACCCTTACAGGACTCTGGAAAGCTGTTCAGGAGGAATGGGATAGAATGCCTCTTCTGATACTTCAAAAGGCATTATTATCCTGGAAATTGCGGTGTCGAAAGATAGTTCAGAATAAGGGATGTCAAATAGAACATTTAAAACACAAGAATTTTATGTAATTTAGTTTTATGAATACAATATACATCGTCTAAAAAATGTGTGAACAGCCTCTGTTGTTTCTAGAAGGGGATTTTTTTGTGACGATCCCTTTCTTCCCTTCATACTTAACCAAAATCCATAAATGAGGTACCATTTTAAAGATTAAGTTCTCCGATCCGTGCGAATTGTTAATTCAGAATGACACATTGTATTGTTTGTTTAAAAATCGGAGTGAAAAATTGACTTTTGGCCCTAAAATTCCTTCCCTGGATGCGTCGAAATGGCACAGTCAAATATTGCACACAAAAAGATTTTGTAATGTAAATATCACATTTTCACGAGTTTGTGTCATATTTAAATTTTAACATTGTCTACAAAGATGTTTGAATATCTCATGTTCCCCTGTTTTGTGTTATGCTTCACCTCCAATATTGTGGCCAAAGGCATTTTGTTATTGGTTTTGTATTATCCTTACGCGCCATTGTTATTTGACAAATAAACAATTGTTACAAATGAACCGATTCTTCTTTCATCCTACTACAAACCACCAATCCCGGAGTACAATTTATCGTATTTTAAACGCATGTGAAAGGGTCGCATGGGCCACCTAGTTTCTCTTAAACTCTTATCTACGGAGTTAAGCTTAATTATTAATGATTTAATAGTACATACTAGTATGATGGAACCATTAATAAAGAGATGGTATTATTAAATTTTATTCCACTAGAAATCTTAATTTTGTTTCTCTTCATGTGTTGGGTTTCAGTTTCAAAGTTTATAATTTTATTTATCATAGTTGCATACGCCTTACTATGGAAATATTTATATTAAAAATCCACATCTTATAGCTTTGTTTTTAGAAGCAATAGATTAGAGCAAATTTCGTCTATGCTTTTCTCAATAATTATATATATATATGTAAATATGTATACAAATGCGTGTGTGTTATCGAAAAAAGCATACAGAATTATATATATATACAATATATGTGTGCGTGTGTGTGTGCTCGCGCGAATGTGTGTATGTATATACATAGATATTGGAGGAAAGAAATGATTTTTTCCCTTTTTTATAACCCCAATCAGTCAGAAGCTCATTAAGCTTGTTATCTTTCATCAAAAACCCTCAAAACTTAGCAACGTGTCACTACTCAGGAACTTTGTCGCTCTAGCTGATGAGGCAGAAGACTTGGTACCTTTGGGCGACAGGTTAGTATAATTAAAAGCCCACACGCTGGGAATGGCATTGATATTAAAGCGTTAGAGTTCTTCAGGAAGCCTGTAAGTATATTTAAATAAATTACTTGTCGCAGTACAAGAGCCAGCCAGCTACAACAACCCACACATCGAGAAATGAGGGTGAAAATTATTCCGCACGTGCTAAAGCAACGCTATGGCTCGTTAGCAATCGGAAAGTAAACGGATTTTTTGCCCCATTTTGTTTCCGGCTTAGACGCGAGAAATAAAGAAATTTCGAAACAAGCTGACCATTTGTTGAACTTGTTCTCTAAGTCCAAATCCACTTCCCAAAGACAGAACGTGACTCGTTTTTAATTGACGGGAAACGAGTAAGCTTAATGATTTTGCGGGTAAACACAAAAGCCCAAACTGTTTATTCTGGCAGAGATTTACTTAGGTTGGAAAGTTAGCGGTGGGCATGATGAGGGAAGGAGAGTTTAATTCGATTCTTCTGCCAGAGTGCTATAAAAGCAGCTGTGCAGCGAATGGACATTATGAGTAGTTATGTGGACCTAATGACGTATGCCTCGAGCCGATAGTCGTCAAACGTTGCCGACATTTGAAAGCTCGCCGGTAGGCAGTCATTTCAGATATCCCTTACTGAAATCATTGGTATAAGGATTCAACACCCGAACTCTCCAAACTGATTTTGTAAAAACATGAGCCGATCAATTTTGGAGTCTTATCCAAAAGAGAGTGATTCCGGGAGTTTGAAAACCTACAGACACTTTTTCAAAAGGCGCATCTTGGTGTGGAGTCCTTATTTCCAACGGTTAGTAATTTTAGCACTTGAAACTATTATAAAAAATTTTATTTTGAGGAAAGCTTTGATTTTACAACAGAACTGTGATATTTATTCATAAACCTACTAAAAATTTAGTCATTAAAAATACCACTTTAACAGATATTTATTATGTGTAACAGATTTTAGTTGTGTATGTAGTAGTAGACTTAAAAATACACACACGTACACGCTTATTTATATATATATATATATATATGTGTGTGTGTGTGTGTGTGTGGGAGGGTGGGTGAGCCCACTATATTTGTGTGTGGGTGGGTGGGTGGGTGGACCCACTAGCAGTTCACATGGCTACAGCTGAGATAGAAGAGACCGGATTCTTTATGTTAGGCGTGTGTAAAATAGATATTTATCTTTTGACCATCAGGACTAGAATTTTTATTTAGACTTTATAGTAGGTGTCTCTTGACTGTTCATTGGATTAGGGTTTGGGGTTGAGGGTTACGTCATTCTTTGCCTTGTTGTATTTTTGAACGTCAGTGTGACATTAACAAGACTATGGAAAAAGAGAGATTTTTGGAGGTTCATTAGTAAATAATTGGCTGCTAAATTATACATAAGAATATTATAATTGTTTTATAACTAATTAAAGTAATGGGGTATCCATATTATATTTCCTAATGAGTTACAGCAGTCTGTTGTCCATATATAATAGTTTATTACGAGCATGGATGTTCTTCAAATGTAGAGGCATCACGAGTCAGAAGCAACGTTGTTTGTTACATTTGTTTAGGCACTTAGTTTGCTTCTAGAGAAATCGCTATCTAAAATGGAAATTAAATATTTATTTGTTGGGAAAAAGACGAGTGTGAAATTAAAGCTGATATCAACAGCGTATAACTTAAAGACGTTTAGCTCTTTTATAATTGTAAGGATTCGGGGATTTAGAAATTTACTTATAACTTGGATAAATATCTATATACATAAAACAGTTCCGTAACTGACTGACTCACTGACTGACTAATTGATTGATTGATGGCATATAACGCACAGACCAAACCGCTGTAACTAAAGGGCAGAAATTTTGTATGGCGATTCTTCTTATAGTGTAGGGGTGCACTAAGAAAGATTTTTGAAAAATTCTTCTTATATTTTTTAAAATTAAATTTTTAAGCTGTTTTAGTAACTTTTTTAAAATTTGCATTTAAAATAATAATTGGAGGGTTATAAAATTTATATCACGAGAAAGATCCTAAACATTCCTTTATAATGAAATGGTTTTCGAAACTTTACCTCCATTTTCTGATTTTTGGTGAATTTTTAAAGATTAATTTTTAGAATTTAATTTATTAAATGCCGATCATGTGATTTCTTTTACTGGTACTTCAAATTAATTTATCGGCACGTGCATAACAACGAAATAGACAATTTTTTTTTCTTGCTAATGCGGCAGACGATTGGACATTATCCAAAAAATATTAAAATACAGTAAAAGAAATGTTTTAACTGTACTATATTCTTTAGTATGTTCTATTAGATTTAATTTGAATATTTCCTTCTACATTATTTTGTCTATAAAAATTTTCCGTTAGGTTTTTTTTATAAATATATTTTTTCGTTTTTTTTACATCAATTGCATACATTGACCGTTGTATTTAATTTGAGTGTACTCCGTAGCGAAGTGCGGGTTTTCAGCTAGTATTTAATAGAAACGTATAACCACTGTGCCGAAGCAGGGAGATAGCAGTTAGTTGACAAGGGCAAATTGTACAACAGAGAAGGGAACACTACATGGCATTTTATGGTAATTGGGGATAAATTTATCTGCTAAACATCTCTGATACCAAAAAAAATTTTTTTAACAAACAATTGCTTTTACATTTGCAAATGTTCCTTTGCTATTCTGATCTTCAACCGCTGGATCTTCGACATGTCCATGTCCTGTTCCAATAATTTATTCGCCTACAGTGGTTACGACAACACCTTTTACGCACATTAAGTTTCTCCACGTGTAACTTAATATGGTGGTGGATTTCTCATCCATTCTTATTTTGTATGTAGTTCAGTGAAAAACTACAGAGATATTGCTTTTTATACCATCTCAGGTGCTTCGTGCTTTAGTTTCATTTTCTCATGTAGTTGCTAATGAAGATTATATAAAAGTAAATGAGATTTCCTTTTATGGGTATATATATATATTACTTCTCTAACCGGCTATCACTCTAAACTCGTTCAGAACCGATAACTTGTTCAGAACCGATTAAAGGCTCCACACAGCACTTGTTATGGAAGAAACCTATTTTCGACGGGCCACCCCTCAAAACGGCTACTTGTATAAAAAAATTCCCTTTGCTATTTACAATAACTTTTAAACGAAGTGATAAAAACCAAGAACACGTAATATATAAAAAAAAGTTTTTAAAGTCAATTCCTACTTAGGTCAACAAAGAAAAATTTGAGTGTGAACTAATACTAGGAATTGAAAAAAAGGATTGCCTGCCAGAACCTTGCCTACTGTGCGAGATTAGGAGGAGGGGGGGGGGAAAGAGAGAGAAAAAGTTTGTCAGGTTGGGGATTCGATCTCGCAACCTACAGGACGGGAGAAGCCCGCGATACCGCAGTGCTACCGTTTACACAGTAACAAGAGGGAAATTACTATTCAAGAGCAAGAGACGCTCTAGGTCTAAAACTAAAATTGATTAATTAAATTAAATTAATGAATTAATATTTGAAAAAACTGTATTAACATCAAGTGTCATCCACTACAAGTTTAAAAAAATGTATTTGAACTTGAGTGGATGAATAAAAAGTACTTTTATTAAAGATTGAAAATTTGAACAAGATATATATAGAGAGAGTGCGAACTAATAGTAGGAATTGAAAAAATAAATTGCAAATCAAAGCTTATTTCATGTATTTTTTTTACATTAGGTGTGAAAAATGATATCGGTTAAGTGTCCACCATTAGAACTCACGCCCGCATTGGCTCTTTTCATGGCATTTTGTATCACTTTTTGAAGTGTGACCGGTGTAATTCGCGCAGTTTCTGCTCGAATGTTGTCTTTCAGCTCCCGTTGTCGCAGACTCCATGGTTTACCATGGTTTTCACTCGTTGTTTGATTTACCTTTGTTGACTCCTGCCACATTTCGCGAGATAACTTTTTGATGTTTGGCAATACGCAATTAAATTTTGAGTTTTATTTTATTCTTTTCTTTTATTATTGTTATGTTAAGATACGGCGCCTGTTGGTGAGTATATTTTTCGGTCCCGTTTTTACGACGGGAAGTATGTAACTTTGGTCTAAATTAATATATATATAAAGTTGTGTGTGTGTCATTAGTAATCTGAATTAAACATTTTAATATTTCTCGATATTATATGAGTACCTAAAGAATAACATCACAGGATCTGTTTCATTTAAAGGAGCTCTCCCGGGACAATGGAGGTAGGAATTTTGTTTACCCTATAAGTTCGGTGTCACTTCGAAATATTTAATTTGAAAGTTGGGCGGAGTGACAACACCCGTAAAGTACGTGGTTTGTTGATGTGACTTTCTCCTTCAGGTAGCCCCACAGAAAGAAGTCTGGGAGAAAAATAATGGTTAAAATAATAAAGTAATAGACCATTTTCATTCGCCCTGCAGTGGTGTATTATGGTATATTATTCCATATTGGAATCTCCCAAATTTTCTGTCTGAAACAAAAAAAAAAATATAAAAAATATTCACAAATAAAAAAAGCTAATAATTTTTTAAATCGGAAAAGGACTTTTTATCCCAACTACATATATATATATATATATATATATATATATATATATATATATATATATATATATATATATTACATTACATGAATGTATACATATATTTATATATTGACAATATTTATAAATATAATTTAATTTGATCATATATACTGATATTTTATTCAAAATCTAGTTCCGCAGATCATAGAATATTTCGTCCCCTCGCCTCCCTGGTTAAATAGATATAAGTCATTAATCATAAGTAGCATCATGCTTCTCCAATTCACAGGAGGCCATTGAAGGACCAATAGGAAATTTTTTTGTCGGTTGACGGAAAACCACATGAGGCAGGTGATTTATATCTAAAGTAGTCAAAGCATCGGGATCAATCCATCCACACATGGCTGTGTGCTAAAACCATTGAGCAAGAAGAACAGAGGCTCCAAATGGCGTCTCACTCATTGTGACACATCCAGATGGTTCTTCAATTTGTTCGGATGACCCGACAAGAGACGTTGATACCTCCCTCCCATCTGTGGGTCTCCCACCCTCGCAAGTGCCGAGTGATGGAAAGCATTTTCTTTGCAGCGTGCATTGAGATTGTTTTTTTTTCTTTGGAATGCGTTTTCTACATATGTCTGGAGCTCGAGCAAGTAGTGTCTGTTTCCGAGAACTCAGGTGAAAAGACATTCTTGCAACAAAAAGTGAAATGAGAGGTATTTTTTCCCAGAATAATGTGTTTTAAAGCTAACAGAAAGAAGTATTGAACTGGGTTTACACATTGGGATAGAACTTTAGACCGGTCCTATAGGTAGATAGATCCTATACAACCTCTAGCGTCGAATTGAAATGAGACGTAATAAAAATGCGAAATTTTTAACGAAGCCCCCCCCTCCTCCTAAAAAAAATAATAATAATAATGGAAGTTTAATCTGATGTATGACAAGGTTCGTAAAAATACTCAAATATAAGCGAATATTTAGGCTATTTTTTATAAACTGCTGCATTAGATATCATGAGAACATTACCTTTTACCGTAGCAACAGCTGAGGACAGTTTTACTATACTGAAAATTTTAGAGAATTATCTACGAACAACAACAACCCAAGAACAATTGAACGATCTAGTAATAATTTCTCTAGAAAAGACGATTTCTATAACAATTAATTTATAGAAATACAGTCAAGCAGTTGGCTGTAATAAAGGTTGAAGATCGAATTTTCTCATTATTTTTATGACAAAACAAATTATATTCGAATTAATTTACTTTTCCCTCTTTATTTTCAAGTTCTGCAATTTTTATAATTTTCATGTTTTTTTAATTAAAAAAAATTTTTTAATTAATGCAGATTTCCCCCCAAATTATCGTTATCCTAATAGTAAATTAGTTCTAATACCATAAGATGGGGTTACTTTGTGACGGCTGGTAACTTTGTGACATGGTAATTTTTTCGTATTTCGGTCAGTGATACCGGGAAAGCAAAGAACAGCGCCAACAGCTTGTCCGACATACATAGACACCTAGTGGCCAGTGCCTTGTGACACATTTTAACTTTAATTTCTCAATGGTAATTAAAGATCCGGGTTAGAGCAATACATTTCTACGTAAGGAAAGGATGTACCAAAGTTATGCATTTGTTCGTTTTGGACTGCTTTTTAAACCGATCGGCTGGCACAAGAAAAAACTTGAAATCCGTCACAAAGTAACCCCATCCTACGGTAGTGATTAGATTTATTATTTAGATTATCTCCAAAATTTTTTAAATGCGCCGTTTTTAAACCTTGCCTCATGCGTACAGTGGCGTAGCGAGCAAAACTGGCGCCCGGGGCACGATACGTTTGTGGCGCCCCCCGAAAAACATATATAATATATAGACCTTATATTGGCGCCCCCCCTATAAACATATAATAACATAATATATAGACCTTATATTAGCACCCCCCCTCCGAAAAACATATTGTAATATTATCTATAGACCTTATATTGGCACCCCCCCCCCCGAAAAACCTATAGTAGTATAATGTACAGACCTTATACTGGCACCTCCCCCGAAAAACATATAGTAATATAATATACAGACCTTATACCGGCTTCCCCCCTCCCCCCAAAAACAACATATAGTAATATAATATATAGACTTTATATTGGTAACCCCCCCCGAAAAACATATAGTAATATAATATATAGATCTTATAGTGGCGCCCCTCTGCGAGTGGCGCCCGGGGCATGATAGACCCCCTTGACCCCCCCCCCCGCTACGCCACTGCATGCGTACGATTGGTCGGCCCAGCCCTGTTCACTAGTTCACCGCAGTAAAATTCGAATAAGAAATTTAATTTGCAAATTCAAACTATTCGTATCAAGCAAGTCACTCGTATAAAACTGAGACAAGTTTATGACGTGCTAACCATACAGCCGATAACTATAGAATGTTTTCCAAAATGTGTGGACTCTCAGAGGCACCACATCAGTGAAAAAACTGCAGAACATTTGTAGACTTCTATGCTAAAATGTTGTGCTACCGAATTCGAGGGCGAAGAATGAATGCACGAGGTGTAGTAAAATTGCTAAACTATGCTAATTTTATGAGTATATACAGTGTTTCACATGAGATTTTTAAGACCATAATAGAAGGGAAAATCTACAATTTGAAGAAATAATATACAGGACACGGGCAACGAAGTAGTTATAAAAGGGGTTTTATAGTTTTTGATGTAACACACATACACGCTTATTTATATATGTATGTATATTTTTTACCGCAGCTTGAAAATTATCTCCAAAGAGGAAAGAAATTATGATGTCAGGTGGGCAACACCTGATGCCATACCTGCATTAAAGTTAAACAATCATAGATATACCCTACGTCATCAACTTTGTACAACTTCTGCCGATCTGGGAACTTATTTTTGTCCGGAGATCAGGGGTTAACCAGAGGGTGGTGTACAGTGTAGGACCTGAAATTGTTTATGTTTTCAACAGAACCTCAAAAGTATAATCTGGCTCCTTCAGTAACGGACTGATATATTAATGTTTCTCCGTTACGTTTCCGATTTTATCTACTCGCGTTCTCTTCCCAATGTTTACAGATCCTTCACTCCACTGCTTTGAGTCATATATTTTGCTCGATTATCAAGTGAAATATTAGGGGCATTGCATTGATCTCTAAATATCACATAAAACCATAGGCGTAGCGTGCTTATAACTTTTTTTTTTTTTTGGGGGGGGGGGCACGAATTGAATTCAGTTAGGGCCCTCCTCCGCGCATTGACTGCCTGGCGGGGTCCTTAAAATATAAAATATTATGATTTTTAAAAAAAAATTAAATAACAATAGAATTGATGTTTGAGTAGTATTCAAAAGTTATACAATGAGAAAAATACATATAATATCAATAAAATGAGAAAAAAAATATAGCATCGAATTTTGTTATAGATCATTGTTAAAAACTATGTTAAGGCTAAAGACGTAAATCGGAATTTTCGGTTTCACAGTTTGAAAAAGCGGGAAAAAAATCCAACTCTCTTTAAAGTTTTCTACAATTTTCCGATTTTAACTGAACTTCTATTAACGTTTTAATTTATTTCAAATTAAGTTGGGGGAGGGGCAACAAAGAACGATGTGCCTCTCTGACATCCTGAACTGTTATCTATTGCAGAGAGTTGATCAAAGACATAAAAAAGTAGGTATTTAATTGTACTTTCAGATCTAAATATGCATTAAGTAATTAGTTAATACTTTTATATAATTGTATAGTTTCGTACCCTTAAGTTTGTAGCTTATAATAGATTCAGAGGTATGCCCATGTGGATAATTAGAAAAAATATAGAAGAAAAGTAACTCTCGACTATAAAAAACATAATTTAATAAATTAATATATCTTATTTTAAGTTATGAAGTAATGTGACAACGTCAGTTCCCTGTCAAAGATGTACGATTATCAATGGCTGATTTATTTATTATCGACCATTTTGCGAGTTTTAGGTGATTTTTCAGTTTGAACGGCAGTTCTTTTCCAAAAGGGCAAAAAATTAGACTTCGGACTTTTTTCAAAATTCCTCTCTATAAATCATCGTTTTCAGATACTAATTTGATATCTCAAGAGTATATTTAAAAGATTTTCATTTCAGTCGTATTAACCTTTAGCTTTATATATATATAGGATGAGGCATGTATCCCAATATACAGCGTGTAACGAAACTCTTGGGCAAAACTTTAAGGGGTGATAGTACACATCAAGACAAACAATATTATATAAGAAACTTAGGGTCCCAAACGTCTTCCAAAGGAGATAGACGCCATTAAAGTTTAGGGTCCGAAATTTCAAATGATTATAAAAAACGGAAAAATGGGTCAATTCGTTAGCAGTTTTAGCTAAAATTATTCTTTTTGTCAGTTTTTTCTTGAAAAATAAATGTAAAGATAAAGTAAAAAAAAATGTCGATAGAGGGCACTTTAGACTTTGGAGTAAGGAACAACTATATTTTACCGTTATTTTTTTATCACATTAAATGCTTTCAAAAGCTTAGCCTTAAACTTAAATTTTGAGCTCAAAATCTGATTCGTTGGGGGTGGTTAAGTAGCGCAAACGGAATTGTGTTCAGGAGTTGAAATTTGAAACTCCCTCCCTCCTGAACAGAGTTCAGTTATTCCCGATCTTGGTGTCGTAGACCAGGCAGCAACTACTACCTCCTAGACGTAAAATAAACTAGAGAGGGATGACAAAATTAAAAAATTTATTCATAATACTAGACGTGAGCAATTTCTCCTCTCGAAAAAAAAAAAAATTGATGTACGCACGTCGTGCGCATGAATGAAGGTTGAACGAATGATGACACGTAGAAAATGGTACACGCATGATTTTCTTGTGGAATCACAAAAACTGCTCGAAAGAGCGCCCACCAGCAAGGATGCAGGCCTCACACCGCCGGCGGAGGGACTTTCGAACATTACCAAATACCCCGGGCATCTCCCGGATATCGCCTGCTACGACGGCAATTCTCGCAACCAGTTCCTCGTTGGAGTCGACAGGGCTTGCGTAAACAAGACTCTTCATATGGCCCCAGAGGAAGAAGTCTAGACAGGAGAGGTCAGGCGAGCGTGCCGGCCAATTTACCGGACCACCCCGCCGAATCCATCGCCCTGGATATGCTGTATCCAATGCACTTCTCACAATTGCGCTGAAATGTGCAGGCGCTCCATCATGTTGGAACCACATACGAGCCTTTATGTTGGCTGGAGCACTTTGCAGCAGAACTGGAAGCACCTCTTGTAGGAATACCAGATACGTTCCGCCGTCTAGGCGCCTTGGCAGAAGATATGGCCCGATCAAATGATCGTGGATAATTCCGGCCCACACATTTTTGTCATCCCTCTCTCGTTTATTTTACGTTTAGTGGGTAATAGTTGCTGCCTGGTCTACGACCGAGCATCCAAAATCGTGAATAACTGAACTGCGTACAGGGGAGGAGGGGGGGTTCAAATTTCACCTCCTGAACACTGTTCAGTTTTCGCGACATAACCACCCCCAACGATTCAGATTTTGAGCTCAAAATTTAAGTTTAAGTCTACGCGTTTGAAAGCATTTAATCTGATACAAAAAATAACAGTAAAAAATAGTTGTTTGTTACTCCAAAGTCTAAAGCGCCCTCTATCGGCATTTTTTTAACTTTATCTTTAAAATTTATTTTCCAGAAAATCTTGACATAAAGAATAATTTAAGCGAAAACAGCAACCGAATCGACAAATTTTCCCGTTTTTTATGATCATTTGAAATTTCGGACCCTAAACTTTAATGGCGACTATCTCCTTTGGAAGACGTTTGGGACCCTAAGTTTCCTATATAATATTGTTTGTCTTGATGTGTACTATCACCCCTTAAAGTTTTGCCCAAGAGTTTCGTTACACCCTGTATATATATATATATATATATATATATTGGGATACATATTATCCCACTCCGTAAGGAAAAGGTTAATGAATCACCATAAACATTTCATATTGATCAAAGTGATACTGAGTGATAAAGATATGGATGTGTACTTGTTATCGATGCATACTTTTCTTGAAAGTTAATAGGGAAGATTTTGTAACATTGCGCAGTTTAGCGATATGACATCTCTGATAATGCTGCTCTATGATCAGAAGTTTTCGTGATATTTTTAATATTATACAATACGTCAGCGACTGTTGACCATTTTGTATCTATGGCATAAATCGACAGGAGAATTTCTCATTTTCCTGTCAGACGCAACATTTAGGATAAAAGTTATCTACATATGAACTGAAATTTCAACGGCTAGTCTTCAAACATTCCACTAAATGTCAACAAGCGCTGGCCATTCGGAATCCAAGGGGTGAACTAATGCATGCTGACATGCAGCGTGGGAAGGGACTTTGACTTCTAAGCAAACGGGATCCGTTATCGGACGCAAACACGAAACGCACGGAACAACACCCCAGAGTACAGGATATTCAAGAATCCGGGGGGTGTCGGATGTCACCCGATGAGAGGTGTTTAGATTTGAGCCTGTTTTTCCGACTGGCTTTCTCTGGAAAATGTATGGAGCAGATGTGCCATCTCAAAAGCTCCCGATATTTACTTTTATTATACACGGAGAATTCCTTGTAATTGCTCCCTGTGGTGCTTATGTCAGTGGTGTAGTTTTTCACAGTTGCGATCTGGCAGAGCCATAAATTGCAGCCGGCGGAACGATGAAGATTAAGATTCAGCTGTGAACGATTTGTTTTGCCGAGAGGGGATTCAGGGAATAGTGCTGAGGTGGAGAATGTATGATATATATGGGGCAGATGGTAGAAGTGTTAAGTTCTGAAGCAGTAATTTAGAAACTAGCATTGTATGTATTACACTGGGAAAGATCTGGTGGAAAACATTGAAATAGATAGAGGAAATAACATTTGTATTGTTAGGTTTCCTAATTTTTCAAATTCAATCTTTAACACAAATATTGTTATTAGCCCTAAAACTACAATAATTCGACTGATTTTTAATGATAATCGAGGTCATTTAAAGCTTTATCTACAGTAGAAGTATTTTTGACAGGGTGTGTCTAAGATTCGATGTATGCGGTGAACAATGTAAAATATTGATTTAAAGGAGTCTACACAGAAGAGTGTGATAGAGGCAGTTGAAAATAACACTTTATCACATCGCCGGTATAGTTCATTTGATAGAATAATAACAGACAGCTGCCTCGAGATTAGAAAACGTGAGTGTAAACCTAGCATCTGGCTTTGCGGTTGCACCTGGCCTTGGAAAAACAATAATGAACTGTCGGGATGTACAAGACAAATATTTAAGGGGGTCCAGGACACAAAATTCTTAAAATTTTCGAAAAAAAAATTATTGCATTAAAAAAATTCCGTTCTTTTTCGCTTAAAATGACGTTTAAACCATGTTTCTATCTTAATTAGACTAGGAGATATTAACTTTTTGTTTTGCAATATTTTAATTGCAAACAAAATTGCCAATCTTTGTGTAAACTTTTAAATGAGTTTATCTGCATGATGGGTTTTTCACCATTTCTCGTCTTTAAAAACTGTTATAAGTCAAGAACTATTGAAGATGATTGGTTCAAAATTGAAACATGTCTTTTCCAATTATTTTACTTTAATTTTGTTTCAGCAAATTTGAAAAAAATATTTACTTTTGAAAAAAATAATTAAAAAAAAATAAGTTACATAATTTAAAAAAAAAATTTACTCTAAATATTTAAAAATTAAAAAAAATTAATATTTAAAAAAATACTGAATTAAAATTAAAACTTATGTATTTCTGTTTAATTAAAGGAAAAAAATGAAATTCGACAAATTATATTTCGAGTTTTAAAAAAATTAATTTTTTAATTTTTAAAAAACTTTACGAGAAGTTTTATGATGTGATTTTTTTATAAATTGTATGGTTAACCATCACAAAAAATTTCAAAATTTTAACTCAATAAATAAAACTTTTTTAAAAATGTGTCGTGGACCCCCTTTAACATGGAAAAGCAATCAGCATTGTTGAATGATTAGTTAAAAAACGAATATTTGAAGGCAAGTATCCTGTGTCGTTTCTCTTAAAAATTAATGTTAGAGGAAATAGAATTTCTTTAAAGCACCGGGATAGTCTATTTGGCCTCGAGATTGTGAGGTATGGATTCAAGTTCACTTGTGGCAGACGGTTGGTGTAAAAGTCAAATAAAATGTATGAGGGTGAAAGAGCTTCAGCTAGGCTATTGAGAAATATTAGTAAAGAATTCATACACATTGATATTTTTGGCATAAAACATAATTATTGAGAATCTATTAAGATGTGAGTGATATCTGACAAGGAATTTGAAGATATAAAGGTGATTTTTTCCAAAATATTTCATCTCATATTAAATAAAAGAGTCCAACGTAGTTAACAAATTAAAACTTTAAATATTTTTTAAAAATGCGATAATCTTATGCTTAGTAAATTTTAGGCGTTTTCTTTGAAGGAAGAAAATTATGATATTTAATGCGAATTTCATAATTTAACACATTTCTGTTAATGTAATGCACTGTATTTTTTGGTTTTACTACAAATCCTAAAAACGAAATTGAAACTATATCAATTTACAGTAGTTCTAGTCTATGTCAGAATGTACAAAAGTACGTATGTAGTGGTTTACTTAGAATACATTACAGACGATATCTTCACTTAGGAGAGAAACTTTCTAACTAAAAGAGAAGAAAAAAGCTCTGCATATACTCTATAGTAGATGGACGTACTTAACTCTTGTTATGCAATGTTAATTTCGCTCTTTAACTGAAATTAATGGCATTTTTCTACTTCCTGCATATGTCATACTATCGTGCGACAAAACAATTGCTTGGTTATTATCGACTGGTGTGTAGGATTTCAGTTTGTGCTCTTTTATATAACTTAGAAGAAGAAATTTCTGGAAAACGCATAACAGGAACACAGATTTTTAGTAAAATCACAACTAATACTCCTCGGCTTGATGAAGAACTACTATTAAGTTTGAAACTAGTAGGCTCAACTTTCTATTTATTTATTTTTTGTAGATAATAAGGAGCTATGTGTTCCTGTTATTCTAAGACTTAAATTTTCTGCAAAAGGAATGTTGCGGTTGACAGTGAAATGTGGTAGTTTTTTTAATTGTTAATCAATAGCTCTTTTCTCTTTCTTCTCTTGAAATTAACACATTAAAAAAATTTTAAAAAAAGGAACATTTTAGTTTGAGACTTTCGATGGGAAATTCCCCCCTTTTCCCATCGAAAACTAAGTAAAACTTACTTTACACAAAATATTCTTTTATTAATATTTGAATGAAAGAAATAAACATATTTTTGACTACTTAGTTACGAATTCAACATATTCAGCATTTAACGTATGAATATTTAGGATAACTGATCGATATGGCCTCATAAAGTTCATGTATCATGTGAATGATTTTCTATACAGAACCAAGCTGTTACCCCCATAGAAGGGTATTTAAAAATTTAATTTTTAATTTTCCCCAGAAAAAAATGAAAGATTGTCAACAACTGAGTGGATTTAGTGATTTAGCATATCGATGTACGAGGAAATCCAAGACACTTTCGTTTCTAAAAATAGCAATCATTAGTACCGGAAAAAATAGGATATTCTAGCGTCCGAATGTCTCTGCTTGTTTTATCGGAGTGGTCCAGAAATAAGGCAAGCCTTCACCACACCCCATAAATGGAATTTTATCTCTACCTCTGCTGTGCTGAAAGGGAAAACGCCTGAGAAAGGACCTAAGCAAACACAGGAAACGGTCTGCTTTCATCTCTTTGAAAGAAATATTGACTGACTTTGTTTCCTGCATTAGGCTCTCAATGGCTTTTAAATAAACAAGTTGGCTGTCAAACTGTCTGACTGCGATATGGACTAAATATGTTAAAACCTGATGGCTCACATCCTAAAAGAAATAAATGCTCATGAAGAGTAACGTGACTATTTAAGATAATAAAACGGCACAGGAAATAATAGATGTTACTTTTTCAATTTCGTGGCATTCAAAGAGTTCTTATATCGCTGTTCATGTCAGCGATATTGCTTTGTGTTTTACCGCCTTCCTGATGGTTTGATAAGTGCATAAAGTTGAATCTCATCGACTTGAATTAACAAAGGCGATGAAACTGTTGATTTAACAAATGCTTAAATAGTTCCAGAAAGATATGATAAACAAAAAGAGGAAAGTCAGTGTACTGAATAGCATCATTTTGCTCCACAAGGGATGTTGAACTAAAAGAAGAAATTACATTTGAATAAGTTTAGGATTAAATCATGAAACACTGTAAGTCCAATGTAACAGTAATCATTGACGAAGCCAGAAAAAATAAGGCTCCTATAGATATCCAGGCTGACACGTCAGGCATATTGTTGCCCATTGTAGCCAAACGAAGTTACCATTTGACCTCCTCTTATGGTGCATATACATTGGTGCAGAGTTCTCTGCCTGTGCCTTGGGGAATCCAGTGATTTATGTTCACTCTGTACTCTGTACTATGCGTGGATCGCCTCCTCTGTCGGTCCATCAAAGAAAGGGTGGGGGGTCAGCGGGTCAAATGGTGTCGAGTGGGGTCGGGGGAGACACCACATCAAAGAAACCTTGCGGGCGGGAATGGGGGTGGTTCTAAATACCGTGTCTAAAGTTACCGTGACTAATGTGATGACAGGAGTCGGGGGTCTGGAGGCAGAGAACTCTGCACCAATCTATATGCGCTATTAGAAGTGTTTTTCTTCTCTCTAAAATTTTTCTTATATGGTCCCTTTTTCAGATGCTAAAAAATTTTATTTAGATTCTAAAGCTTTATGCACAGGAATATTACTTTTTATGTCTTTCAGTATTCTTAAATTCGAATCGTAAGTGAGTATAACTTCTATGAAGTTTATTCCTCATAAATCATTCATTTGAAAAACATTTTACTTTGAATTATACATTCACATTTGCGTATGCAACGTATTACCTCCGAGAGCAATATACTCGAATTCACAAAGCAGCCGAAAAGGGATGTTTAACACAGTTGTGTTTGAAAACTGACGTTCCCCTTGGACTCTCTTCCTACCCTGATAGTAATGCTCCATCTTAAAAGAAACTTATATTGATTTACAGCCTCACAATACAAAATAACATAATGAGCAAAATTATTTGATTCTTCCAATTCTTCAGGATGATGAGCAGAGCATGCTTTAGGGCAGCGGTTCTCAACCTGGGGGGCGCGCCCCCCTGGGGGGGGCGTAGAAGAATTTCAAGGGAGACGTGATTAAAAAAGTAAAATAAAAAGTAAAACTAACTGTAATTTACTGTACTCAATTTTGCGGTCACAATGTAATCATAACATATTTTCGACATACGAACACGAATACGATAATTGTCGTACACGATAATTGTCGTAATTGTAAAAACACTATAATTGTCGCACGTCTGGACGTTGAAAGTGACCTGAGGTGTGCTTTGTAACAGTTACAACCTAATATTCAAAAAGTTGTCAAGGACAAACATTGTGAGCCCTCTCATTAATGTTGTGAAAGTGACTTTTATTACATGCCAACCTCATCTAGATCCTTGATTACCTCAAATATATTTGATCTGTATTTAATTCTTTGATTTCATATGTTATAATAATGATATGGTCCAAATTAAGATATGTGTAGTAATATTAAAATTTTTGTATGAATTTATCAATTCTATATTTTCATTTAATAACCGGCTTCAGTTTCAAATTCCGATTGTACTACATGCATTGACCACATATGGTGGTAGTGGTGGTGGTGGGTGAGAGGGAGGCGTGACCTCACATCACTGTTCAAAGGGGGGGGGGGGGCGCGGAGCCTGAAAGGTTGAGAACCCCTGCTTTAGGGCATACTAACTACAACTTTCCACTGTTGCACGGGTTTCTTACATTCAGAAAATCAGCATCTGCGGATATGTATAAATCGGAAATAATATACTGAAATTTACTCACAGTGATTTATTATTTATATATAGTATAATTTATAAATAGTGTATAATTGTTTCAAAGAAATTATAATTTCTGCTTGTTACAATAACATATTTTATTTAGAAAAAAAACAATTTATTGGGAATTTTATCTGATAATTTCATTACATTTATTTTATAGTAGAAAGCTTCAACAGAAAATTTCAGGTAAAATTCACTAAAAGAATGCGCCAGCTGTGTTAGATAAAATTATTTTTACATATTTATATTTAGGTAACTTTATAGAAATATTTTTCTTATAATTCAAAAAGATTTCAATAAAAAAAGTAACAGTTTTAAAGTTACAAGGTGCGCCCATAAAGAAACCGGACAATTTTTTTATAAATAAGAAAAATATTACTCACCTT
The DNA here is from genome assembly GCA_907164885.2 of Dolomedes plantarius. NCBI lineage: Eukaryota > Metazoa > Arthropoda > Arachnida > Araneae > Dolomedidae > Dolomedes > Dolomedes plantarius. The sequence goes on along the minus strand of OU015496.1, from coordinate 26,627,131 downwards.
CAAATGAATTTATCTCCTTCAAAGTAATCGCCAAAGGAGTCTATACAAGTTTTCCAACGTTTCTTCAAGTCATCGATAGTGTTTATAGGCATTGGAACTAACCGTTCGCAAAATACTCGTAACATTTGATTTAATATCCGAGACGTTTTCAAATCTCTGTCCTTTCATGGATTTTGCATGTTTTGATTATAAAGGACTTATTCCCCACGAATTTGTTCCTGAAAATAAAACAATTAATCAGTATTTTTGCAAGGGGGTGTTTTTTCGATTAAGAAACAGGATAAGGCGAGTTAGAAAGGAACTGTTTGATTCTGGCCAATGGTTTCTTTTTCACGATAATGCTAGGCCCCATACAGCAATTTCTGTACAACATATCTTGGTAAGTATTCAATTACAGTGATAAATCACCCACCATATTCTCCCGACTTATCATCAGCTGATTTTTTCCTTATTCCGGAGTTTAAGATGGCCATGAAAGGACAGAGATTTGAAAACGTCTCGGATATTAAAACAATTGTTACGCGTATTTTGCGAACGGTTTGTTCCAACGCCTATAAACAGTGTTTCGATGACTTGAAGAAACGTTGGTAAAATTATGTAGACTCGTTTGGGGATTATTTTGAAGGAGATAAATTTATGTGCAGGTGAGTAATATTTTCTTATTTATAAAAAATTGTCCGGTTACTTTACGGGCGCACCTTGTATTTTAATGCAAAAAAAAAAATTGATTATTCAACTGTAAAATCTTCAAATCTGTAGACTGTTTCTATTTAAATCTGTTTCTTCTTTAGTTCTGTATGTAAATAAAAGAAATCTTATCCATAGTTTAAATAGGGAAGTTTGAAGTTCTTTACGGCCTAGTTTCATCATGGCTTTCAGGAGCAATAAAAAATTTTAAATTGTGTCAAGTTAATTTAGAAGTTTTTTGTTGTGGTTTGATGGTGTACAGATAATTAGTACATCTTCCCAGAAAACAGAAGGTCCTTAGTTTGATTCCGACCACGCTAGTTGTTTTACTCCCAAGAAAAGAAAAGTTCGAGGGTGTGTCTAAATCGGTGGTTCTCAAACTTTTATTGGCCGCCAGAGACTTTCAAGAGTGATAATTTTTTCGCGACCCACGCGCTGCCTCGATGCGCCAGTATCATGTAACAGGATCATGTAAAGAACTCTTATAGTTTGAATTTTTTCGCAACCGACCTAATATCCTCTAACAACCCACCAGTGGGTAGCGACCCACACTTTGAGAACCTCTGGTCAAAATCATCATCTCTGCAATGGCATACACGACGGTATGATGTATGTAAACGACAAAAGAATTTCCTTAAAAACAGCATATTATTTTACAACGAGGTCTAAATTCAGTTAACACGCAAAAGAAAAACATTCTTTATAAGCGACTAGCTTAATACACGTGCCTCGCTACGCAGTACATTCAAATTAAATACAAAGGTCAATGTATGCATTTAATGCAAAAAAATATTTATGATAAACACAACAGTCAATGTGCAATTAATGCCAAAAAACACAAAATTATATTTATAAAAAAATCGTAGCGGATATTTTTATAGACAAAATAATGTAGAAGGAAATATTCAAATTAAATACAACGGTCAATGTATGCAGTTAATTTGTATGTTTAATATCCATAAAAACATACTAATTTGAATTAAATTCTTTAAAAACTTCCATCTCAATTAGTTTAGTGGTTAAATTTTATCTTTTACTGCATTTTAATATTTTTCTTTCGACAATTTATTTCGCTATTATGCACGCAATGCAAAATTAATTTAAAGTATCTCAAAAAGAAAAGAAACCACGTGATCAGAATTTAATAAATTAAATTCTAAAAATGAATCTTTAGAAATTCACCAAAAATCAAAAAATGGAGGTAAAGATTTGAAAAAGGATTTCCTTTTAAAGGAAATTTTTATGATCTTTCTCGTGATATACATTTTATAACCCTCAGATTATTATTTTAAATACAAACTTAAATTAGTTGCAAAAACAGCTTAAAAATTTAATTTAAAAGACTGAAGAATTTTTTTAAAATCTCTCCTAGTGGCTCCCCTACACTATAAGAAGAATCGCCATGCAAAATTTCAGCCCTTTGGGTCCAGCGATTTGGTCTGTGCATTATATGTCAGTCAGTCAGTCAGTTACGGAACTGTTTTATATATACAGATAGATAGATTGAAACCCTAAAGATGAGGCTCGAAACCAGGATCTATCCCGAAATATTTTCAATTGATCATCTTTTGTTGACGCTCAGAACGTATATTGGTAATTATACTCATTAAATATACATTTTTTTCGAGTTCATTGAGTTACTACTCATTAAAATATATACAAGCGTGCGAAGGGATTCAGCAATTTTATTAAGAAATATTATTAAACAGCATTGTTCTTTTTTTCAGTTTAATGCGACGATTCTGCAACTTGTCGTGTGTTATACTCACTTTGTATATAGCCCCCTCTTCGACATCAAATAAGAGCATCATTTTAGAGGGCGTGCATTCGAGAACTCTTGAGGGCTAAGATTTCATTATTATAGAGAGCAAGAGGCGCCCCAGATTATCAGTTTGTTTGTCTTCAATTCACCCGGTTTTAGCTTAATGTGTTTACAGAGGTGCATGAGACGGACCATATTAAGCCCCCGACGAAAATCCAGGCTTTTATCAGGTAAGCCTGGAGCACACACCTTCAGCTATATAAAAGTGAGAGCGAAGCTGCCGAGTAGTTTTGTTCTAGAGTTACAGAAGGGCGTAGAGAGAGAGAGAGAGAGCGTTTCTTTATTGTGAGATAGCAAGGGAGGGCGGAAATGAGTCATAAAATCTTGATGACTAGTCCGTAGCAGAGTTAATTATATTTACTTTTAATACCCATTAGCTGCAAATAGATTGGCTGCTTTAATTAAAATCTGTGATTTGCGCTTTACCTTCATAAAACTTTCAGACCTGCCACGTTAATCTCGGGCTATACCAATGTGGGGGGGGAGGTGAGGTGAGGTGAGGGGGGGGGGGGGGGTCGGCGGGGGGACTCTCTCTAAAACGTGATTTCGGAAGACGATTTTTATGCCCGGAAAATAAAATAACCCCCGATTGAATATATATGACGTAATTAATGCAAATAAGTCGGGCACAAACACTCGTAAAATCATGTTAATATTTTCCTCCGTCCAACCGTAATAAGTTGTTTGAATTTTAGGTGTACCTTTCAAAATTTCAGCGCAGTAATCTGGTAGGGGTTAAATATTGTACCAGACTCCGCGTGTAAGAGAGCGTTTATGTATATATACATACCTACGCGCTAGGAGATTAGTGATGGAGTTATTAAAATTCCCGGCCGGAACCGGAGTGGGGAAAAAAAATTGCATTTTGCGGGCATTGAATGTGGAGTTGTAAATATGCTAATACGAAATCCGAGGATGTAAAAATTGTCGAGCCGGATAGGTAATCGTCATTTTTCAGAAGGAAGGCAGCGATTCCGTTTTAAAAATTCCGCTATCTTGTTCTGGAGAGAATAAGTTAATATCCAATGCATATACGTCATTTTTAAATACCTTTCATTTTAATATTTGCTGTTCCACGGAGACGAACAGGGCGCGCGGGTTTTTATTTTAGTGCGCTGTGTTTGCATTGAAGTGAGCCGCTAATCAAATAATAGCTTTCCAGGTATAAAATTAAATCTATAAAACAAGACCTATTGTAAATATCTGCGAGTTATCAAAAGCATATATGTGCGCGTTTCAAACGCTGCGGGGAAGTTCTGTGTGTTTAAGTAATTTTCCACAGATTTTATAACTATAACGCTATTCTTTAAACGAATTATCGAACCGTGTTTGTATTCCAGCTGTTTTATTTGAACTTTGCTGTTTAATGTCTTTCCAGTCCGACGATTTTGCAACAAACCAATTTAGTTATCGGGAATTTTAAAGAAAAGCGCCGGAAAATTTTCTCCCCTTTGGTAAAAGAGTGTTTGAATAACGAATCATTTGCCGAATGTATGGAAATAATTACGTGATTGCCTTCTCAAATTAAAAACTTAAATTAAATTAACTTGTTTTATGATCGCTCAAAAATTCTTCAGGGATTACGTTTAGATAGTCAACCGTGTTTATCTGGATGGGTTTATATGGCTTGTGTTCAACAAATGATTCAAGAAAAATGCGGAGTTTACATATAAACGCATTTTAACAAGGATAAATATTGAAACAATTGGACCTGTAATCAATAAATAAAGGTTGGTTATTTCGGAGCTCTATTGTCACACGGTTATTTGGGACTCACCTATATTAACAGGCAGAGTTTATATAGGTGAGTTCTAACAGCTGCATACTCGTATTTTCGGGGAATTAAACCCATGACTATAAGTTGGTTAAAGTATGAAAGGCAATATTTTTTCGAATAAGGGAAGTACGCGTTATGTATAATCCAAGAAATATTTCTCGCGAATACTACGTAATATTGCGTATGCTCTGACGCTGTAACATAAAGTTTATTTCTTTAGAAGTTGGACGTTGACTTACGGACTCTTAAAGCTGCTATGTACTAAGAAAAAATCGTATTTCCCTTTTCCTCTTCTTGCAGACTCTTGTGGTGGGAGGAGTCCAGTTGACAGTTCGAGAATTCCATCCCCCTTAAGATTGACATTTTGAGGGATTGTAATGGCTCTCTCTCTATAGAGGGGTTAAGCGCTGCCCACTAATTTTTTATTTAAAATATATTTTTGTCAGCTATTTACAGGTACATAAAAGCTGATAATCAAATAAAATTGGTATTGTCAGATAGCCTGAACTTTTCTACAAAGCGCTACAGGATTCATTTTATAAATTTCATCCACCGAAGGAATTTATGAGCGTTTAAAACACACTATACCAGATTTCTCCCCGAATAATTTAACATTTAAAATATTAATTGCATTTAAAAAAAACGAAAAATCTACACAAATGTAAAATTTCTTTCTCTATGACGGAGTTCAATTTAAAAAATAATCTTTGAATCCAAGTCGGCAATCCGTGGACACATTTTCTCCATAGGTTAACATTGAGGTGAGCGAATCCAATGGGGTTAGTACATAGCGGCCCATTCACATAGAATCCGTCCGCTTCATGCGTTAAAGATTCTGTTTGCGCTAAGAGAACCTGTTTACACTGAGTAAAAAACAACCAGCTGATCAGATGCATTCGACGCTTCTGTAACAAAAGGAATGTGAACAGGTTCTCTTCTGAGCGCCAATGGAATCTTTAAGGCATGACGCTAACGGATTCTATGTAAACAGGCCCTAAGAGATCCTGTCTCTTACTTAGTCTCTTACTTGTTACTTGCCCCAGTGCAGGGGTGGGCATTAATTCGATCGCGATCGACCGGTGGACCAAAAGACATTTCGGGGTGACCGCCTTTAGTAACCTAAGATAAGATTGTTATTATTATTATGTTTGTATCTTGCGTTTTGCTTTAAACGCGGTTTTCAAAGAGTAAGTTTTTTTATTGTAGTTATGTAGGCAAGTACATATTCTGTATTTATTATTAAGTTATAATAAATATTGTAGAGCTTTTTTAGCTCACCACACCTACGCCGCTGGGTGAACCACAACACCTTGAAAAAATTAGAAGTAGCCCGTACACTGGAAAAGTCTGCCCACCCCTGGTCTAGTGGTTAGCTTCGCCATCTTCCACGCAGTGGGCTTCCCGAGTAAGGCTTGGTGTTTATCGTGTTGTCCGCTCATAGGGAGCAATACTGACTTACCTAAACGGTGCTCCCATAATAAAGTAGCCAGCAAGACTTCGTGGTGGATAACAAAAGGCGAAGGTATCGCGACAAGTCCCTCCGCATTAGGAAAAAACAAACTTGGTTTAGGTTTGATTCCTGCTTGTAAATGAACCAGTGAATAATTGTGGAATATGATTACGGTAATTAGGCGTCCAGCCTTGTGTGGCATAACCTAAAAGTGGCATACCTTCTAATTCTCTTACGTATACATATTTGCAGCTGTTGGTGTTCGCCCATCGTTGGAGTCTTACAAGTGTGGTCAACCTAAGTGTGATACGTTAATTAATAATACAGCGAATGTTGTCATGGTGATTTATAGAGGAATGGGCTTACAATTTTGTCTCGATTGACTACGATTATTCCTGTATTAAGATACGTCCAGAACTACTGGCCACTTTTTCCCTTTTTTTCCCCCTGGTTTGTAATTTACAGATGTGACCAATATTTTAATTCCGAATATTTTATTCAGTTGTGAAGTACATTTTCTATCTGCCAAAACTTTTGTTTCAATAGAAAGGATGTGATCGAAAGGATTATGACCAATGTTTGGCCACTTAAAAGAAAGTTTAGGGCGGAAATTGAAACACAAGGAATCATTCATCAACTTCGAACTTAATTTTTCATCCTCATTTTGATTTTAACGTAGGATTACGTTTCTCCATAACAGTCCTGTGGAAAGGAAAATTTCAGATGCTAAAACTGTCCGTCCACCCGTCATCGCCAGTTATAATTTTGGCAGCGCGCCAAACCCAGTCTATCGCTTGGACAAGATAAACAGAAAAGTACCAAGCTGCGTCAAAATATACGTGCATATATATAGATACATATATACATTCAAATGAGGTAAGCAACGATAAGTAATCCTACGTTACTAACCCGCAGTAGCTTCGTTAGAAGAGACTACCTGAAATTTTTTTGTTTAACAACAACAGATCACCTTAAAAAGTCTTTTAACCAAGGAACTCTTCTATAAACTCGCAGCTTGAAAAATAATATTTTTTCTGCCTGTTTTTTAACATATTATCAGTAAATTTAGTAAAATTATTTTTAAATTATAGAGAGCTCCAGGTAGCCTCTTGGTAGCGCGCTGGTTTTCGCTGCTGAGGGTGCTCGGATCGAATCCCGGCACGCATCATTAAATACCTCCGTGTCTAGGCCGGTTATGGCCACTTTGAATCCGTAGACCGGAAAGTTTCTCTATGAGGTGAAATCAGAGAGAGTGGGAGAGGGTACGATCCCCCCAGATGTCACCCCTAGGGATGCTCGTTCAAAATAAGGTGGCAACTAGTTAAGACAGTCTCCGACCCTTGTGGTGCTATATAACCCGGAGAGCACACTTCAGACCGAAACCTATATATGGACCTGGTTTTGAATTTCCAGCCAGGGGGCATTAGAAACAAAAAAACAAAAAAATATGGAAGCTGGGGTTATTCGTAATATAAGAGTTTAATTTTTTGCATTCTCTATTATTTCATTTTAAAGAATAAGTAAACAGTAAATGTTGCTTTTATCTTTTAAATAAATGGAAATTTTTCCTTTGATACACTGCAAACTGTCAAGATTTTTGATTCAAGAGATACGAACCAAATAATTTTTAATATTCTGAAAGTTTTAAACTGTAAGCAAATGGTAACCTTATTTAAGTTTAATTAATGCATTTAAACTACCTTACTTATCAATGTCTATAGAACATTTAAGTAGTTTGCAATTACCATTTACTAAAACTCGTACTTCCTGTTAAGTTTGCCTTACCAATCACGAAATGTATTAAATTATTCAGACTTATTAAAAAATTTAATTAGATTCTCCGACACTTGATTACGTCGTATTTATATAAATAATATAGGAAATGCTTGATTTGAGTTTGTGATTTAAAAACCGTAAATTTAGATGTAAATTTTGAACAGAGACATTAAAAAATTATGAAAAAAACAGAAAACGAGCAATTTAAAGTTTGTTGAGAAAAAAAAAATTCACTGTTTGTTTTTGATGTTTGTAAATACCGCATTAATTTTAAATCCATTTACTTATTAGATTAGAAATGTGCGTAGTTAATATAGATGGGAATACTTTGAAGCATTATATACGCAAAAATAAAATATAATCATCACTGTTTATGTAAGTATGTCACTTGTTTTACATTATTTTTTCTCAATATACTCATTTTATTCTCTTGTATTTTTCCCACACACGATCATTTTTGTCGCTGCAGTACATAAAACATGCTTCGAATGAAAATATTTTATGAATACTGGACAAATATAGAAAAGGCACTGTCTTTGTGTAAGGATGAATAAATATGCATTATATATACGACACATTACCTTAATACACCTATCCATTCACTTTTAAAACAAGATTAAATTCCTTGGCGTGTTAAATCAAAGACTAAAAATCTTACGCGGAATTGAACATGTATATTTAGCGTATTGAAGAAGAGCAAATACACGATAGAAACCTGATTCCATAACTGCATGAATATGCTGGACATGTATATTTCTTTGCATTAGCAGCTGGTTAGATGAGATCAATACTTGTTCGCATTTCCCTCTCCTCATGTTTCTCTCATGAATTGTCCGGAATTTAATTCTTTCTGGTGTATGCTATTTATTGGAGGGAAAATGCATTACGTCTTATTGATAATAGGCAAGACTTTGCATATTCTGTTTTACTGCGTTGTCTGAGGGCTACACTAGGGAAGCCAGAGTGAGACTTTCGGAAGGCGGTAAACATTCCAAAAGTCGACATTCTAAAGATATAGTAGTTGATATAGATATTCCAAAGTTAGTACTCTAAATATAAAGTCAGTACCGGCCTACTCTATAAAGGGGTCTGGATGAAAGAAAACATTTGGGGCCCTAAATTTTTTGTAAAGTAAAAAAAATTACAAACATGAACATATATTACTAATGCATGTTTATTGAATGCGTGATTTTGTTTTTGATAATACAAGGTGCGCCCATAAAGTAACCGGAAAATTTTTTATAAATAAGAAAAATATTACTCACCTTCAAATAAATTTATCTCCTTCAAAATAATCGCCAATGGAGTCTATACAATGTTTCCAACGTTTCTTCAAGTCATCGAAACACTGTTTATAGGCGTCGGAACTAACCTTTCCCAAAATATGCGTAACATTTGATTTAATATCAGAGACTTTTTCAAACCTCTGTTTTTTTCACGGCCATCTTAAGCTTCGGAAAATGGAAAAAAAAATCAGCTGGCGATAAGAATATGGAGGGTGATTTATAACTGTAATTGAATGCTTAGAAAGATATTGCTATACAGAAATTGCTGTATGGGGCCTAGAATTACCGTGTAAAAGAAACCATTGCCCATAATCAAACAGTTCCTTCCTAACTCGCCTTTTCCTGTTTCTTAATCGAAAAAGCCCCTCCTTGTAAAAATACTGATTAATTGTTTGATTTTCAGGAACAAATTAGTGGTGAATAAGTCCTTTGTAATCGAAAAATGCAAAATCCATGAAAAGACAGAGATTTGAAAACGTCTCGAATATAAAATCAAATGTTACGCGTATTTTGCGAATGGTTAGTTCCAGAGCCTATAAACAGTGTTTCTATGACTTGAAGAAACGTTGGAAAAATTGTTTAGACTCCTTTGACGATTATTTTGAAGGAGATAAATTTATTTGAAGGTGAGTAATATTTTTCTTTTTTATAAAAAAATTGTCCGGTTACTTTATGGGCGCACCTTGTACATTAATTACTTCAGAAAAATTGCAATTTTTTGCAATTTCTTTTTTGATGCTTAATATAGCAAGTGCATTTAAGCGTTCTGCACACATGCTTGACCGAAGATAATTCTTTATTAATTTTAATTTGCTGAAAGAGCGCTCAGCACTTGCTATAGTAACTGGCAACGTAAAGAAAGGCTTTATCACAGTTAATACATTTAGAAATAATTCATTATAATTATTATTTAGTATGTATTACAATATGTCTTGTGCGTTATTTACATCCCTTTCATTTAAAATCAAATCCCGTAGCAAACCAATTTCCTGGAGTAGGTTTTCATCTCCATCTTTGTTATAAAACTTTACAAAGTTTTTGGAACATTTTTCTAATTCATGTTTTTTTTTGTCATACTGACAACGATAGGAATATTGTCAAGTTTTCATGTACAAGAGTACATTATTTTAGCTTTTGATCATGTTGGGCCCCCTCAATCGCGGGGCCCCGGTACATAGCATCCGCCGCACCACCAGATGACGGGCCCTGGATAGAGTAGTTGATATAGTTTTCAAGTGTTAAAAGTATCGCTTCTCACTACATTAGTCCTGTCCTAGGAGGCGGTTATGGTTGTGGCTACCTAGTTCAGTGGTGTACAAACTGTGGGTCACTACCCAAAGGGTGGGGGGGGGGGGAGGTCACGAAAATAATTGAAGGGACTGCAGGTATTTTTAAGTAAATTTAAATCGTATTGAATTATTTCATTAAAAATTTGCTGTAAATATGGTAATAATTTTTAAATTATACTCTTTTTTATTTCAATTTTTGTTAATTTTTATCCGGAAGTAAAAATGTATATTTAAATATTTAAATATGAAGTTTTAGTCACGTGAGATTTATTAAAAGCAAATGCAGAGGGTAATAAGGATTTTTTTTATTGTTATTATGGAAACTAAATATAAACCCAGAATCTACAGTTAGTCGATTTTGAAAACAGTTTGATAAAATTTGCTTATTTCTTTTTTTCTATTCTTTTGATAACATTTTCCTGATTGAAAAAAAAATTGCTACTATCAAGCAATTTTCATTGGGGGTCGGATGATTTTCTATTTAAAGAAAGTGGGTCACGATTAAAAAAAGTTTGAGCACCACTGACCTAGTGGACCATTTTCCTCTTGCGATGCTAAAATTATTATAAAGTTTGAATCGTTTAAGAAAAGATATAAGTAATGATTCTTGAGTTTGTTTCATTGAGCTCTGTAGAAGCTGCAAGAAAAAGAAAGCAAAATTTATAAAAACTAGTGGAGAAAAAAGGAAATATTAAATAAAAGAATTTACTTATGAAATAATTTAATGGCACTCAGCTCCAAATCTTTTTCGTGACTCCTAAATACAGAATTTTTCCGGTTATGATTATTATGTTATTTAATGTTGAGCCATATTTTTAGGTTCACACCTTGTGTTATCAATATTTTCTTTATATTCGTATCTAATATACATTTTCGTGCTTAGAAACGGCCAGGAGATTAAAGCAAAGACCTTGCTACGATTGGTAGGTGCGATGTATGCCTGGCATATTTTATGATGATGCGATTAAACTCTATTTTTTTTAGGTGATTCTCTGGTTTTTCTGTTTTATCATTTATATTAAATCGATCTCTATTCCTTATCGGCTTCTACCATTCGTGATTTCACAGCAAATTGTGATTTATCGGTTCGAGAGACCAATTCGCTGAACAAAAATCTGGTTACCAGTATCTGACAGTTTTCGCGTTGATTTCCTGGTAAGACAATGTAACTTTTTAATCGAGTAGAAATTTTACAAAAAAGGTTTTTCTAGGGCTGTTTTTAATAGTAACAAATAAGCACGTGTTTAAAGTGGATATATTTCAATAACATTTCTAAATAGCACCGCGATCTTCATTTAGCAAATAGAATTACATTAGAACATCCAATGAACTTTTAAGCTTGATTCCTCTTTTATTAGAATCTACATGTTTCTCAAGTGTAGACGTTGATCTTCAAATTTAGAAAATGTATTAAGAGACGATTGTAAAATGTTTAGCGGTTTTCTTGAACATACAATTAAAATAATCTTATGAGAAGAATTCATTTTCTATATTGTGTAGTCCCTTAAGTTTTCATAAAATAAAATATTCGTGATGTAAAATTTTGAGAAACAATATTGATACCTATCAGTTGTTAAAACAGAAAATGTTTCTTTCAGGAAAAAAAAATATAAGAAAAATAAAACTAAAATTTTATTTTATACAACAAAAATAAAACATTTTTACATAAAAGGCACTCCAAGAAAATGTGAGGTAAAATTAGAAAAAAAAAAATTCAAAGCGTTTAAATTGCGCCTGATAAGATTTAAATTCAGTTACTGCAAATAATGGCTCGAAGCAGCGTTACGAATCAGGCGTACTTTATACATTATGCACTCTAAAGATATTTTTTGATAAGTTTAAAGAATGAAAAAAAAAGGGGAAAATATTCCACCCTTATTTCATTATACATAATGCAGAAGTCTACGAAGTTACATCCAATGAATAAAAGCCATTTGTGTTGATTAAATTATATATCGCCGTTACCGAACGTAATATTTTTTCTAATTCATACTTTACTCTTGAAAAATGCATCATAGTTTTTTTAGGAACGTATTGGAGATATTGCGAAAACGCATCACGTTTTTTATTAACATTTGAAGTTAGTATTTGGCGGCGTAATTGCCGCATTTGGCATCCATCCGAATCGTTTTTTCGGCAAACCTAGCACTAAGCCAAACGAGAGATACTCCAGCCAAATTTGTCGCCAAAGAAGAAAAGTTACTCTCTATTATTCCTCTGTATTACTAGGGAAACATTTCATAACTGAACAGCTACGGGTATTTGACTGAAATATACCGTCGGTAACACATCGGAATTAAAACAGCCAATGTATCTAAATTCTCTAAATTATATAAAACTAGATTTATTACCTGGCTTTGCTCGGGATTCAGTTTCTGTTATAATTTTTTTTCAATGATTAGCCTCATGTTATGATGTTCTAAAGTTATAACAACGCTTAAACAAATTAATTTCATTTTTTCAGTAATAAAAAATTCATTTATTAACTAATTTGTTGTTATTTTAATACTTGCCAGTACACAACATTTTTTGTTTCCTTTTTATCATCTGCGACAATGTATAATTCTGATTAATTCCTTACTCTAGACACTCCCACATATAGCTGACCATGTGAAAAATTTCTTCTGTCAGATCCGGTCCAGTGCTCTCTTCTGTTTGGGCATTTTAAAGCATTAATTTACAGCTAGTCAATAATGTTTGAATGGATTGAAAACACATTCAATATAAAAACACCGCAATTCTGATAATTATTTTAGAAAAAGTATATACACATATTTCATGCTCGGAATTCTTTCTCAAAATTAAATCGTCTGCTACGTTTCAATGCCATTTTCAGACTTTCTTAATTAGAATATACACGTATTTCATGATTGCAATTATTTCTCAAAACTAAATCGTCCTGCTATGTTTCAATGTCACTTCAGTTATACAAATCTTCTAACATAATTCTGGAATGGAACGTAGTAGCGGGATGAAAATAGTAACATTCATCCTGATTTTTCAAGAACATTAAGCACTGTAAATTTCATCAAGGTAGGGCTCACGGTTCTTGAGTTTTTGTGACTCACACATACAGACACGACCCATTTCCCGTTTCTGCTTTATATATAAGACTAGCGGCCCGTCCCGACTTTGTCCGGGTTGAACAAAATATTATACCAATAAATTTCCAGTTGATAGCCAATAAATTGTAAATCTTTTTTTTTTACCTTAATAATAACCTAAATAATACCTTATATTAATTTTATGTTAGTTAATAATTAAAATAAATTTTTTTAAAGAAAAAGGCGTGCCGGAGAACGGCGAGGTTCGAAACGCTAGCGTCAGAACAGAAGCCCACCGCGATAGCACCACGATAAGGATCGTTGAAATCTCGGAACAAAAAGCGGTAGAAGACAGTAGCGGAAACAATGGAGATTGTTAGGATTAAGCCCCTAACTTTATTTCTACTGATCAGATATACATGATATATAGCCTATGTCCATCTGGAATAATGTACCTTTCAAACAGTCAAAGAATTTTGCAAATATGTACAGTGGTTCTGAAGATTACCCTCCACGTACAAAATCGCTCTCTCTCTTTATATATAAGTATAGATAAGTAATTTTTATTTGACGATATCAGTTTATATTGACTGTTTTTAAATATCGTAAGGACCTGTTCACATAGAATTTGCCATCGTCACTATTGAAACATATTTAACCAATTACAAACCTCCAAACGACTGGCCACGAAATTGTCAAAGTCTGTGATTGATTTAAAATATGTCAATACGAGACCCGCTGCCGCTGACGGATTCTTTGTGAACAGACCCTTACAGGTGAAGCGGGAAAATTGTAAGAAATAATAATAATAATGATAATAATAATAATCGTGTCACGAATAAAACAGATGATTTGATTTACAATAAATTTTTGAACAAAACAAAAGGGGAGCAATGAATGCTGATTCATTTATTTACTTCTAAGGATATAGTGCTTTTATTTATTACTAATATCCAGTATCGGAAATTTGACGCTCTGAAAATAAGATTCTCAAAGGAAGGACAGAATAATTTAGAAGAATGACGAAGAGAATGCGGGTATCAGACTAAATTATTCAAATGTCGGAAAATATTAAATGCATGCTGGGACAACTGCAAAGGGTGAGAGCCCTAAGGCGCATTCTCGAAATTTAGGCCCTTTACAGATGGATCTTTATATGCAGAATTCTCTATCAGAAATGTTGGTGCTCCCCTCAAAGTGTTTTCTGACTACACTACTGAATGTAGATAAAATATTCAACCCGTTCTATTATCGCACAGAGGGTGTACAGAGCAGGAAAAATGTGATCAGCCGGCTTATGCAAAGTTCTTAGGAACAGTCCCCCTGTTTTGAAGTCATAGCTTTACGAAAACATCTATAATTTTCAAATACACTGCTGGCCTCTGTAAATGCAACACCCTGAAGAAAACATGCAAATAACATGAAATTTACAACATGCATTAGCGGAGGTGAGATATGCAAATGATTAGAATTCCAGCGCAGACGCACATCACGCGCGCCTGTGGTGCCACTTCAAAGCTCTATTTAAGGCTTGGAGATTACGACGATTTCAAGTTCGGCAATTGTGTTTTTCTTGTGGTTTTTTCAAAAAAACGATCAATTATGCCTCGTTGAAAACAGCGATCATCTTTTGATCAAGTATCCGAGTTCGACAGAGGAAGGATAGTGGCCTACCGAGATTGTGGATTATCTTTCAGGGAAATCGGTAGTCGTGTTGGACGAAACCAAACAACTGTAATGCGGATATGTGATCGTTGGATGCAGGAGGGTACAATGGACCGGCGTGTTCGATCGCATCCACCTCAGCGCACCACTTCACGTGATGACAGGCAAATTGTGCGCATGGCAGTGACGGATCGCTCAGTCACATCACGAACCATAGCACAGCACATGCAGTCTGTAACGCATCATCCAGTGTCTGCGCGTACCATTCGACGCCGTTTACAGCAGAGTGGTCTGTCCGCAAGACGTCCATTGCTTTGTCTACCCTTGACGCAGAACAACAGACGTCTCCACCGCCAATGGTGCGATGACAGAAGGATGTGGACGGCAGAATGGAATGAAATTGCCTTTACTGACGAGTCACGCTTCTGTCTGCAACACCACGATGGTCGCATTCGTGTCTGGAGACACCGTGAAGAGAGGATGCTGAACAGCTGCGTTATGCACCGCCGCACTGGTCCTGCACCGGGTATTATGGTATGGGGCGGTATTGGATATCACTCTCGCACACCTCTAGTACGCATTGCCGGTAATCTTTAAACAGCCAGCGCTACATCTCTGAGGTGTTGGAGCCAGTTGTTCTTCCTTACCTTCAGGGCTTGCCCACAGCCATATTTCAACAGGATAATGCGCGACCACACGTGGCACGCATTGTCCAACGGTTCTTCGTCAATCACCAGATTGAATTGCTTCCCTGGCCGCCTCGCTGTCCGGATCTTTCGCCGATAGGAAACATGTGGTCCATGGTTGCTCTACGATTGACCCAGATTCCATTTCCAGCTGCCACAGAAGATCAACTTTGGTAACGTGTGGAAGCTGCTTGGTCTGCTGTACCCCAAGAACTCATCCAAAGTCTCTTTGAATCAATGCCGAGGCGTGTGGCAGCAGTGATCTCCAACAATGGCGGCTACTCTGGCTACTGATTTTGGCAGGAACCACACTTCACAGAAGTCTATAAATTTAATCATTTGATACTTGGTTAACATGTTATCAACAAAATAAATTTTGTTGTGATATCTCTTGTCTTTCTTGGTGTTGCAATTTGGGTGGCCAGCAGTGTATTTCTTTCTCTATGGATGAACTAGCTGAATACCCGTATTCCGCTACGGAGTATATTCAAATTAGATACAACGGTCAATGTATGCAATTAATGTAATATATATATATATATATATATATATATATATATATATATATATATATATATATATATATATATATATATATATATATATATATATATATATATATATCGTAACGGATATTTTTAAAGACAAAATAATGTAGGAGAAAATATTCAAATTAAATACAACGGTCAATGTATGCAATTAATTTGTATCTTTAATATCCACTTTAATATTTGTATCTTTAATATCTTTAATATAAAACGTACTAATTTGAATTAAATTCTTTAAAAACTTCCATCTCAATGAGTCAAGTGGTTAAATTTTATCTTTTACCGTATTTCAATATTTCTTTTGTCATTTTATTTCGTTGTTATGCACGTGACGCAAAATTAACTTAAAGTATCGCAAAAAGAAAAGAGACCACGTGATCAGTATTTACTAAATTAAATTCCAAAAATTAATATTTAAAAATTTACCCAAAATCAGAAAATGGAGGTAAAGATTCGAAAAATGTAACATTTTAAAGGAATTTTTATGATCTTTCTCGTGCTATAAATTTTATAACCATCAGATTATTATTTTAAATGCAAACTTGAAAAAAGTTACAAAGACAGATTAAAAATTTTATTTTTAAAAAATGTAAGAAGAATTTTTCAAAAATCTTTCTTAGTGCACCCCTAAACTATAAGAAGAATCGGCATGCAAAATTTCAGCCCTTTAGGTCCAGCGGTTTGGTGTGTGCGTTATATGTCAGTCAATCAGTCAGTCAGTCACGGAACTGTTTTATATATATAGATTATTATTATTATTATTTTCATTATTAGTCTTTGAAATGACACTCTTTAGTTCCACACAAAAGTTTTATTTATAATCCACCATCTTGGAAAGCTTTAAAAACGTGCCGTATATTACATATTTTAAAAAATTAAGTACTTTAAACAATATCTTTTAAATACTGAAAAATTACTCTTAATTCTAGACTAGTCCATTTAGGTCCTGTGTATCGGGATCGTTACGTAGCGTTAAATATATTAACCAATCACAAGAGCTTAACTCATTGACCATGTGATACATCAAACCAATCACAGGTCATGTCAACAATGTCTGAGCCCAAGTAGTAATTCAACGCAACTCTCCTGATGCAATGTGAACAGACCTATTCTGTCCATGAATAAAGAATATTCAAGGTGATCGTGCTTATGCGATAAAACATTATGTCACTCATTCCATTGCGCAATAATCTATATTTACTCTCTGCTACCAAATATATTTACGTATGCGATTCAGAATTTTAAATTTATTATTTAATCTTTTTTATTTAGATTTTATTTTTGCCGGTAGATTGAATTTTAAAGGCGTGCTCGTCGATGCTGGGTATCGGGTAGGTGATGTGACCATTTTGTACAGCTCTGATTGGCCTAAATTCTGATAAACTTATTTTTTGAAATGTAAACATCACCCGCGTTGTTAAAAATCATACTTCATTTGTCTATATATATAAAACAGTTCCGTAACTGACTGACTGACTGACTGACAGATAACACACAGACCAAACCGCTGGACCTAAAGGATTGAAATTTTGCATGGCGATTCTTCGTATATAACTATACTATAAGAACGGCGATTCTTATAGTGTAGGGGTGCACTAAGAAAGATTTTTGAAAAATTCTTCTTAGATTTTTTAAAATTAAATTTTAAGCTGTTTTTGAAACATTCTTTAAAGTTTGCATTTAAAATAATAATTTGAGGATTATAAAATTTATATCACGAGAAAGATCATAAAAATTACTTTAAAATGAAATCTTTTTCGAATCTTTACCTCCATTTTCTGATGTTTGGTGAACTTTTAAAGATTAATTTTTAGAATTTAGTTTATTAAATACTGATTACGTGGTTTCTTTTCTTTTTGCGATACTTTAAATTAATTTAGCGTCACGTGCATAACAACGAAATAAACTGATAAAAAAAAAATATTAAAATACGGTAAAAGATAAAATTTAACCACTAGACTTATTGAGATGGAAAAGAATTTAATTCAAATTAGCGTGCTTTATGGATATTAAACATACAAATTTATTGCATGCATTGACCGTTGTATTTAATTTGAATATTTTCTACATTAGTTTGTCTATAAAAATATCCGTTACGATATTTTTATAAATATATATATATATATATATATATATATATATTTCATTAATTACATACATTGACCGCTGTATTTAATTTGAATGTACTCCGTAGCGAAGCACGGATATTCAGCTAGTATATTATAAATAGGGACCCAATGCATTTTACCTCTGCTATTTGCTTCTGAAAAATAATTTTTGGAGTGAGAGATTCCAATAATAATTGGGTCAAAATGAGAAGATAAATTAAAGTAACTCCAGGTTGGGTAAATTGTATGTGGTTTATATCTTTTTTTGCTGTTGACAAAAGTGTTAATTTATGTAAGAAGTACATGGAACACAGATGAATTAGTTTAGATCTGTGAAGCATATCGAGTTGCCCCACTGAGATTGTAAGATCGTCGTTCTTATCCAACAAGTGGACTGCAATTATAAACAGTTAGCTACATTTTTTTTCTACAAGAAAATAAATTATTAATTTTTTTTATAATGAAACTATAAAAATTAAAAATTTAAATTTCTTTTTTGTTGTATATTTGCCTTTTTGAAAGGGAAAATTCACAATTTTTTTTCGAAATACTTCTAACTAAAGTTGTTTCTCCAACAAAAATACATTGTTTTGTATTTTTTTTGTTTAAAATACGTACTCATATGTTTGGGACATAGAAACGGGGAAACTGGATTATTCATACTATGACAATTTGCCTTATCTTTGAATGAGAGTTATTACAAGTAAATAAGCTAAAATGTTTTTGCTTTTCAGTGATTCCTGTTACGACCTTATTGCAAACTTTCATACAAACTGCTCATACAAACTTATTTTTGACCAACTGTTTATCATTACGGATTTTTCTATACAGTCGAATCCCGTTATAACGAACTTCAAGGGACCAAAGCTTTTGTTCGCTTTATCCGGTGGTTCGCTATATCCGAACTGTTAAGAAAAATGCTAGAGTTCACAAAATGTATAACTCATTAGTTGCAATGTGTATTCAAGAATGATGTATTAATAAAAATGATAAAATCTATTTAAAATGATCATTAATGAATTAAATCGACTAAAATCGATTACATTTAAACTGACACAACACTAATTAAATTACGTACAATAGGAAAACGGAGGGACCAAAATTTTCGTTCGTTATATTTCGTTAGTTCGTTATATACCAGGTTCGCTATAACGGGGTTTGACTGTACAGATATTATTGGTTTTTACTATTTTTTTATATATAAAACTATTCCAATTTCGCTTATTGGGAAAATCGGGCTCTAGTACTTCGAGTATTTGAATCGCATCTCCTCATGCAAAATCTCCTGATTTTTGACCAAGTGTTTATCATTACAATTTTTCCTGTGCAGATATTATTGGTTTACTCTATTTTTTATAGAAAACTATTCCAATTTAGCTTATAGGAAATATTGGATTTTGAGGTTCGGAAATATTGAATTTTGAGTATTTAAAGATAATCTACTCATACAAACTATCCCGATTTTTGATCACGTGTTTATCATTACGGTTTTTCATACGCATACATTCTTGGCTTTTCTTATTTTATTTTATAGACAAAGCTATCCCAATTTTGCTTTTCGGAAACTTCTGGTGACTCAAATTCGAGTATATTTGAAGCGTATCTGCTTCATACAAACTCTCTTTAACTGCAGGGTATTACTGAAAACTATTCTTGCTCCAGCTTCCATACAAGCACGCACATACTCTACCCCGCAAGTACATGCAAAATGCAATATAAACGCTTAGAATACTAATTACAGCTTCTTACCATATTTTCTAAATTATCTGTCGTTAACCGAAACAAGTTCCTTCATAATATACATCAGCCCGAGAGGAAAAAAAAAGAAAGTAAAAGCGGCAAATTCGGCATATTACCAAACTCTGAATTTTGTAACGTGCCGAATTAATTCTGAAATTAATTAACAGCACTTGGAAACTAATCAAATTCTGTTGACCAACTGGATTAAATTAAACTCTGCCTGCTTGCATATTATCGCACAATTAGCAGCAAGAGCGTGGGTTGTGCAGATTGAAAAGCCGGTGTATGTGCGCGCAGAAAAGAACCTTTCAAAAACGCCGATCATGTTCAAGGCTTATTATTAAAGTAATGAGGAAAGAGACGTAGAAATAAAAAAAAGAAGACTAAATTGTCGTAATAGCGTTGCGTGTGTTTGTTTCTGGAAGTTGATTAGGTTGGCGGGATTTAATTGATAAATTCAAATTAAGTTTCCAGTTTTTTTTCTCCCTCCTGTGTGCCGAACAATTAGGCCTAATTTTAAGCGTTTAAAGCTCATGTTTTGAAAATGTGCAAAAGGCTTATTACTGTTGGAATTCTTTGTAGTTGTGTAAACGGCTTTTTTCAATGAGCAACATATTAAAGGGGACGATTTAATTTGAAACGTTAAAAAATTTAATAAAAAAAAACAATAACCCCATGCAATTATTGGAAGAAATAGAAGTTGCACAGTTACAAGAATAACTGTTAAACCGAGTACTATACGCAAAATGGCATGAAATTAGGCTATTTAGACGTTCAAAACTTTGTGAAGAATGGAGTTCACTGTAAGTGATTTCTTCATATCGCTGGAATTGTCTAGCGATCAGGACGCTGGCCTCGAAGTCTATTTTTTCTCTTGAAAAATAGTCGTTTAAGTGGCGTTTGACAGATGGGAATACGAAAGACTTGAGGAGTACATAACAAATGCTTTTGATGAACACCAATGTTCAGCAAACACCCTGCGTCGGTCGTCTAAAATGTCAGATTCTTATGCATTGCTCGCTAAAGGAAGTGGGGAAAATCTGATAAATATAATTAAAACTAGATAACTCAAATCACCGGAGAAATCTTGTGAAGACGTTGACATCGAAATCCAGATATGCAAGTTTCAAATTTCTTCCTTGGTATACAAAGGTTATAACCCCCATTCAGAGCCACTATAACCCTGTCTGTCTTATAACTTCTACCAGTCCCAGTCCCTCTCAAAATAACTTTAGTTGGTCAAAATCTGATGTTCATTATATTTTAGGGTTCACGGGGATTTGTTCAGGCTATTTCTCTCTTCTATTCATCTGTGGTTATCAAAAATTCTAATAATTTTTCTTTTTGTGTTTTGTCCATAAAGACAACTGCATTTAATGCTTCCTGGCCTGATAAAGATTTACCGAGTTACTTCCTCCCTAGTTTCCAATTATATCCTTTAATGTAGATTGTATGAAGTTTTCATCTACACTTTAAATAGGTATATTCGCTAGGATTTCCAATATTTTTTTTTTACATACGAATCCTAATCGCATAAAATAATACAACCTTTAAGTCTTTTTGTATAATAAGCACTTTTGAGTGGAAACACATTCAGCATTATGATATATATTCAACACATCAGCCTCTTAGAAATTTCTCTTTATCTTATACAACTAACCTTTCAATAAACTAGTTTATACCACACATATATACTTAAATTTTACATCAAAAGATCTCAAATTTGTTTCCTATAGAAAAACTCAATCACATGTATATACTAAACCCTTTTATTTCAAAACCTCTAAATTTTGGCAAAGATTAACAATTGAAAATACGCCTGTTACTCCTCTTTTGAGAAGTCTAGAGGCGCTGAACTTCAGCGAATGTAGAAAATCTCGTAACATCTCTAAACCTCCCCCTCCCCCCCCCAAAAAAAAAAAAAAAATTCAGTACTAGTGATTACTTTTAAACCTCTAAAAATAAATAATTAAAACAATTGGCTATACTTCTTCATGGTGTTTCATAAATTTAAAACTATCGTATCAACAACTAACCTGTCATTCTATACAATGGGAAAGAGAAGACATACAGAATGGGCACGGTGGCCCAGTTGGCAAAAGCAGCGAGCCAGTGACCTGAACGTCTCTGATTCAATGCTGGGCGCTGACAAATCCACCGCCGTGTACGCTAATGGTGGCTGGTGCACGTAAAATCTGTCTTGGCTGCAATGTCTTCCAATTTCTCAAATTTACCTCTGGAGGTGCGGGGTCAAGTGTACCGTCCTCGTCACTTGATTCGGTTCAAAATTACGGGACCGGATCCTCAGCCAAGTCGGACTTCGACCCTTGTGGTGCTGAGTTAAAACCGGAGCCGCATCTTCGAGCCCAATAACCTATAATGGCTTTGATCTGATGCTGCTGTCGGTCAAGGGGCATAAGCTACAACAACAACAACAACCCCCACCACAACACAGAGATACAGAAAACATACAATGAGTGACACGTAACAGGAATGGCTTGTAAATAGCTATTACATTATTAAAGTGAATTTACAAAACATAGTTCTGTACAGTATAGTGCTGTCTTTTTAGCATAGTAAATGGCTAAAGAACTAACGAAAAAAAATCCCCCTTAATAACAGAAAGAACAATTGTAAATAGTCAAATCTATGAAATTTAAAATTTCTAGTGTTTACTGTCAGATTGATTTTTAGCTGCAAATAGCATCAAAATAAAGAAAAAATCCCTTTATGGAATACACTTTACAGACAGAACAGTAATAAATATTGCAGAATTATTTACAATAACGATATGCAATATTTTCGATCCTTTTAACAAAAAATTGTGGATCGTTATCAAATTAAAAACGTAGTTCTGAGAAATAGGTTCGTGAAGCTAAAATTGTTTACTTGAAATAGCGAAACTGAAAGCATTATTTCAGTGCAGTTTGGTATTTTTAATGTGTTTTGGCATTTATTACTGAAAAAAAAGAAGTTATTTAAATTTTAAATATGTAAAAGGTTGTATCTGGTAATATATCTTTCCATCGCTCGTATTGACTTTGATTAAAAAAATAATCTCACCGACCTTTTATTTAAGTATTAATTTTCAGAACACAAAAATACAGTCTTAAACGTTTTATACTTGAACGTCGTTCCCACTGAGCATACTTTCATTCTCCTTCTTCCTAGGAGACTTAGATTTCGTAAATAAAATTTTCAGCCACGTACGTGAAAGTAAAACAGCTGCAACGGTACTGGAAATCGAGCTCGTTCAAAGTGACCGGCTAGATTTCAAAGCCTCGTCTCCTCTCTTCATTAAACTGCACTATTTAAATATTTTGACTACATGTTACTTTAGACAAGAGCATCACGAAAAAATTGTCCAGTGGAATATTAACAAAATTGATAATAACAGATAAAATTGCAAGGTGAGAATAAGATTGAACGCGGGTTTGTTGACGTACAAGGTATAGGATCATTATTATATCCAAAATTCTTAAACAGGTGAAATAGATGGGTCAAAACTACGTCTATTTTTCGCGATTAATATGAAAATAAATTAATCTTCCCCCTTATCTTAAATTTCATTATTAATTTAGTATTCAATCCGATATTATAAACACAGTGAAGAGTTTTAACAGTGTGCTGGAAGAAAAGGGATTTGAAAAGCATCTCAAACTAAATATCGTGTCTAGAGGAACACAAATATCGTTCATAATTTTACACAACATTTGATCAAACGCTCGGTATAGATGAGAATTTAGACAAGAAGTTACTCTCGCAAGACAGTCCGATGGCTTTTGAAGTCACAAACACGCATCAATTGTTTGGACTTTTCCTCGGCAAGACTACATATTTAACAACCGCGCGTATTCTGAACTGCTGATTCGAAATGCCATCTAAATTTGAAACATTATAGGGTTCTTTTTAATGAGCGACGCATAAAGAATAGGTATTTGATCTTTTAAGAGATATTGAATGATTATTTATTTAATATAATTATAAACAAACATTCGGGCCATGGCAATTATAATGCGATGGTCTTGTCGACTATTTAAATTGATTAAATTGGATGGTGTATTTTCATGCTATTTCTCCTCAAACAATAGAGCTTTTAGATTTAATTAATTATATTGATAAATTATACGCTTTATATTTTTACTGGGCATTCACGAATGCTGCGTGTATCTGTGTTAAATTTTAATGACGGTGGAATCCAATTAGTTTATTTTCAATATGTTTATTTATTTATTAAACCGTTGAATAAGTAATTTATTCGGTCTAAATTAATATCTCTGTTTCGAGTAATAATTAAAGTTAGAGATGTAGCGTGAAATGAGAGCAGGGAATAAAAATGCAGAAAGATATATTACGATGCAATTTTATTAAATATATAATTAATTGAAAATTGATCTGATAAAACTTTATAATTACACAGGTTATTCCGGTTCGCTAGGATTATGTGCATGGAGTGCCTAGTAAATAACAGGAGTGTTGGGTATACTGCAAAATTAAAATCAGTTAAATCTAATTGAATGCTTTACCCAATCTCTCTGAGAAATATTTTTCCTTGCATGGAAAATTGCATGAATATTTTTCCTTAGATGGAAATAGCGAGATTGAGCGAGATTCTCGTATCGTGTTCAAGACGATAGAGGGAGTATCTGTTGCTAGCGGTAACTCTGCCTCGATACACTCAGTGCAAATACATGCAAGCCGGTCCTTAAGAAAATCTCCAGTTTTAGTGGCATAGCGTAAAAAATACAATAAACGCAAAATTTAATATTTTTAATATGAGGTTACGTTTAGTTTCGTTCTTTGTATTTAAGAAAAGCATCTTACTTTGAGGTGGATTCTTATATCATGTTTAAAACCGTGGCGTAGTATCTATTTCTAGCGTAATTCTATCTCGATACACACAATGGGAATACACGCAAGCCAATACTTTTAGGATATCAAGTCTTTTCTTTGAAAGGACTAAAATGAAAAAATACAATAAACATAAGACTGTCTTTTTAAATATGGGGTAACGTTCAGTTTCTTTCATTGTTATTGCCGCTGTTGTTACTGATGTCCGCTGGTCGAATAAACCACGTCCATCGAAGGCTTCATAATGAGGCTCTTGTTTGGCTAACGGTTATTGCGCACTACAATGGTCGGAGGTCTAATTTTCCCCCACAATTTAGACGGAGGGGCAACACCTGTTGGGCGCTTACCCGCCTCCCAACCCCACAAACACCCCGGATAGACTCTCCGGCGTAAATATTTAACGTTCCCGTACCCGGACAGGACACAAGAGCAATCAGTGGCGCTTGTCGGAATCCGAACCGAGCACCGCCAGCACCGATATCCGACGCGCTTACCACTAAGGTGTCCCGGGCCTATCGTTCACTTTATTTAATACTAGCTGACCCGGCAATGCTTCGCTATTCCTAGATTTGAGTACATATATAGATTAAATGAACACAATTGAAAGTTTGATATGAATTATTGCATTAAGTTAAAATTTGATATTTACATACACATTAATTTAGGTTTCGGATTACATAAATTGTAGTTACTATTTTAATCAATTTTACGTTAATTGCAATGCAATTGGATGTACAATGTTTTTGGTGATTCCATTTGGCATATATACAAACAAATCCTTTGGTTTTCCTACAAGGGAACGTGCAACGTATAATTGTCCATGAGAAAAACATGGATTCTCCAAATTCAATCCTCATACTTGCAATGATTCACCTTGTGATTTGTTTATCGTTATTGCAAAAGCCAGTTTAATTGGAAATTCCAATCGTTTGAATTCGAATGGCATATGTGTTGGTATCATTGGTAAACGTGGTATTAGCCACTCCTTTTGAATTTGCAAATTAAAATTGTTGCTTCAATTACATTGTTTTTTGAAAATATTTTTAACTTTCTACTGGTCAGATCGAGGATTTCAATAGCTTTGAACCTTCTCGGGACAACACGGACCATTTTGCAAAAAAAAACGCGTATAAATCAGTCCAGTAGTTTTTTTTGTCTATAGCGGACACACATACGAACATTGCCTTATATATATATATAGATAGGCGTCCCACGGGGGAGCCAGTTAACTTCTAGAGAGGGCGCGTCCCCAGATGGCGGATTGGGGAATGTCTCCACTGGAATTTCCGCAGGGTTGCGGAAGGGAAATAAAATACCTTTCGTGGACCAACTAACTTTCGAGTCCAACCACTTTCAAAGCAATGACACCCTTCTTCTATGGATAGTGCAATTTCTTTATTTTTCTGCTGCGCTATTCCTGGACACGACAACAACAGCAGCAATATATACGTCTTAACAAGAGCTTTATTTTAGTGTACCAATCGTTGTTCATAACTGCCACTTGTTCCCATCGAGATTTCCAGAAAGACCTGTATTTTCAGAACGATTCACTGAGTACCCATTAATCGTTTATTATTAGGAAGGAAAATGTTCGTTCTTGAACAATAGTTTATAGGCATTCCGAGCGTTCAAACAAAAGGTTTCAAAACTCGTCGCCGTTCAGGTCACTATTTTCTTTGAAGACGATACAGTTACTAGTTGTCACTTTTTGCTGTCCATGCATGTTTAAGCTCCTGGAGACTGACCTTTTATAGAGAACGTATTCAATTGGAGGTGGCGGGAAGGGAAGAATGTATAAAATCCCCATGAAAGATTGAGAGAATTTATAAAAGACCCCCAATTTTTGCGTCTTTTATACATTATTCTAACTGTATTAAAAAAAATTGATTTGTAAACCTATTGAAATCTTTTTTGGGCAATGTGTCACTGCTTACTACTATCTAATCAATAAATTCTTAAATTTTACCTTTCAACAGTTTACCTCGCAGATCTTTAATGCCCATGTGAAGTCACGGAGAATTTTCCTTTCAGTATTTATCTCATCAGAACAAATTGGGGAAAGCATGCACAGATATTCCTGGACTTACGATCGAGATAGGGACCGAGACATTGGTCGTAAGTTGATTTAGTCGTAAATCGAGTTTGAAACAATTTTTTTTGTATATGTACATACATATATTTTTTACTTTCATACATACATACATAATTTAAAAATACATTGTACTTAAATATTTAGAAGGCATAAATTCTTCTTTGCCATCACTACCTATCATGTTAGTACAATCCAATGGTTCAGAATGTGCGACAAAAGATACGTTGCAAGTTTTTTTAACAAAATTATCCAAGAAAGTTTTTAATAGTCATGTAATACATATAAGTATGTACTGTACATTCAAGAAACAATATTTTTGAGAAAAAGATAAAAATAAGTAAAAAATAAATAAAAATTTCGGTCGTAAGTCCAGTGGTCGTAAGTCGAGGAATACCTGTATTTGAATATTTTAAAAATTTGAAAATAGACAAAATTCAGAGCCCGTTTTTCAAAAGTCATATTATTTAAAATTTTTCAAGATATGCTTTTTACGATTATTTTTGTAACGGCAGATATCGAAAACTTAATGCCCTGTAATATATTAAATATGATAACAGACTGAAACTTTGATCTATGTGAAAAACAAGAAAAAAAATGGGAAGTAAATTTAAAATGCAAAATAGCGTGAGATAATGTAACATTTTTGTGATATACAGAATAAAAATTTTACAAAAAATTCTTTTACAATTTTTTTTCAATCCCTTTTAACTACGTAACAAAAAATTGAACTTTAATGCGTGGGATAGTTTTGCCTCTGTTCGAAAATGACTTGTAAAAACTTGTGATTACAAATGTGACTTGAGTGATTTCAAATGTAAGCATCCCACTCACATATAAGTATACATAAACATCATAATTGCTTAGCATAATGGTTGTTGAGATTTTATGAAAACTATCCGCATAGTAATGTGTGACAAACTGAGCGATAATTTGAACGTCTTTCTGAATAATCGCTTCACATAGACGTGTTTTTCTACTTGATTTGGCTAGCCTGACCTCGGTTATTGATTCAGTTGTGTTTCATCTATAATTTTTTAGGCCTTCTTCCCATTGCTTCTGGTGCATTGCCTATTGTTCCTCTGTTGCCACCGAGATTGTTGACCTGTGACAGGTTTGATCTGTCACGTGATCATTGCGTTGAGGTCTGTGAATGGTTAAAATTTTTATAGCTGACGCTTCTGAAGCAATGTGAACTCGACCTAATGAATTTAAAGTCAACAGAATGCATCTGCCTTGAAAGTCTCTTACCTAAGTATACAAACACTACAAAGGCGTGCAGGGTATGCACATTTGTTAATGATCAAGCGTTCCTTAAAAGTCAATTGGATGTAACATGCAGTTGCTTCAGCCTAACCTGATCAAACTGCTTCATACATTCAAAGTTTTTCTCATGCCTAGGAGTTTAATTACAGAAGAACGCCAGATTTTATGTTTCCGAAGGAGTAGTTGAACTAACTTAGATAATAAGGTGTGTTCCGAAGAACTTTGTCGTAAATTATGTAAAATTTTCTGATTACGCTCAACAGTCCAGCGATTAACTGTAATGTAACACGTAACAAGCATAAACAAAGGAGAGAATTTTGACTGAATCATAAATCAAACTGAACAAATGTGAAGCTAAAATACAATATAGTCTCGAATATATTTTGCTCTTTGATTTAATAACACCTTTTCATTAAAGTACACTTTAATATTCTCTATATTTCGTATTCTTCTTATTCTTTGCATTCCCTGATACTGACTCTGTCTGAAAAAGAAGCAAATATCTGCACTTTCAATGTCGTTTGATTGGTTTGGACATACGAGAAATGCTTAGCTAGTCAGACGCTAATCCTGATTAATTAAAAACTTCCGCAGATAATGCATGCAAGTAAATTGCATGTAAATCCTCTCCTTTCCAATCAGACATCGCTGGAATACGAAACATTCTGTTATGTCTCGCACGCACGCACGCAGTGTTTGAAAGGTCCATTTCGCGTAGCAGCTCTTAAAAGTTAATCCACGAAATGCAAAGTAATGAAACTTCAGGTTCATTTTCAATTAGCTTTTAATCAGCTGGGTCTCTTTCATTTTGGTAGATATTTTGAATGGGGAATTCATAAAAGTACCTGGTCAGCGGGATGTTTTAAAATCTCTGATATGAAAGTGCTAGACTTTCAGAAACGGAGAGGCTTTTAAAATTAGGAGCCCATTAAGAAACGACTAAAAATCTAGACTTGGAGCAAATGTTTTAATTAAGATGGCTGTTTTAGATTGGCATATTTTTCTATCTCTTCTCTCAAAATACAGCTGAACGTTGTTTCATGTTCCTATTATCTGTATTTATTATTAAAGCAATAATATACGATTCCATTAAAAAATAATAAAAATGATGTCCCCCAATTTTCCTTTTTTGTGTAAGCCAAAACACTTACTTTAATTGCTAGTACAGAGGGTGTTCCCACATTTTTGTAACGATTTTGACTTTCCCCATTTAATTTAAATGAACAAAATTGAAACCTAGCTGGCATCCATTCGGAGTAGGGTTTAATTATCGTCTGCATCATTGAAAATATTGTTTACTTTAAAATGTCGCTGGAAAATAAACAATGGATCGAAGGCTATGTAATTGAACTTTCCGAAGAGAAATACTCTTATTCGATTATTAAAAACGGTGTGAAAAGCATAGTTTTAATATTACTTCACGTAAAATAAACGGCATAATTAATAAAAAAAGGAAAGAAACAGAGTTTACATTTGACTGTGAAATTTAACTCGGATTATTATCAGAAATATGTTTTAACGCCTGTTTCCAAAAAAAAAAAAAAAAAAAACATTCCATAACTTTACCCAAACAATATTCATTGTGTCATGTTTCATCAGGATAAGGCTACCAGCCATACCTCTAAATCTACTGCTATATTTAAAAAAAAAATTAAAAATGAAACCGGAATTGAGGCTATTCCATTTGAATGCTTCCCACCCAAGTTCACCGACGTATCTCCTATGGATTACTGTGCATTTGGTCTTTTTAAAACATGCTCTTATAAGCGGCATCCCAAAACATTAGATGGACTCTGGAAGATTGTGGTCGAGGAGTGGAACAAAATCAACCTTGGTATTTTAAGAAAAGCTCTTTTATCATGAAAATAAGATGTAATATGATAGTTCAACAACAGGGCTATCAGATCGAACATATTAGAATACAAAATTCTTATCTTTGTTTGTATATTTCTTTATCCAAAATCGTTACAAAAATGTGTGAATACCCTCTGCATTTCGACTTTAAACCAACCAGGATTTGCATCTTTTTTGTGTCTTGCTATTAAATTTACTTAACTCGGGTTTTCCTAAAATTTATTCGTTTCGAGCTTTTCAACGATGTTCTTTAAGTGAAAACACTCAAACTGTTGTTTCTTAAATGAGTTACTCAGGTGTCTTACTATTCCGTCTAAGATTTCACAAAAATGGTTCTACGATTATCACCAAACCAGCTTTTGAGAGCCACTTTAAACAGAAGAGGGAGATGCGATTGCTTAAATCTTCAGTTGTAACCATGGATGGTACGGGCGTTAGATTTTGCGACTGTGTCAGTCTATGTCACGTTAAATAAATGCAAAGTTCTATAACATGTTCATAAAAGTATTTCATACTTGAAGCTATTATGTATTTCAGTGCAAAAAGTTTCGAATTATTAGGTTCCTCGGAACAAAACCACCGAGGGTAAGTTTTCATTCTTCCAACCCCCAAAATACTATAAGCAATGCATAGAAAAAAATTTATTTCAATGTTGCAATACTAGGTGTAAATAACTAATTTATGATTCTACTCATAACTTTTTACTCCCCTGCTAGAGGGTATCATGATTTCTCACAGATTTTTTTAAATACAACAGCTTTTTAAGCGGTAAAATACATAGCATCCGATTTCCTGAGAATAAATGTATATTATGTCCAAAAATAACCCACAGATGATGATTTTTTCCCTCCTGATACAGGAGGTTAAACTTCTTCCAAATTTATCGCTTAATCTTCTGAATAACTACTGCATCTTGAGCTTCAATAATTCCACCAACCTATTGCCAATTTCCTTTGATTCACTGTCAGAGGCTCGCGAAATCTGTTATTCTAGATTCATTTTCTATTGATGGTTTATTTATGTCATAGACTCTTTGAATACAGCAGCTTTCTAATGGTGAAAACTTAGAGCTTCTGATTCCCAGAGAATAAAGAGCCAGTTATGGACAAATTCTACTTTCAGTTGATCATTTTTTTTCTCTCCTGATATAAGCGATTAAACTTCTTTTAATTTTATCGCTTTGCCGTCTAAATAACTCCTGCATCTTGAGCTTCAATATTTCCACCAAACCAGTGGCGGGTCCAGGCCAGAGATTTGGAGGGGGGGGGTGCAACGTCGGCTCGGGTTTATATATATATATATATATATATATATATACAGGTGGTTACCAAAATAATGGAAACACTTAGGAATAACACGAAATTATTTATCAATATGGAATAGGACCATCTATGGCATTTAATACCACCTGTATTCACCAAGGAATTGAATTATACAAGTCATGAATAGTGGTTAGGAGTCTTATTATACCATTCTTTATAGATAAATCGTCAATGTTCCTATAGAGATGCTGTTTGTGGGTATCGATTCCTTACTCTATTCTCTAAAACAGACCACAGCAGTTCGATGATATTGAGGTTTAGGAACTGTGAGGAACAGATAAGATGTTTGACTTGGTCTTTATGTTCCTCAGACCACGACCTGACAAATGTAGCTGCATGGATTAGAGCATTATTATCATGGAGAATGCCATCTCCTGGAGGTAAAAAATTTTGCACCTTAGGTTGGATCTGGTAGGCTAAAAGTTCGACGTAGTCCTTCCCCGTCAATCTCCCTTTCAGGGTTACTATAGATCCTTTTTGAAAACCATGAGATGGCTGCCGAAACCCTGCGAAATTTCCCTCCATATTTGACAGCTGGCATGAGGCAAGCATGATCATACGCTTGTGTAGGTGTTCTTCAGACATACATACGTCCTGTTGCGGGGAACAAAGTGAATAATAATTCGCCTAACCAAACGTCATATTTCGACGTATCACTCGACGAAGATTTGTGCTCATGGCACCACTGTTTCACATTTGTTACAAGTGGCTTGGGAATTACTACTCTGCTTTTTCTACTTGGTTTGGTTTGGAGCGCTGCGGTTAACATTGTGCTTTACTAGGGCTAATTAGACCGGGACCTACAGTTTATAGCCGATTCCGAACGGCTACAAGCATCCATGCCAACAGTAGGACTCGAACCCACAGGTTCTGAACCGAATGCCAGCGCCCTTGCCATTCGGCCATAACCTGGCAAGTTTTTCTACCTCAGTGTGTGGTGTGAACGTGTAAAAATTCAGGATGTCTACACGTAGAAAGTACAAAACCCTAACTTTGGAGACAAAGGTAGAAATTTTATAGAAAGAAGAGAATGGCTAGTGTAAAACAAAGTTAGCAGCTGACTATAGAATTAAAAAAAATACCTTGTCAACTTATTTGAAAAACAAGGAGTCAATTTTAGATTCATGGGAAAAATTAAAATTTGCTAGTGGAAGGAAACGCATGAGAAATGCGTCCCAAGAAGATCTAGAAAACGCTCTATTGATATGGTTCCAGGATGTTAGATCTCGAAATTTTCCGATAAATGGGCCTTTAGTCCAGACGAAAGTTGATGAATTGGCAAGTCGAATGGGTATTGAAGATTTTAAATGCAGTGATGGAGGGATTTCTCAATTTAATTAAGGCACAATATTTCTTATCAAACTGTATGTGGCCAAAGCTCTAATGTAAACGAAGACGTATGCACTAATTTCGATACGAAACTGCCAGGGCTTTTCTCTACTTACCTGCCGAAAGATATTTTTTAATGCGGACGAAACTGCATTTTTTTATAAACTCTTGCCAAACAAGACATTACATTCTAAAGGGGATGCTTGCGTAGGAGATAAAAGCAGTAAAGAGAGGATTATAGCTTTAGTTTGTGCTAATATGGATGGGAGCGAAAAGCTTAAATTATTAGTGATTGGAAAGTCCAAGAATCCACGAAGTCTTAAAGGAATTAAAACACTGCTAGTTGATCCAATGCAAAAATGTTTACTTCAAATCGAGAATCTGGCTGAACAATGTAGGCATCATAAACAAAACCAAACATCCATTTTACAGTTCTTCTTAAAACTGTAATTCATATTTTTAATTAAAGTTTACTTTCTACTGCATATCTTCTGCTTCATTTTATGATTAAGGTAAGTCTATATTGCTTCTTAATACGTTTAATTTTAGATAGCATAGTATAATATATTTTCTGAGGTTATACATACGAGGAGGATTTTTCTTCTTCAGTGATACACTTTTAAAGTTATATATTTTCTCTTAACATCGGATAATTCGAACTTCGGATAATTCGAACTTTTTTCTGAGAACCTTTGAGTTCGAATTAACGAGCGTCCACTGTATATATATATATATATATATATATATATATATATATATATATATATATATATACACAAAATATACATATATACAGTGGGTAAAAAAAGGGTAAAAAAAGTATTGGCAATTGCTTATATTTAAACATACTACTTAACTCAGGAAATGTCTGATAATTTAAGCAAAATATAACGAAGTAGAAAGGCAATAAAAACTCAAATAAATCGAAACTTTCATTTTAATATGCTTTTTAGAAATAAAATGGAACAAAAACATAAATAAGCTTGTCAAAAAAGTATTGGCAAAATAATACAGCAAAGTGTAGGGCAAAAACAGGTGATATTTAATATTTTGTATGCATACCTTTTGCATTTATGATTGCTTGTAATCTATTCTTCATTGACAAAAACAACGTTTTTGTGGTGTTACTGGATATATTTTGCCATTCTTGGAGGAGTATACGTTTAAGCTCCTCTTTAGACGATATTTTGTGTTTCCTGACAACTAAATCCAATTGGTGCCATAAATTTTCATTTGGTTAATGTCCAGAGACTGAGGTGGTGTTTTTAACTATCGAGGTGCATTATAGAGTAACCATTCCCGTGTTTTATAGGCTGTATGCTTGGGGTCGTTGACACAAACGACGTTTCCAAGCCAAGCTTTTGAGCACTTGCCTTTAAATTACAGCTCAATATGTCAATGTACTTAAGTGCTGTCATTTTACCTTCAATAAAATACAAGTTACCAACTCCATTCGCTGCCATACAGCCCCAAACTAAGATGCTCTCTCCTCCGTGTTTCGCAGTAGCTATTACATTTCGTGTTTCAAATTCAGAATTTGGCTTTCTCCATACATATCGTCTTCCATCACTTCCAAAAATATCGAATTTCGATTCATCGGAAAATATGACTTTATTCCAAAATTTGGCTGGCTGATCAATATTAGATTTTGCAAAGTCTAGTCTAATTTTCCTGTTTCTTTCAGAAATAAAAGACTTCTTTCTAGCTGCTCTTCCATAATAGTCACTTTCATGTAAAATATTTCGAATTGTCTGGACACTAACTACTTTTTTGCGAAATATTTGCCACTTGTTGGGCCAACTGGGGTGCACCTATTTTTGGGTTCTTGTAGACTTCTCTGATAATGTCACGCTTCTCCCATGTGGAAAATATTCGAGAAATATTGTGGAAAATATTCCCCACTTCTGACCTTATTTTCTGTTGAACCTGTTAATTGAAACTTTTTAATGACACTTCTGACAGTGAATAAACTAATTTTCAGTTTCTTTCCAATAGCACGATATGTTAAGCCATCATTTCTTAGTTGGATAATGATGTTTTTAATACTAACGTTCAACTCCATCGATTTTGTAGACATTTTAATCAGCGTTAAAAAAAAAGACGCAAAAGTTTTACAGAAACACTGCTGATTTTATGCTAACATTCTGTCACCTGATTTCTATACGACGACACGTGGAACGTTGCCCTTTGGCTTGAATTTGAACTTTGCCAATACTTTTTTTATCTTTGTTTTGCATATTTTTATTCTTTGCAGGTAAATTGATAGTACAAATAAATAAATTTTAAAGTAAATGCATAACAAAATGCATTCTAATATTTATTTCATACTTTAATTTGCGTTGGGGAATACATTTTTTCAAATACGTCCATAAAAGTGCAATTACCAATACTTTCTTTGGTTGTTCTTCAGACATAAACGCGTCCGGTCATCTGAAATAGGGTGAATGACGATTCATATGACCATATTACTTGTTGCCACTGCTGTGGGGACCAGCCTTTGTGGTCTCTGCACCACTGGCGTCGCTTCTTAGCCTTAGTTGCTGTCACCAAGGGTTTACGAATTGCCACTCTGGCATAATTGTTCGCAACATGAAGTTCCCTTTTGACAGTTTTTGTTGAAACGGGGTCTTGGAGATGACTGTTCATTTCGGATGTTATCTCGGATAACGATTGCTTGTGCTTTCGGGCTACTATGCGCTTCAAGACCCGTCTATCCCTATCAGCAAGCTTTGACTTTCGGCCACTGTTGTGCTTTGAAGACCTCGTCTTACCCTCGTTCGTGTACGCTGTCATAACGGCTGATACCGTACTACTTGCAAACCCCAAAAGGTTTGTTGTTTCCGTAACCGATGCTCCACTTAAACGCGCTCAAACTATCATTCCTCTTTGGAACTCTGACAGGTCTGACATTTCAACTTATCACAGACAGTTCGATAGAAGCATGCAACGTAGGTGACTACTGTTGAGAGACTGATACCTTCCTCTTCACGCTCACTAGGTGTCAGACTTCTGTTGTAGGTGGCGCGGCTGTACTGCAGGTGTGAAATACGTCATACTTTTTCACAGGTGTTCGTATTATTTTGTACTCCATCTGTATATATATATAGATAAGAAATAAACATCCTATCATTTTAAATTTAAACTCATCTAGTATTAGGTCTATCTATATATTGTAACAATCCGTTACGACCTTCCGAATAAATCACCCATACAGCCGGGCCTCCCCCAACAGGTGACCTGCGAACATTCTATAGATCGGCGTCAAACGAATCACAGCCAACGAACATGACGTCACAAATTGGGCCAGCCAACCTAAAAATTTGCAGTCACGTGACCGGAAGCGCGAGTGCCGAAGCCGGGAGAAGAAATCCAGTTTTTTAGCAGACTTGGTCGAGACTCTCATCCAGAGAGCACCTTTCGTCTCAGAGGTCCTGGAGCGACCGACTTCATCCTGAAGTCAACTTTTCAGAGCAGCCCGCTCTAAGCGTTTCGTCAGCT
Organism: Dolomedes plantarius; assembly: GCA_907164885.2. NCBI lineage: Eukaryota > Metazoa > Arthropoda > Arachnida > Araneae > Dolomedidae > Dolomedes > Dolomedes plantarius. The sequence continues at coordinate 26,591,044 of OU015496.1, read as the reverse complement.
AGAATATTCCACCCTGAAGTATAGCTATTTCAGAGCATCCTGCTCTACAGACTTCTGTTAGCACGTTACTTCATCAAGAAGTTATATTTATAATTCAGAACAGCCCGCTCTATAAGCTTCTCGGCAGCTAGAACTTTGCCTTACGAAGTTACTCTATTTTCAGAGCTGTATGCTCTAGAGGTTGCGTACCGACCTTATAGTTTTTAGTTCGTGACTGTACTTGCATACATCTTCTCATCGAAATTATTTGGCTATCAAGAAGGCCAGTTCCCTCTATGTCTAGAGGTAGATCAACAAATCTGTAAATAGTTGTAAAATTTTTCAGACTTAAATTTAATAAAATTGTATTTTAATATAGTAGACTGACTCTGAATATATTTAGCTACCTGGAGTCTTAAATTATAACAATATATAAAACAGTTCCGTAACTGACTGACTCACTGACTGACTGATTGACTGACTGATTGACTCACTGACTGACATACAAACCAAACCGCTGGACCTAAAGGGCTGAAATTTTGCATGGCGATTATTCTTATAGTGTAGGGGTGCACTAAGAAAGGTTTTTGATAAATTCTTCTTAGATTTTATTAAAATTAAATTTTTAAGCTGTTTTAGAACTTCTTTTAAGTTTGCATTTAAAATAATAATTTGAGAGTTATGAAATTTATATCAAGAGAAAGATCATAAAAATTCCTTTAAAATGAAATCTTTTTCGAATCTTTACCTCCATTTTCTGATTTTTGGTGAATTTTGAAAGATTAAATTTTAGAATTTAATTTATTAAATGCTGATCACGTGATTTCTTTTTCTGGTACTTTAAATAAATTTATCGTCACGTCCATAACAATGAAATAGACAAAAAAAATATTTTTCCGCTTTCTAATGCGGCAGACGATTTTACATTATACAAAAAAATATTAATATACAGTAAAAGGTATGTTCCTCAAACTGTACTATATTAACTTGTAACTGTACTTATAAATGTACTGTAATGGTGTATATACATTGGTGCAGAGTTCTCTGCTTGTGCCTTGGGGAATCCAGTGATTTATGTTCACTCTGTACTCTGTATATGCGTGGATCGCCTCCTCTGGCGGCCCGGATACATAGCATCAAAGATAGGGCGGGGGGTCAGCGGGTCAAATGGTGTCGAGCGGAGTCGGGGGGGACACCAGATCAAAGAAACTCGAGGAACCTTGGGGGCGGGAATGGGGGTGGTTCTAAATACCGTGTCTAATGTTACCGTGACTAATGTGATGACAGGAGTCGGGGGTCTGCAGGCAGAGAACTCTGCACCAATGTATATGCACCATTACGTCTTGGCCCTTTTCGGGGAAAAGGGGCCACCCAAACAAAAGCCCACCCCTTTACGAATTCTGCCCAGTTCCAAGAAACCATCGTGGGTCGCTCCTGCGCCCCTCCCCGGCCAGCTGGCTTAAAAAACAAAAGGAGAAAGAAGTGCGTGGGAAGCAACCGGAGAGGGTGGCTGTTTTGTTGAGCCTCGGATCTTTCCGTCGAAAAACGGTGCCGAAAGGGTGCTGTGCGGACCGAAGGCCTGAAAATTGCTCTCTCGGCTCCCGATTTTACGAATGGAGAGATACATCTCTGTTGAGAAACTTGTAAAAGATTTTTTGGTTCCTATAGCACCTCTTATATGCAGAGGAACCTAGACTCTCTGCCTTGTACATACTGTAAATTTTTATTTGTTTAATACAAGCTCTGCATAATATAATTGTCTCTCGTGTGTCTCATTTTCCACCGAGGACGTTACAGTACTATATTAATCTCAAAATGTACTATATTATATTCTTTAGTATGTCCTATTAGATTTAATTTTAATATTTTCTTCTACAGCATTTTGTGTATAAAAATATCTCTTACGATTTTTTTATAAATATATTTTTTTTTTTTTTTTTTTACATCAATTGTATACATTGATCGTCGCATTTATTATACAGTCGAACTTCCATATATCGAACTTCCCCATATGGAAATTTTCTATATATCGAACTCTTAGCAAATCTCCATGTTCATTACATAGACAAACTGTTTCTATACATCGAAAAAATCTCTATACATCGAATTTTTTTTCACGACATATCGGGAGATTTTATTCCACTTTAGAATAAAATCTCCCAATTTTTGGCGTTTGAAACAATACGTCGTGGACTTCAATTCGCGGAAAATGTCCCTGATGAAGTTTTTAGTGGACTGAATAAATGCGAGCATTTCTTTGATGAACTTTCCGCAAAACTGGCTGTTCAGCAAGATATTCGTAGTTTTTTTAAAAAAAGAATGTAACTGTGATCACTGTAACCGCTGTCTGGATTTTTTTTTAAAGGTCTATAGTACTCAATAAATCTTTCATATTAATTCATTTTTTTAGTTATTAACTTTCATTTAATGGGATTCGCATATAAATTAGAAATGGAGTTTCGTATACGAAAATTAGCTTTAATTTTAATGTTTTAGGAGAATTATGATAAAACTAAGATAAATTAATTCTATATATCGAAATTTCTATATATCGAATTTTTTCCCGCCACTTTGCTACTTTGATATATGGAGGTTCGACTGTATATATATATATATTTTGTATCAATTGCGTACATTGACCGTTGTATTTAATTTGAATATACTCCGTAGCGACGTGCGGCTTTTCAGCTAGTGATTATATAATTTTAGGCTATGAAGAAAAAAAACGCCAGGGCTTTTTTTGAAGGGGGGGGGGCAATAGCCCCTACTGCCAGATAGATACATTTAAAATACAGAAGTACAGTAAGGTATGTATAAACCGTAGAGATTAATCTGTTGCAATGTGGCAGTGTTATCTTGTGTCATCTTCGTAGAAACAAGTGTCTTGAGTTATTTTGATTCAAAAAGCTCTATACTACGTTCCAAAACACGAAAACGAATACGGGCATTTCTGATGCACATTTCTCATTTTGCAACAGAACGGTACTAAATGAAAATGTGCATCATTTGTCAAAAGTGCATCAGAAAAACACACTGATGCAGAATGAGAAAGCGCATTTTGGAAGCCGCAACTCGTCTAAAATCGTTTTTAAAATAACCAAACATATAAAAGAAAATGTTTCGTAAAATAATTTGTCTAAAAGAGAACCATATAATTTTTGGCTGCTTATTTCCAGATATGCATAATTACGGAGTTAATTACAGATTTCCTCTAAAACCGTTACTACGCGGATGCAGGTAAGTGTCTAGTCTTCACGAGAAGGCCTTTCTATCTCTATAATTGTCCAATAGTAATTTTTTGATTAACAATGCAGTAGACTCCCATACAACGTGATTAATATGTTACGCGTTGTATGACATCGCGTTATAGGAAATCGTGTTTTATTAGTCAAAATCTTGTAAAACGTGCATGATGTTAAGGTAAAATGTGAGACTGACTATTATCATATAAAATAAATAAAAACACAAACAAACACACATATATATATATATATATACCGTTTAAACTTTGTTTTTCTCGGGATATCTAACATGGCATATGTTAACTATTTCGTTCAAAACCCCGTGTGCATAAAATAAATGTATGTACAGAGTTTAAAAGGGAAATTCCCGCATTTTATTCTAAAGAACGTTATACGGGAATCGCATTATATGAGTAAAGTCGTTTTTTTTTTTTTTTGAACGCGTTGTATGAAATCGCGTTGTAGAAACTCGCTTTGATGAATTCATGTTATTTTCTTTATTTTAAACTAACAAAAGGGGACAACCTTTTTAAAAAAAAAATAACTGGGAAATATTTAAAGATTATGAAGCTGCGTGACAGGCGGAAACAAGTTTGTTACATAAAAGCTGAATCTATTTTTGAGAGTGTCGGGAAGACTGATTACTTGCTAACAAGTCCATCCGCTTTCTGTAAAGTCCCAGGGCAAGTTGCAGGGAAAAAATTGCTTTACAGAGGTTTTCAACAACCAATGGGAATCCTTTCATAATGAATTTAGAAAAGACCTTGGATAAACAGATTTTATTAATATACCTGTGCAATAAAGCTAAATAATAGAAAATTTTATCTTATCATCTCATTCCTGATATAATTACAAAAAGAAAATAACTAAACATTATTCAGTTTCAGCTCAAAACCAATGAAAAACAAATATTTCTTTCCCCAATTTTTCTTATCCCACCATAAGCACCGACTGAAAAATGAATTGAATGGGTGTCCCTATTATTAGTTTTATGATGGGAATATGACATTTTCTTTTTATTTCGAGAGTATTGTTGAATATGCATTGAAAGACATGACTAACCGAAAAATGATTTTTCATTTTTACCGAAAACATAAATATGTGAGAAGACATTATAAATGTTCTCCGAAAATACGATGGTTTAATTCTCACTGGACAATAATTTGAATGCCGGGCGGTTTTGAAAAACAGTGATATAAAAAGTTATTCTCTTTTACCAACAAAAAAAAAAAGAATAAAAATATGCGTATAAACAAATTAAAAGAACTTTTTCAAACGTTTAGTTTATCAATTCCCGATATTTGCTTTGGTAATGGAAATTTCCGGTATATAAAGAACTCCCATGATAAGTTCTTTATCGGGAGAATTGAGACAAACCTTAAGATTTCTAAAACAGCACAAGTTTTAAGTTTGCTTGTAATTAATTGAGGCGCGAGTTTCAGATTGTAAGATTTCGTGCAAACAAGCTCCAACTTGTGTTTGCCTAATTACGCTGTTACTAAAGCTTCCGAATTGAAAAGCTTGCTTCCGAAATATTCCAACAAACGATCCTTTTCAAAATGGCCCCAGTCGTCTCGGAAGCCATCTTTGTTTCTATCAATGTAATCATCTCAGGCGAAATTAAACCAAACGAGGATACGGGAGAATTTTAGCAATCCCCAAGGAATATTTTACGATTGTAATTCAAAAGAATTTATTCATACTTTTTCTTTCTGTTAGGAATTCTAACTCTGCTTAATAACTTGCTAAAGAGTGAGCCTCAAATGCGCCAAACGATTTTCTAAAACTAGTTATTTACAAATACGAAATGGCAGCATAAACGATTTTCGGTCCTTGATTGGTTTCCGTAGATTGTATTCAGCGGCGGTGAATTCATTAAAGTTTGATTTGAATGAGCGAAAAAGCATTTTTGATGATGTAAGCAGTTTAACTCCTTTATTGATATATATTATATTGAAAAGAGAGCGCGTTAGATAAATATTTCATCGTTTTGATATGAAAGCATTTATTCAAAATAGCTTACCTTTATTTGCAGTGCCTGCCTGATCAGAAGAGAGCTTTAAGCTCTAGTAGTGGTGTTTAGAAATGTCTCTTATGTTGTTGTTCGCTGTATTTTGCAGAGGATAATATTTCGTGAAATGTAAATTCATTTATATCAATAACCCTTATGCATCTGATTTCTGACAAATAAACAAAATTCTTATTAACGCTAAACATTCGCTTTATGAATAAGCTCTGTTTGAATGAAGTTGATAATCAAATCGAAATTAAAATCCTATAATACTCAAAAGATTGAGATGTCTTCTTTGATTCATAATGCAGAGAAATGTTTCTGCAAGTTGCTCCAAAGTTTTGATCGGTGAAAAATATTCCTGTGATAAATCTTTTAAATTATATCTTTCAAATCATATGCATATATATTATATTTAATATTTTTATTAAACATCGTACGTCCACAATAGAGTAATATGAGAAACAAAAATCAAACTCCTGATAATATATAACATCGTTTATTTGATAGTTTACTAATAGTATAATGATGCCACCAAACAGACATTTTAATCTTTTAACTCTTTACTTGTTGATGGACAGCCATCATATATTGCTTCAAAAGATTTACATGCCGGACAAAAGATTTATATAAGATCAAAATTAGTTGCTACCAGATAAGAAAGATGATAACTGAGATTTAATAAGGATTATGATTATTTACAGATAAAAAAAGGGATTCACGTCACCCTTTATAATATCACACAACCTTAATATAGAATATTCAATAATATTTAGCTTCTTATAAAATTCTTTTAATAGAATTTTATAAGAAAGTAAATATTATTGAAATATTCCGACGTAAATATTATTGAAATATTCCTATACTGACCCACTGGAAAGTCACTAGAAAAATTTCGAATTTTTTTTTTCGAATGAGGTAGGCGCTTCTCTTCTTACGGTAGATACATCCCCTTCTGACACTAGCCTATGAAGATCCGCGAAGTTTTCCTGGCAACTTTATTACGGGAGCTCCATTTAGGAGATCCAGCTCCCTATGAGGGGAACGACACGAAAACTTCCAAGCCTTATACGGGATTTGAACCCAAGACCACTGCTTGGCAGCCCAGAACGGTAAACACTATACTACGTGGGCGGTAAAAAAAACCAAAATTATAGGGTTATGTTTCTGTTCTTTAAGGAAATTGAGATTCGATATTTAAGCACGTCAATTTTTGTTTCTTTTGCCAGTTCTTGGAATGAACAGTCCTCGGATTTCAAGATCATAAGGTACATTTAATTGATCCATTTTTGAACCAACAGAACTTTGATAATTCAAAAGTTTTAAATTTAATGGTAATTCTTGCATCGAATCTAATACCCTTTTTCAACCCATGATTCAGAAGTTTATTTTGGACACCCAAAGCACACGAATTAGCAACATCACTCCCTATGAGGGACCCGCACACGAACGTCCATGCCTAAGTGGGAATTTGAACCCGTACTCCTCGGAAGATCTTTACTCTAACCACTATGCTATGTGGGCGGCTATAAATGAATAAATAAATAAATAAATGTATATATATATATATTTATATATACACACATACATCTTTATATACATATACACACACATTATATATATATATATATATATATATATATATATATATATATATATATATATATATATATATAGGGCTAGATTTGAGGCGGAACGTGCCGAAACGGCGTTCTCTTTAGGTACCTCTCTTTATCAGTAATTTGTAATACCCCCCCCCCCCCACCCCACACACACACATCCCGGAAGGTTACCCCGGAACACACACCCCGGAAGGTCTATTTTTAGAAATCTAGCACTGTATATATATATATATATATATATATATATATAATAATTATATTTTATCATCCTGACATTAAGTATGTAGTAATTCGTTTAAATTTATAATACATTAACCTGACATGTTTAATATTAATTCTTCAGATTTGACAGAAGTTCAACATATATTTATAACCATCAAAAACTGATTATATTAATATTTAATCATTAGATCAAAGCACCAGCGCAAACTGTCAGAATAAATGCATATTAATAATCACTTTCATCAGATATCTTTAACTCTTATTTAATAGCCTGATCCTGGGTATAAAATATATAATACGACTGAATAATTGATAATACTTCTGTTGGATTTATGACTACAATCATTTTACATTTTTAATGACATACTTCTTATTTATAAACAAATAAATTTGATTGGATGATTCAAAATAAATGATAGTATCTCGCCGATATAAACAGTCAGTATTCTTAAAACATCGGTGAAATCGATCCCAGTTTTATTTCTTGAAGTGATACCAAATAAATAACAATCATTTTAACATCGTTTATCATTTATTCGAAGTCATTAATTTGTATCTTTGAAAAAAGAGGAGATCCAAGATTAAAGAAAAAAATCTCATTTAAATGACGCCTATGTATTTCGATCGTAAATGAAAAAGGTGAGCATGTGTAAGTTATGATTCGAATGAGTTTTTATTTATTTATTTATTTTTTAATTAGTATCTTGTCAGATTGAAAGCAAAACAGTCGCTTTTCTAATTGATAAATTTTAACGGGGTCCCACTTCTGTGCATAGTTGAAGTTCAAATTATTTTAAGCACTGTATACAAGTACGTGTGATTGCAAAAAAAAAAAAATTTACACACTAATTATTGTTTAGTGATTGATTGATTTCAATATAAGCAATTTCCTTATATAAAAGAAATAATTAAACTTTTCATATGAATTTGAAATATATAAGATAAAGTAAAATAATTAATTTAAAAGCGTTTTTATTCAAAGAAGAATTTTTTTGAAACAATGTGTAATTATTTATTAAATGCCATTCATAGGATGTAACCCAGTAGTACTTTCTATTCCTAGAAATCTGGCAAGCTTGTGGTTAGGGGGTTGGAATTCGGTACTGGGGTTGCTCTGCTCAAATCCTGACACGTGCCTCTGAATGTTCTCGTTTTTAAGCCGCGAATGAGCCCGTTACCTATGTTGGCCGAGAAGTCCCTCCATGTGGTTTGTTGAGGTGAGAGGAGGGTGCCCACCAGGTGTCGCTCCTGAAGAAGCTCGGGCAAAATTGTTGTGGCACCAGGTAAAAAGTCGGCCTCCAATTCTTGTGTTGGCCCAATACAAATTAGCCAGACAGGAGCTACATGTCTTCGTCCAGCAGTCTTCAACGGATCTGTTAGGATTTATTCGATCCGGGGCCATAAGTAACAACAAAATGAACTTTCCTATCAATTTAAAATCGGATGTCTTTAATGTGAAATGGAAAGACTCTTTATTGTATTATTTTGCCTTAAAATGACATTATTTCAGAGTGCGTTTTTGACTTCATCTATAAACGTAATGGCTGCTTATGAAAGATGCACGGATGAATGAAATAAATTTAGTTAATTTTCTTGATTGTCTTTTGAACTAGGTACAGTTAGGGAATAATTATATACTCCTTTTACATAAATAATAAACGATATGATAAGTTTTTCGCAACCGTTTATCAAAACTCTGCTTCAGCTTAAGTATCTATATATATAAAACGCGTAGGTATGCGGCACAAAATTCGACGATATTTTTACACTCTGAATGGCAACGGCTGCAACTACCAGATGTAAACATTAGCGGCCGTCCGCAATTTGCAACCGCGTGTCAAGATGGATTTACGTACTGAAATCAGTAATACTCGGAAAGCGAGTTGCATGATCAAGTGAAAATTGGGAACAGTCTCAAGAAAGAAAGCGAAGAAGAAATAATTCGTTATGAGACAGGCGTGAAAGACAGCATAAATGATCGCGAGGTTAGGCATAACTGTTAGGCTTAACCTTGCTTCTTGTCACAGTCGAGAGCCAGTAATAGTTAATTTTGTACACTTTTTCTAGTACTTGCTGAATTTTTACTCCATTTTATAAGTGAAGAAATTTTCCTAACAATTTATTATTTGATATGATTGAGTGTAGATATATGAATTGTGAACAATAGTACATACAGAGAGGGATGTAATCCACACTATATTTTAGTACTTGCTGAATTTTTCTCCAATTCTTTAAGTGAAAAAAATTTTCCCTCGACAATTTCTTATTTGATGTAAGGATAAATTGTAGATATCTTAATTTTAAAAATAGTATATACAGAGAGGGATGTTATTTTTAAAATCATTGGTGTTGGGTTTCTCAGTCTTATCTTTAACTCTGTTCTGAAGTAATGAAAATTCACATTTTTTAATCACGATGTTTTAGAATCAGCCTTATAGAGAATACCCTTCAACAACGTATATTTATGATGACAGGTAATGGTAACATTCCTTACATATGTTACTTTCAGATGAGTTGTTTTGCAAAAGAAAATATAAAACTAAAAGCGACCATGCTGGTCGCGCAGCGGCTAGTTCAATGAATTTGACTACGACTTTCGAATCCCCAAATTCTATATAGAGTCATCATTTTGAGAAATTATTTTTTAAAAACTATTTTTAACTTATATCGTTACTTTGGTAGATTACTATATTTTATTATTTTATTAATTTAGCATGGATAATGGTTAGGATAGGAAGCATGATTTTCAGTTATTCCGGGTATAAACATTTGGACTTCATGTTTAGCTGCATTATGTGTGTGGTCTTTCTTGGCCTTATTTTTGTAGTCCCATTCTTTATGAATTGTTGTCTCAATTCTTTTTGTATGTTCGACGTCATTATGTCGATGTGATGTTATTAACATCTTTTTTGAATGCAGCCAGATATCCCACCTTCAAAGGACTTTTGATTGACTAGATGGGGTATAAAAAACGTTAGAAAGGAGATCTGAGATAAATCGGCCAGAGTAATTCCGTTAGGGTTCATCTAGCTTGTGGTAAGTTTGCTGAGCAGTCAGTGGCTGGCGTAAACTTATATCGTTACTTTGGTAATATAAAACTAATATAACCAAATATATTTTGGTAAACTAATATATTTTGGTAATATATAACTATACGGTTCTGGGTTTTTCGGGGCGATCTATTTGAAATGTGCTGCAGCATCGTAAGGACCGTTGCTTTTCGAACGTTTACTTAATAAACTGATGCGATGTAATCAGGTCAAGCTTTCAACATTATATGATTTAATTTAGCCTTAAGATTAAAGCAAAGATATCAATACCAAGAAAATGCGGGTCTGTAAGTGAAATGTTAGCCAAAAAAATATAGAGAAATATTTAAGCTAATTTTGATAAATTATTTTTAAAAATCCATATTTATAACCACACAGATAGGTACAACACAGTTAGGAACAAATGGAAGCAATGGAAGTATAGTCTTTTACTGAATTTTTTACTGTCAGACTGCTTGACACATTATTTAATAATATGAAAACATATATTTTCTAAAATATAAAAAATATAATTTAAAATACATAAAACATATGTTATAGAAAATTTAAAATATATTTTGGTTAAATAATTCAATATGATATAAATTTGCTTCAGACTATTTGCGACTCCACCAATTTTTTTAGCGACCCCCTGTGGGTTGCCACCGACAGTTTGCGCACCACTGTCGTAAGGACATCATAAATTGCCATTCACAGAACAAGAAAATTTTGTAATGCATTCCTCTAGGTGTATAAGGAACATGCATTAAGTTTCGTTAAGTAGTCATAAAATTACAGTACATGCATGAGAAAGGGTAAACCGGTTCAAGTCGACGACGTCAGTTAAATTAGTTAATCCAAAGGGATCGACTTTTCTATTCTTCTATATCAAATACATACATATAATGGACATGCCTCACCTTGCTTCTTGTCCTGCTCTACCTCCCGTCTCTTTATGGGAGCCCTATTGGATTGCCAGACATAAGCCGATGGATTAACTGATGTCATTTTTCTATCTTGTATTTTTGTCTTTTTGATGTCTGTTGTCCTGTAATTCTTGCCATTCGAAATAAAAAAATATCAAATAGATACTATATCTTGTTGACGCAGTCTACTATTATTTATGACGCCATTGGTATGGTTAAAATTTGGAAGGTCTTACGTTTTGAAATGTAGTTGTGTAGTGAGTTGTTTCTTATAAAATTCTGTTTTGTACGTACGCACACACACACACACACATATATATATATGTAATAGTATTACGATCTTTATTACCATGTTTTTATTAACTCGCTTTCTTGTTTGTGTGTTTGTGTAGTACAAATCTTGCAATCGATTTTTAACTAACTTCCCGACTAGCTAGACATTTGAAACTTTTAGAATAGCTCAGAACACGATGACAATGCCTTATTTTAATACTTTTAGACATCTTTAAGCAGAATTGAATTCTTTTCAGTTAATTTTGTTTTGTAGACTGGTGCAGCCATCTATCGACCGGGACGGAAACTAAAAGTTAAACGCAAGTTAACTTCCAATTAACTTCATTTTCTTTCCAACTGATGGGATAATTCATCAAACAAATTTTAAAACGTATTTATTAATACATAGAATTGTCAAGTTTATATGATTCAAAAGAAAATTTAAAAACGTGGTATAAAAAAAGTTCTTTTTATCTTGTAATTATTTTATCGTTTGAGTTCATTATTCGTAATTCTTTATAAACATTCTTTATAAACAACAAATATTGACACTCTGTTTAAAGTTAGGTACATAGAAAGCAAGATTGTTCGATTTTCAACTGAAGAATTAAGTGCACATGCATCGATCAGTTTTGGAAGAAGTGTGCGTGTGCGTGTGTGTATGTGTATGTGGGGGGGGGGCATATCTTGTTTTATTCATTGGATAGTTGGTCTGTCATTAAAGGTCAAGCATATACAAAAAAAAATAGATTAGAGCACACGCAGGAAAAAAAATTCATGTTCACTTAAATGTAAATTCTCTGAAATGTCAAAAATGTTTTTTATGAATTCTAAATCTACGGAAAAGGACAGAAAGCTGGACAACACAAACCACAGAGACCTTTCGCAGCAAGTAAAGTAGTCAATTAGATTGGATATATGCACGCGCAATTTATTCCTTATATTTTTTCTTCTTTTAGTCCGTGTTTACGTTCACTATGCGAACTGTGTCAAATCGCCTCTTTTTTTCCCCCTCGAGTAAATAGCAATTTACCACATCTGTTGACGATTTAGCATCATATTTCTGGGCATCTGTCTTAGTCTCATTTTCAATTCTTGTATATCTTTTTATTTCTCCTATTTAAGCGCAATTAACTTCTAGATGGTGTGTCTTTCGGCTACTCAGAATTGCGATAAAGGCTTTTACAATTCAGGAATATGAATGTCTTGCTGTTTTAATCATAACTAAGATCATTTTATAGAATTATTTATGGGCTTACTATAAGAGAAAGCATCGACCTTGTGCCAGATGTAATCTTCATACAGCCAACAATAATTGTAGTTAATTTACAGATTGTTTGTTATTAAAGAAAACCTCTCATATTTAGAATTTTCTACTTCTTTTGGAAGTTTCCATAGGTTCCTAAGAACGGTGATTTAAACTTGCAAAAATGAGAATTCTATTGGATCATATAAACAGGCAGAATTAAAACTGAAACATTACCAACGATTAACATTAACCTTTTCCTTACGAGTTGGAATAGCATGTATCCCAAGAATACGGGCCCAAGAATAAATATATACACAACACACACACACACACACACACACACACACATATATATATATATATATATATATACATATACATATATATATATATATATATATATATATATATATATATATATATATATATATATATATATATATATATATATATATATATATATATATATATATATATATATATATATAAGGTAGGTGTCCCAATATCGCCTATTTTAACTTTTTTTCAACATTTCATCCACTTTTTAGTTTCTGAATAGGCTGAAAACTCAAAGAACATCCCTAAGAACTATTTCCTTTGGTATCCTGAGATCAACCAGTTCCAAAACCAGTGCCAGTTTAAGTTATGTAGCTAAATTGGAAAAAATTTAAATTTCCAGTGAACTCCAGAGCAGTTCCTAATATCGCCTACCTCTGTTCCTCTTACCGCCTACCAGGCGAAATTAGGAGCACCTGTTTAAAGGGGTTGCTAGAAAAGTCTCTGTTTCATGCACTTTCAAATGCTATAAGCAAAATTAGAATTCGGATGCACCTACCTGGTCATTCACTGGATTCTGATTCTTTGGAGCCAAAGTTTACGAAGACAACAGCCAAAACAACTTCAGACGCCATATAGTTTCTGTTGTCAGTGATAAGAGAGTTGTTGCTATCGCCGCTGTTAGTACAAACCCAGAACTAAGAAGTTACTGCATTTTCTCATACATAGCGGGAATCATACTTTAGAAACACGAGTAGGCGATATTATGCATAGGGGCGATATTTGGGACACTCTCCCTATATATATATATATATATATATATATATATATATATATATATATAACCCCCTTAATGGCCGTTCTTGCAAAGAGAGTATGAAATTTCCCGTTCTAAAGAGGGAATCGGAAAAATGGGCCCCGTAAGCTAAAGGCTAAGTTTACTTTTATATCCTCTACTACTATTTTATTGTTAAAATAAATCCTCCCGTATGGTGTTTAACAATTACATTGGTTTCCCTCCTGAGGGAAACCAATGTAATTGTTAAATTTATATCATTGTCATAATTGTCATAAACTAATAACTGTCATAATTGTCATAACCAATAACTGTCATAAACAATAACATAATTGTCATAACCATTAACTGTCATAAACAATAAACTGACAATTATTGTCCTAATTGTCATAAACTCATAATTGTCAAACTTATATCTGTAAACTTATATCACAACTACAATATAAGTTTTGATAACACAACTTATATTGTAGTTGTGTTATCAAAATTACAATATAATTTATAGTAGTACGAACAGCGTTACATTAGTGCGTTATTCAAGTATGTTGCCTTGGTAATATGAGAAATTCTAATTTTGAATGCTTTTCTTCTCATCTTTCCCCCTGTCCTTGAGGCCAGCGATTCTGAGGATGTTTTCCTGTTCATATTTATTTATTTATTCCTTAATGCTGATTTTTTTCTCCACCATGAATTTTCTGTCGTATGTTACTCGAACGGTCCATAAAATTCCTCTCCGACAGTTTGGGCTGAGTTGCAATTATTTTTCGGCCTTGTTCCGAAATTCCAATCACGGATATTCCGACCAACAAATGGAAATTAAAATATTTAATTTCTTTAATTTTTCATTTATTTAAAAATTACGCTTAATTTTTATCATGCCTGAATTGCTGCCACTAATATACTATAAATATAGGGATACTTAATTTTCGTATTTACGTATTTTCGTATTTTCGTAGATGCGAATAAATACGAAATTTGTCCATATGAGCGAATAAATGCGAAAATTATTTTTTTACTCCTTTTCGGCAAAACCTCGGGGATAAACGACTTTATAAGTGAAATAGTAGTAATAATTTATTAACATAATTGCTTATCTAAGACCATCCACGGTCTTTAACTGAGAGATCTCACTCTCGAAATTTGCTAAAGACTTAAGGAAGAGAATGTGGAGACTGCTGCATTGTCAGCTTTTAACTTAGAATTTTAATACTTACACATAACAAAGTAAGTAAAATTCAGATTTAAAAAAAAATAAATGCGAAATTTTTAAATTTATATATTTTTTCAAATAAATGCGAAATATTATATATTGTAATTTTTTGTTGTTGCAAAATTTCGATATTTTTTATGCGAAATTTACGTACCCCTATATAAATAAATACAATAAAACTATTATAAATTTCTTATAATGATATAGAAGTATGCTGAAAATTTCTAAATGTACAATAATTTTGATTTCAAAATTACGAACGTATTTGTATGATTTGCTGTACTGACGCCTTATGTAACGCTATTAGTAAGTGATATGATTAATAATATTTTGCGAAGAAAATTTTTGTAGCAAATGGATGCAAACTGAACAATACAAATGTACGGGGATATAATGTCGCGCTATTAAATATCAGGGCTTTACAACTATTAGGCCGTCCGCACACGGAGCAACTTAAAAGAAAATGATAACCGACTCCAATCACAAACCAGTTCGTGGTGAGTCGTAACCTATGTAATTGAATGGAGCCACGCACACGGCGCAACTGGTTACAAACCCGTCAGCAACGCGTTTGTAATCAGTCGCAGGCAACTCAACGTGTCGAGTCGCTAGCAACTTCAGTCGCCAGTTTATCTTGCGTTGTGCGTGCTATTACACAATCTATATTACAGCCGCTCTTTTGGCAAGCTGCCAAATGACGTACATGAGTCACGTGACTTCTGCCTAGCGATGAAATGAAATTCTAAGGCTGTCCGCACACGGAGAAACTCAAAAGAAAATGATAACCGACTCCAATCACAAGCCAGTCCGTGATGAGTCGTAACCTATGTAATTGAATGGAGCCACGCACACGGAGCAACTGGTTACAAACCCGTCAGCAACGCGTTTGTAATCAGTCGCAGGCAAATCAACATGTCGAGTCGCTAGCAACTTCAGTCGCCAGTTTCTCTTGCGTTGTGCGTGTTATTACACAATCTATGTGACAGCCGCTCTTTTGGCAAGCTGCCAAATGACGTACACGAGTCACGTGACTTCTGCCTAGCGATGAAATGAAATTCTAACGTTTTTTGCTGTATGGAATATGCGCGCCCATATATACAGTCCATTTTTAAACGATTGATCAAAGACAATCTATTGTGACGATTTTTTTAAAATAAATTAATTTCTGATAATAATTTAACTAAAAATAACGCCCCGAATAATGATGTTCTTCCTTCCATGACAGGTCGCAAACTATTGATTTGAATCACTTTTGAGTCGGCCCGTGTGCGGAGTCGCATCACTAACGAGTTTGCAACCGATAAGCAATTTCAGTCGCTAACCAGTTGAGTTTCCTTTGAGTCGCTCCGTGTGCGGACGGCCTAACGTTTTTTGTTGTATGGAATATGTGCGCCCATATATACAGTCCATTTTTAAACAATTGATCAAAGACAATCTATTGTGACGATATTTTAAAATAAATTAATTTCTGATAATAATTTAACTAAAAATAATGCCCGGAATAATGATGTTCTTCCTTCCATGACAGGTCGCAAACTATTGATTTGAATCACTTTTGAGTCGGCCCGTGTGCGGAGCTGCATCATTTACGAGTTTGCAACCGATAAGCAATTTCAGTCGCAGTTTCCTTTGACTCGCTCCGTGTGCGGACGGCCTTAGAGTTTGTCTGGTTTCCAAATAAGTGAGTGGCGTGTTAGTATGTGTTATTGTTGTTAGTATAGTACTAGCAGGTGCTAGTGTTGTTAATGTAGTTCTAGTATGTGTTAGTGTAGTTATTGTAGTGTTAGCACGTGTTAGTGTATTTGATGTAATGTTAGGGTGTATAATGAAGTGTTAGTATATTTTAGTGTAGTTTAATGTGGTGTTAGTATGTGTTAGTGCGTAAGTGTTGGTTAGTGAATAATGCTATCTCTATATCGACATATTTTTACAAATAATTTGACAAATACTTGGCATTCCATGCGAATTTATCTTAAAATTGCTTACAGAATCATAATCTCTATATACAAGGTAGAGTCAATAAATTCCCGGAATGGTCGCCTACATTCACGCAGGTGTTCGTTGGAGGGAAAATATCTTTTCTGGAGGTTGGCAGCACTAATAAGGAAAATACACAACCTTTTGGAATTCATTTCCGGTACTGTCGGCGTTAGCTGCAGATCATTTCTGACAAAGATAATTTTTCATTCGTCTGATTTTGAAATGTCGTCTTTGGAGCAGCGTGCAAACATCAAATTCTGCGTTTTGCTAGAGAAATCACCTTCTGAGACGCTTGAGATGTTGAAGAAAGCATACGGTAACGATGCCATGAAAAAAAAACGGCTGTGTACGAGTGGCATAAGCGTTTTTGTGAAGGTCGCACAAACATCGAAGATGACCCTCGGACTGGGCGCTCCTCCTCTTCCACCACGAAAGGAAAAATTTCGCTTGGACAAAAGCCGAGGGAAAGTGAAGTTGAGGGAAAGTGAAATGGCATCGTTTCCGTATGCTTTCTTCAACATCTCAAGCGTCTCAGAAGGTGATTTCTCTAGCAAAACGCAGAATTTGATGTTTGTACGCTGCTCCAAAGACGACATTTCAAAATCCGACGAATGAAAAATTATCTTTGTCAAAATGATCTGCAGCTAACGCCGACAGTACCAGAAATGAATTCCAAATGGCTGCGTGTTTTCCTTATTTTTTTCGATAGAGGTTTTTTCGATTACCATAGCGTTATTCACTACGAATTTATTCCTGAAGGCCAAACTGTCAATAAAGAACTTTACCTGGAGATCCTTAAACGAATACAAGATGCAATCAGACGGAAACGACCTGAAAAATAGGCAACAAACGATTGGTTTCTATTACACGACAATGCTCCACCACATCACGCTCTGATTGTGAAAAAGTACCTTGTCAGATACAGTGTTACCATTCTGGAACATCTTCCTTATTCTCCCGACCTAGCACAAGCGGATTTTTACCTGTTTCCACGGCTGAAAATGAAATTGAAGGGACACCGTTTTGTGGATTCAGATGAGGTGATCGAAAATGCGACGAAGCAACTAAGGGACCTCTCAAAAAAATGGATTCCAGGCGTGTTTTAAACAGTTATACGAACGTTGGAAGAAGTGTGTGGATGCAGGAGGAAAGTACTTTGAAGGCTATTAATGTAAAATTATTGTTCCATTTTTTAATAATATGTAATTGACCTATTCCGGGAACTTTTTGACCCTACCTCGTATAAAACAGTTCCGTAACTGACTGACTGACTGTCTGACAGATAACGCACAGACCAAACCGCTGGATCTAAAGGGCTGAAATTTTGCATAGCGATTCTTCTTATAGTGTAGGGCTGCTCTACGATAGATTTTTGAAAAACACTTCTTAGATTTTTTAAAATTAAATTTTTAAGCTGTTTTTGTAACATTCTTTAAAGTTTGCATTTAAAATAGAGAGATTTTAGATTCTCTCTATTTTAGCATTTAAAATAGAGAGAAAATAGAGAGAAATTTTAAGAATATTTTCTTCTACATTATTTTGTCTATAAAAATATCCCTTACGATTTTTTTATAAATATATTTTTTCGTTTTTTTTACATCAGTTGTATTGCTGGGTTGATTTCGGCTCTCTTCGCCGTTTATTGACTTTAGGCAATTTATTTTAAACGAATTTATCATGATTACTATTAAGTCTTCTTATCCGCAATAGATTTACCCAGGTTTACCCAGCACGCAAAGTTACTACTCAGTAGGAAAAAGACACAACTAATAATTTAAATGACGAGAGAGAATTAAGGTTAAATAATTTGAAATTTATTTACATATAAGCTTTCACTAAAATTTACACAAACATATTTGATATACTTTATAGATATACATTAAACAATTTTACCAACAATGAATAATAAAAACACTTTGAGTCCCTATCCTCTTAAAAGGAAAATTAAATAAAAAAATTTGTCACTCAAGGCATGTTATAAGCGGACTTACCCCATTTCAGCTGGGCTGATGTGCAGTGGTTTCCCATCTCTAAGGAAAGACCTGTACTAAGTGAAATCGTACTCTAAAAAAAACTGAGTACCAGAATAATCTTCTCTCTGTCGCATAACTTTTTATAACCTTCTCTTTTCTATACCACATTTCTATTTTCCAATAAAATCATTTTCCCCTCCTTCTGAGTCTAATATCAGACCGCCCTTTTTCAAACCTTGATCGCCAAATGGTCTAGAATTATTTCCATTATTAAATGTATCATTCTCATTGGATTTTCTTTATTCGATTAAAGTAGCGGACCCCACGCAAATGGCGGCAAAGGCGACAAAGCATGTTCCCCTTTTTCTACCCTAAAAGATTTTGCTACAATACTCCTTTGAAAACTTCCGCCCTTCCTAACGCTTACTAACTTTCGACTTCACAATGCCCCTTTCTTACCAAACACTCTTTCACTTTAACCGCACAATTCGTGATCCTTTAAAACATATTTTTTTCTGACTCCGTCTTTCCATAGCTATATATTTTATTACCCTTTTCTTCATTGTAAAATTGTTATTCTCTCTTTCGTTTCTATACTTATTCTTATTAAACTGCCCTTGTACGATTTTAGGCTATACATGAATTCACCTTCCTAAAATATTACTTGCTAAAATTCTTAACATTCATACAAACTCTTAGGTGTGCTTTTATACCTTCTTACACAATCCTTGTATTTTGCCTATACGAACCCCACCTGCATTTTATCTGAAGGCAAGGTGTACCCCACCTGCATTTTATTTGAAAGCAAGTTTTAGGAGTAAACAGCCTCAAAATTCCAAACGAATATCACTTTAGTTTGGTAGACTGAAAGGTCTAGCAATGCACACAAAATCCCAGAAAAAGAAAAAAAATAAAGAAAAAAAAGAAAAAAAAAATTCTAAGTTCCTATTTTTCGATCGAGTGACTGAATGGATGGGGACCCAAATATTAATAATAAACATAAAAAATAAATATAACACACAAAATACCAAGTTATAGAGATATAGATAAAAATAGAAAAACATTTTCCTAGTTGCGAGGGAAAAGAAGTTTAAATATAAATGAGCACTAACATGAGAGAATATGCAGGAAGAGTATAGTACACAAGATTCGAAACATAAGTGAATACTTAAAAGCAATAATCATTTGTGTACAACGAATAATCATAATAGTAATAAAAAAATCTTGAACTTATAAAATAAATTAAACAAAACATAAGAATAATGTACACATTGCGCAATGATAAGACATTTTAAAGCAAAGAAAAAAAAAGATTAGCTAAAATAATGATATAAGGATTAAAAAAAAATACATAATGCACAATAAAGCAAAGGAGGAAAAAAAATTAGATAAGATACTGATCTAAAGTAATAAAATATCGAAATAAAGCACCCTGAAAAGGAAGTACATTTATCTAGATCGACAACAACAAGTGATAATTGTTGAAAAGACTGTAATAAGGATACAACCAATAAATAAAGATGATCCGACAATTTTCAAAAACAACAACGAAGTATTTAATGCTGGTATTGGGAACCAGTCGAACATTGAACTACTCGTCGAAGAGCTAGAAGAACTAGTGTAATTTAAGTTCAATTGTTGAAGTTCAATTGACGGCTCTTGAAAACATACATTCACCTGCTGACATTGAATTAATGTTTCGGATCGCAGGCACAGTTTGTCTTTCAAACACTGTTGAGAGCTTAACAGTTTGATTGTATAGTACATTGGCTCAATCTGTAGACGGATGGCACGGGTGTACACCGAGAGTCCCTGGAAATGTACAGTCACCACACCCGGCTCACAGGTACTATGCGCCTTAAATTTTATACGGGCAAACAGAGCGCAATTGTAACACCCAGTAGCTTCAATCTCAGAGGTGTCAAATTTAGGACAGACTGTAGACTGCTGTACAGCAATTTTGAAGTTGGTGAATACCAGCTGTACTCTAACAGCTGATGTGGCGAGCATAGTGGAGGTTAATTTATTGTCCTGGATCTGGAGGAGATGCATGTCTTTTTGCAATGGGAGTGCAAACTCCTGTGTTTTTCGTAAATTTTCCAAGGCGTCTGTCGCCAAGGAACAGCGTAGCGTATCCTCAAAAAAATCGCAGGATGATATATTTTCATCGAAAATGAAGTTTTTAGTGAAGGAGGTGTTCGCTTGGACGGCTCCAATCTCGCTTGCTTTCGGGTGATTTCGAATACTTGTTGGGGCTAAGTAAGCCTCGGAAGGACGGCCGACACGTTGTATCAATGAGTCACTGAAGTGTAGTTGAGGCTGGTCATACGCTCCCAAAATGGAAATCTTGATACCTGTTTTGGTGTATGCTACATCAGAAAGAGAGATGTGCGACACCGTATTATTCTCGATATGCGTGACTGCAATGTTGTATTGGCAATCATGACCAGTAATTTTGCTGACCTGATAAGAGTGCAATAGATCAGGCTCGAACCACGTGCGGTAAAAGTTGCACGCGGCACGCGTCAAAATTGTGCATCCGACACCTAAACCACCTGCGACACACGAGGAAACACCGGGAAATTCCCTGCTCTCTGGTGTCTCCGCTTCAAAGTTGAGTCCCTGTTTACCCACGGACTTCTTAACACAATGTACTCCTTGGCCGCAATATTTATTAAAAATACAAGATGTCTGTGATATATGCTTAGTTGTGACGGGAAATGTGAAATATTGACGCTCCGTGTGAAAAAAACACTTTACAGCGTCCAATTTAAGCTTCAGTGTGAATAGGTGCTGGTCGGCAGAGTTAGTGAACCATAAGCAAACTTCCGATGATACAGCTGGTAAGGAGAATTCGGCGGTTGTATATACATTGCAAACTTTCGTGCTGTCCGAAAGCGTATTACAAGTTCGTAAATCGGATTTTACAATGGCGTGTGAACTGCAATCCGCATCCACTAATCCTATGAGAAACACTAAAGTCAGCAAAACAATTTGTTGCGTTAACATGTTGGGTCGTTGTGCGGCTTGGAATTCCAAAAAATGATAAGTTCCAACACTTATCCGTTGAATTGTAGTGCCCAGGAATGCACCACAAAGTAAGCTACAACGAGCTATAATTCGAAAAAATTTGTAAATATGGTATGCCAGGAATATTAGGCCTTGTAATAAAATTAACGTACTCTTGATTAAGACCTTTAAACTCCATAACACAAAAACTAGTAATAAGATCATAGTAGAATAAAATATATATTGTAGTGTACGTGGTAAACACTGGATGCGTGTGAAAACTTGAGGGCACCAAAAACATTGTCGTAATTGACAAATAGTTTTGCCCGACACATGAATTATTCCTGTGACCGTTCGGCCACCCGGATGTAAATAAATAATCGAAATGGATGTTTTGTATGCTAACATCTCGAAAGGTAATGTTATAAACAAGTCTTTGGGAACAGTAATTATATGTTCAAAATCAGCATTTCGTAAAATGACTTTACCCTGTGCCGGGAGTCGAAGAATTGGATCTTCAAACGCAATAGTGATATTATGCGAACTGAATTTTGCCTGTTCTGCCTCCAAGAGATGCCGGTGAAGGCTGGAATGGCTTTGAAGTGTACGTACCTTCATATCATAGAAACACATCATATTGATTGTTGTATTTATTATATATATATATATATATATATATATATATATATATATATAATATTCAATACTTAGGCAACGAAATTAAACTAACTCGTTTCAATAGGCGCCTAGATTTTGTAACTAAACATAATTACATAGTTCATAATAATAGTATATACTTACAGACCAAAGGTGTACCACAAGGTGGAAATGCTTCAAGTATGCTAGCTAATTTATACTTACATTATTTTGAAATTAATAATATAGATAATTGCAATTACAATATATTTAGGTATATTGATGATATAATAGTAATTAATAAAAGTAATAACCGTATAGACTTAAATTTTTACCCTCCTAATCTGGAACTAATTAAAAGTAGCCAAGATAATATTAACGTAAACTTTTTAGATATTAACATTAAATTAAATTCTCATAGTAAATTTACTTTTGACTTATACGACAAGAGATCTGACTATGATTTTAATATTGTTAAATTTCAAAATTACCTAACCTGTTTACATAAATCTGTTTTTAATAACATTATTGTAAATCAGTTAGTTCGTATAAATAGGCTATGTTCTAAAGACAATAGGAATAAGCATATTTTAGACTTGATAGCTGTGCTAACACGTAATTATTACCCCGAAAGTCTATCTAAACACATAATTGGTTGTTTTAGTTTTAATGAATAGTTTGTTCTGTTGCAATTAATAAGTAAATCATAATAATAAGAAAAATTAGAAAAAATAACTACTTAAAATAAAAAATTAAAAAATAAAATTAAAATCTTGTCAAAATAAAAATAAGATAAAAAATTACTCTTAGTAATAATCATAAAAAACTAAATTAATAAAGGTTTAATAGTCCTAAAACACAGTATCCATAGTAGGTAAGTTTCTGTGTTTCCATAATCTCCATGGTTGCAAGTTTTGTGACGTCAGTCATCTTGCCGTTACTAATTCTTAACTTCCACTCTGTCTAACGCCAGGCTTGGTGTTCTATGGTTAAGTAACTCTTTATTCAATTCTACAGTTTTTCATGGATTGTATGGTGTCTGAGTATGTTTATTGTATAGATCATACTTTTCTGAAACAATCCATTGGTTTTTAGACAGTATTGACACCGCTGAAGATGAAATATTGTCTAAAACCTCTTTCAATCTTATCTTTTCATGTTTTTGGTTCCTGGCTGTAGTAGCTTTAGTGCTCATACTGGTTTTCTCTTTCAACTTTATTATATATATATATATATATATATATATATATATATATATATATATATATATATTTGGCATTAATTGCATACATTGACCGTTGTATTTAGTTTAAATGTACTCCGTAGCGAAGTACGGGTTTTCAGCTAGTTTTTACATATTTTAAAAAGGCTATTCGCATTTTAAAAGTCTATTACTTCAACTTTAAGTGCATGCAGACGAACACTATTATTAAAGGTCCCGGGCAGAAATGAAAAATTAATAAACCGAAGCATCAAAAATGCTATTTGATTTTTTTAAAAAACTGAGCAGTGTACAAGGATAAGTAAATCTAATTTCCTGGAAGAAAATTATCTTTACTAGCTATAAAATTAATAAAAGACCCGTATATAATAAAACGCTCACTTTTACCGTTATTAGTGTTCATTCTTTAGGACTCAACCATTCTTTTTGAAAAATAAACTGTAAAATTTTCGAGCGTCTTTTTAAAAAATATTACAGAACTAATTAAGGGAATATAAGTAAAATACTAAATTAATTAACCCGAAAGATTACATATAATGGTAAATTCAAGTTCACTACTTCCGTAGCGAAAGAAGATAAAAAATAATAAACTTATATAAAAAAAAAGAGGAAGAAATAAAGTTAAGAAGCAAAGAACTCCTCTGGGAAACAATTTTCACGGATCCTATGTAAACAAGCTCTGAAGCTGTGCAATTAGAGCTCTTCGCTTTCCGTGAAAGCAATTATACGGAAGTGAATGGAACTCAGGGCTGGGCATGGGGGAGAAAGCTATTAAAAGGGAAAAATCGTGTAGTAAAAATTTTCTTTAAATTAAGAGATTGGTATCGATTTTTTTTCTCCCCCTCTCGCTTCTCTCTCTTTCTTTTGCAAGAAGAAAAGAGGCAGCCATGGATGAGGAAGTGAGATTAGGAATTTGAACTCATGGGAGTCAATTTTCGTTTTCTAGGTCAATGATTTTTTCGTGTTTCGGGAAGGTCATTTGCATCGCACCGTTTTGTGAAAGCAAATGCATTAAGTCTTTAACATTTGAATAAATGTATGAAATTAACTCTCTAAAACAGAGCTGGATTTCCCCGGCTGCAATATGAATCCCCTATTGGTGTCTGCGCAATACTGGGATCTCGTTTGCGTTCAAGACGGTCACGAGAAAATAGTACGGGCAAGATAAGCATGGTGATAAACAGCAAAAATGTCTCGTAGGATTCATTAAAAGGATATATTCCTTTGGCTAAAAATAAACACCAGGAGTTTTAGCGTCATTTGTACTTTTAGAGTAAAAAGCTTGAAAAACCGTATGCTTAATTTAGTAAGTTTTTCATTGCATTCATGGGGTTACCTGAAAGTAACGATAAAAGCCCTGAATTTTTAAAATTTAAATTTCAAAATTTAAATTTTCTTCGTATTTAATATTGTAGCAATTAATGGATGTAATCTATCTGTATTTGAAAGGTATTTATTTACATTTTGTTTCTGGCTTGCTGTGATAAACGCATAGTTTAAATAACTAGTAAAAGAGTAATCTGAGTTCAAACGTTTAGTACAGATGAGCATCTATAGAACAAACTTTAATAGTTGTTTCTTTTACTATTCCTAATAGTTCCACGTCATTTAGCATACAACATCTGCGCTTTGAATATTAGAATTGCGAAGATATTTTACTTTTTATATAAATATTCGTGCATTTTTTATACAATAATTAATTACGTTTATAATATAATATAAATACTATATTATCGTTTAAATTATTTTGAAAACATGTCTAAAAGTTTTTTAAGGTAAATTATAAGAAAATGTAAATAAGTGTGCTTTTATTTAAGGTTATCAGTTACGTATTTTCTACAAGTATTATTCCGTATATTGATCTAATTTTAAAATTATGAGGGAAAGTACTTTGGTTTAAATGCAGTTGTTCTTAGGACTTACAGAAAATTAAGTCGTACATTATTAGTCATCTAGCAGGGAAAGGTCTGTTTTAAGGAAGATAATTTCATGACATGTGAAATGTCTTATTAAACACGCACATATACACGCAATATTTTACACACACATATATATATATATATATATATATATATATATATATATATATATATATATATATATATATATATATATATATATATATATATATATATATAGAGAGAGAGAGAGAGAGAGAGATTTTTGAAAATTCTTAACATATTTTTTTGAGGCATGCATTATTCGAGAGCTTAGGGTGTAACAGATTTTATTTTAATTAATTTCATACGTTTACTAAGAAAGATAACAAACAAAATAAAAACAATTTTAATACAGGCTTTTCCTACCCATAAGCCATTTATTTTACGAAATTTTGTACCCTTTTTAAAACAGGATTATCTATATTTAAAGCCCATTCAAGATTTCTCTATATTTCTTGGGAAGTGTTTTGTAATGTGGGATTAAAATTAGCTCTCTAGAAATAACCAATTGGCCATCTAAAAATTACCGTTTGTTTCAATTCAACTTCGTGGTAAACACTAAGCAAATATCGTTCATATTTTTCAGCAGATTTGAAGTGAGCTAATGTTACAACACCAGGACTCGCTCGCCTAATCTTGCACTGGTTGAGCGGGACCAACAACAGAAATATAAATTGCGTCACATTTTGGGTTACCATTATTATCTGCTGAAAGTTAAAGTTGTTATTCACCTCATTCTAGGTTCATGTGGTCACCATCACTTTCATGGAATCACCAAGAGAAGAAATAGACGTTCCGAGATGTAGTTTGGCCGAGATAGCGCTGGACTTTTAAGCAGGTTCATTAAGCACATTTGGAAATACTCGAGTTATCGTTTTACACCATTTGGAAAGGAATTCTAATTTTAAAATAATCCATAGCTAAATATATATATATATATATATATATATATATATATCTGTGGCTTGGTACAAGAAGTGCCTGAGTCAGTTTTTTTCCAAGATGACTCTGTTTGCTTGTGTCTCTTTCAAAAAAATTATTTTCAATGTAAGAAGTACCCAAGTCTGTCCGATGCTTTAAAGGTGTTTTCTAAACCATTGTACAGACTTGGGTTCTTCTTACATTGAAAATAATATTTTTTTAAAGAGACATAAGCAAATAAAGTCATCTTGGAAAAAACTGACTTAGGCACTTTTTGTAACAAGCCACAGATATATATATATATATATATATATATATATATATATATATATATATATATATATATATATATATATAATATATACTGTAATAAAAGTTTAGTGTGTTTAAATATTTCCAAAGCCATTTTATAGGAATTAAAATAAGTATAAAAATATCAATTTCTGTCGAAACTGTACAAAGGATTTAAAGAAAAGACATTCCCTCATTTATTTAGCGGAATATCAGTAGCCGCAACCTTATTTATCGAAGTCTTTTCTGTCTAAATACAAATATTCTTCCTTCAATAACGGCATTTTTAATTTTACGGCACCCCCCTTTATTTCCAAAAAGCCGTTTGTCAAACAATAAATCTGGCATTTAAACTCTGCTCCAACAAATATTATCGCTAACAAACCCCAAAACTATTTTTATATCTCAAATTCATATACGTAACACTCGAAATGAAAAAAAAAAAAGTCCAAGTGAAAAAAAAAAAAACTAAATAAAAGCGATTTCAAACCCCTAAAAAGAAATACCAAAGATAACGCGGAATTAAAAGGTAAAGGACTTTTTCGGGACACCAGTTTTGTCGGTCCTATATAAACAAGTGGTGAAACTCAGCAATTAAAGCCCTTCGTATTCCATGAAAGCAATTATACAGAAGTGAATGGGACCTGAGGGTCGGGGGAGCGGGAGATGAAAGCTGTTAGAGGGGAAACACTGAGGAGTAAAAATTTTCTTTTAATGAAGCTCAGTATTAAGGAATTTTTATTTTTATTTTTTTTTCTCGAAAAAAGAATGTCTGAAATTCGAGGACGAGGAAGAGTGATTGGTTACGGGGGCTTGTGTCATAATTAAATCGAGTGTTTTTTTGAGATCGAAAATGGGGGTCTTGGAGAATGATACGAATTTTGGGCAGAAGGTTGTTGTAACCCACACTTTGTGTGTGCAAGGAAACAATTTTTCCTGAATGAAATCAAAAATTATACTTTATTCGGATTTAATTATGCGTTTTAGAGATCTGGAATTCTATAGAATGCCCAGATTCTTTTCTGTTTTTTTGTTTCAGTGTAAAAGCATATCATGTTTCTTAGAGGGAGAATTTTTAAAGGGAAAGAATAGCATGGGATCTGCAACTTCGATGTACTGAAGAAAATAAATTTTTTTGACAGCAAATTACATAACTTTGATTTTCAAACTGCATAAATTTCAAAAATAACAGGATGGCTCATGCGTTTCCTTATTAATATTTCAAAATTATCTAAATATTTAAAAGTACAAAATAGTGGATATTTTTGAATAAAAAATTATATCTAACATTATTAAAATTAAGTCACAAAATATTTATATTTTGACTAGCTGAAAACACGTACTTCGCTACGGAGTACATTCAAATTAAATACAACTCTCAATGTATGCAATAAATGCCAAAAATATGTATAAATATATTTATAATAAATAAAACTATCAATGTATGCACTTGATGTAAAAAAGCGGAAAAATATACAGTGGTACCTCGACTTACGAATTTAATTCGTTCCATGGCGGAGCTCGTAACTCGAAATACTCGTATCTCGAATCAATTTTCCCCATTGAAATGAATGGAAATGCCATTAATTCGTTCCGGGCTCCCCCCATAAACGGCAAGTTTTTGTTACATGTTTTTAAATAAGAAAAATGTGCTTATAAACGACGGACTTTGTATAAAAACGCAATACAATAGAATGTACTGCAATAAATTTGTTTTATTAAGTGTAATGTACAACATTTACCTTGGAGATCAGACTTGAAGATGCTGATGGAAGAGGAGGAGAAAGGCTAAACTGAAAAATTAAATCTTATTCGTTGATTTTTGACCTTTTCGCCCCGCTTTCCTCACTTTTGCTTTTATAACCAGCTACTCTCTTAAATTGAACGAGTGAGACACGGAAGCTGGGCGAATGCTGTATCGTTCGATGTGGCTATAATGTACAGATTCTTCTTTCTGAGAATCCAAAGAACTTTTTCTCAGAATCCGTAGAAGGAGGAGAGCTTGCGATCCTCGGACCAAGGTCATCCCATACCCTAGACCACATTGTGAGTTCCAGTGTGGGGAGGGAATTGAAGCTATTTCTCTGCGAGAGAGGTTGGGCGCTGCTCGGTTTCAGAGGGCGACTCAACTTTGAGCCAAGCAAGCTGCCCCGGGTGGTAATTGTTGAGTGTTAATCTCTCGGTTTAAGACTGGATAGTAGGTTCAGAATAATATGTATACAATTGTATAATAATTGTACATAAAGTTGTAAATATTATATGCTTCTTGTGTTCTCATTTGATGAGCACGTAACATGGCATTCGCTGCTCAAACTAGCGGTGGGATATCTGAAGCTTGCTCGTAACCCGAATTTTAGCTCGTAACTCGAAGCAAAAAATCTACCGAGAGAATGCTCGTATCTCGAAAAACTCGTAAGTCGAGGTACCACCGTATTTATAAAAAAATCGTAACGGATATATTTTATAGACAAAATAATGTAGAAGAAAATATTCAAATTAAATATAATAGAAGATACTAAAGAATATAGTACAGTTTGAGGAACATATCTTTTGCTGTATTTTAATATTTTTTTGGATAATGTCCAATCGTCTGCCTTATTAGCAAGGGAAAAAAATATTTTTTTGTCTATTTCATTGTTATGGACGTGACGAAAAAATTATTTAAAGTACGAGAAAAGAAATCACGTGATAAGCATTTAATAAATTAATTCTAAAATTTAATCTTTAAAAATTCACCAAAAATCAGAAAATGGAGGTAAAGATTCTAAAAAGATTTGATTTTAAAGGAATTTTAAATGACCTTTCTCGTGATATAAATTTTATAACCCTCAAATTATTATTTTAAATGAAAACTTAAAAAAAGTTACTAATTTAAAAAAATCTAAGAAGAATTTTTCAAAAATCTTTCTTAGTGCACCCCTACACTATAAGAAGAATTGCCATGCAGAATTTCAGCTTTTTAGGTCCAGCGGTTTGGTCTGTACGTTGTCTGTCAGTCAGTTAGTCAGTTACGGATGTGTTATATATATATAAATTATATATTTCAATACTTTTATTGTTTGCAAATTTTAATAAGTATAGAATTTTTATGTTGTGAAATTTTTTTAATAATTTTGGAGAATGATTTGAAATTTCAGAAAATTGAAATAAATCTGCAACAAATTTTCATGACAGAATTTCTATTATTATTACTTTCTTCATTTGTATTATGCTAACCATAATAAATTGTTAAAACTATAAAAATTTCCTCTCGAAATTTTTTTTGTTCTATAATTACGTCTGCTCATACAAAAGATGGAAAACTCACTTCTTAACAGGTATGAAATAAGTCTACGTCTCCACAGATACAATATAAAATATTTATCGGTATTACATTTCGCCATTTTTTATTTTGCGGCACTCTAGATAATATAAATCATATATAACATATCTTATCTTGTTCCATTTTGTTTTTTACCACGGAAAATATGATTAAATTTTTCGTGTTTAAAATTAAAAATATTTCAGTCTGATAGTTGTTTGTTTTTCTCATTCCTTTCCAACGTAATGAGTAGAAAAATTATATCGCCCACTTTCAAATAATTTTCCCCTGGTTAGAATATTATTAAATAAATGTTATTCTTTTTCAAAGCTGTCTTCGTCAATATGCTTAAAAAAATATTTTACCGTATAACAGAGCATTTTTCAATTACTCTTGTTGTTTGGTGCACTAAACAGTTTAATGCAGTATAAAAAGTTTTTTTTTCTAAGATAAGTTTTAAAAATTGAAGGAAGATAATCAATTAAAAATCTTATATAGACCAAACAAAGAACATACAAAAAAATATTCAGTTTAATGTTATTAGCAAGTAATTTACAGTTTTGCTAAAAGTTGAAAGATTTAGATGAAGTCTATAGTTTAGCATCTTCAGTCTGAAATATTGAATTCGATTGAAAATTAAAACATTTTCCTCGTGAAGAGCTTTTTTTTTTGAACAAATCAGAGTTAATATAATAAAATGAAATTTTTTGGAGTTTTTGATGTCTATACTCATAACGTGCTTGATAACAATGGTATTCAGTTTGCTCTGATAGTAGATTGAAAATGAAAAAAATAACCATTGCAGTTTGCACCACCCTTTTAGCCAACAGTGACCAACCCTCCGTTGGCGGATCACTCTTTTATCTATATATTCCTTTTTTGTACATATGAAAGAAATATAGGAAGTTTAACAAGAAAATTAAACCTTACACAAAAATGTAATGGGAAAAAGTTACACAAAAACGCTACAGATTTGAGGTAATCTATATATATAAAACAGTTCCGTAACTGACTCATTCATTCACTGACTGACTGACTGACTGACATACAACGCACAGACCAAACCGCTGGACCTAAAGGGCTGAAATTTTGCATGGCGATTCTTCTAATAGTGTAGGGGTGCACTAAGAAAGATTTTTCAAAAATTCTTCTTAGATTTTTTAAAATTAAATATTTAAGCTGTTTTTTAAACTTTTTTTACGTTTGCATTTAAAATAATACATTGAGGGTTATAAGATTTATAGCACGAGAAAGATCTTCAAAATGAATTTTTTTTCGAATTTTTACCTCCATTTCCTGATTTTTGGTGAATTTTTAAAGATTAATTATTAGAATTTAATTTATTAAATGCTGATCACGTGATTTCTTTTTCTGGTACTTTCAATAAATTTATCGTCACGTGACAACTAAATAGACAAAATAAATATTTTTTTCTCTTTCTAATGCAGCAGACGATTGGATATTATATATATATATATATATATATTTTGCATGAATTGCATACATTGACCGTTGTATTTAATTTGAATGTACTCCGTAGCGAAGTACGGGTTTTCATCTAGTTATATATAAACATGTAAAGTGAGATGAGAATTATATATGATGAGATTATGAGATATATATGATATGATGAGATATATATGATAAAGATGAGAATTATATATGACAGTAAAGTGAGAGTACAGGTAAAGGGGTAAGTGAGAACGCGGGTCTAAAACCCTAAAAAAAAACTTTAAAAAAAGATTTCACATGTACCTTGTAGGAAAAGTCTCGTTCTACTGTTATGTTTAGTTTTAATTAACAGAAAAAAAATTGTAAAATTGAAATTTTTTATACCTACCAAACCCTTGCATTTTAACTAAGGTACCCAAGTTCGAGTACTAGAAAAAAAAACCTTGACTAATTATCCACAACGCATACAGTTATTTTGAAAATACCCACTTATTCATTAAGAAACGAAGAATACAGATAAAATATATAAAAACCATTTTTTTGCAGTATTACTTCAGTACTACAGGGTTTTCACTTGCCTCATAAAAATTTTGTGTCGGGGCAACTGAGAACACGAAGGTTGGTGCATATACTAAAAAACCTACCTTTGTGTTAGAACAGCCATATAAATAGTTTTTTCTTCCCAACATATGTTTTCTAGCTCGCGGAACTTGGTAACCAACCAGCTTTTGCCATGTTTCTTAAACAGCTGATGAGTGTTTTAAATTCCTTAACATTCAAATATAGTAAATTATGCAACTGAAACTAGTTTTTGTTGTTGTAGGTTTAAAGAGAAGTGAATTGTAATAAACTAACTTGTTTAGACTAACTGTTAGTGAATGTGAGTGGAGTGGACTTTACAAACTGTGTGTGAATATGTTAAATTTCTACTTCTGTTTTCACTATTTCTGAGTTGCCTTTTGTACCAGATGATGACTTATTAGTGCTCCTGGAAGAGGGCTGGAAGGCGCGGTGAACAAATTTTTTCCGTGTCTTTTTGGTCCTGCAATATTCAGTAGGGCCTAGGCAAAGGGAAAAAAAAACTTTTTTGAGCTTTTAACATACATTTGTTACTCTAAAATAAATAATACAAATATACTTATTTTGTTAATATTCGGACGTTGCTGACACTGCTAACTTGAACAACAAATACGTCCACAACAAAAGAATATAAAAAGACAATAAATAGCCTTTTGTTCAGCATGAAATATGTATTCTTTCCCTTCCCCTACTTATTTTGTTATAAGCAACTATGATTTATTGGTACTCGCGTTCTCACTTGTCCCAAGTGTGGGGGCAAGTGAGAATGCAAAACACAAAAACTTTAAATATTTACAGAAAAAAAAAGTTGTGAATAATTTTTTCAAAAAATAAAACTATAAATGTAGAACATAACCAAAAATATGTATGCAAATTTTCCTACAAATACAACAACTTGTTAAAAACTTATTTAGATTCAATGTGGAACTATATGATTTTGCATTCTGACTTACTCTACCATATATATATATATATACGAGGGTTCGGGCATAAGTCATGGCAATTATTTTTTTTCTTGTAGATATGTGAACGGATCACAAACGTATATGTGTCGTGTGGAAGTTCTGCAGGCATAGTGTGTATGCAGAACAACAGATGGCTCTGTGATAGCTGGTAGTAGCGTAGCGAGGTCTCTGAAATCAGTCAGTTGGTGAGTGTCGTGCGAGATGGAAGTAACCCGTGTTGAGCAGCGCGCTTACATCAAAATAGCCGTTCTCCTAGGGAGAAATGCGATGGAATGTCACAGTGAATTAGTAGAAGCCCTTGGGAATAATGCCCTACCATATTGTACAGTAGCACGGTGGGTAGTAAAGTTTCAGCAAGGACGTGTGTCAACCAGTGATGAGCAACGTTCGGGACGACCGGTGAGTGTGCGGACCGACTTGGCACGTGCCGTCATCGAGCAGCTCATGGATGAAGACCGACGATGGACGTTACTGGAGTTAGAGAGGGCAAGTGGCATCGAGAAACGCACCGTCCACAGGATATTGCGTAATGAGCTACAGCTACGCAAAATCGCTTCGCGGTGGGTACCGCATGCACTGACGGAAGTTCAAAGGTGGGTGCGGTATGCAATATGCTCCGACCACTTTGTACGCTGGCAACAGGACGGCGATCAATTCTTGTCACGAATAATCGCCATCGATGAATTTTGGGCCAGGGCATACGAACCAGAACTGAAACGTCAGTCCGCGGAGTGGCGATGTCTTGGATCACCAAGGCAGCAGAAGTTCCGGCAGAATCCTTCCCCAGTCAAATTGATGGTGATCGTCGCGTATGACGTCAGGGGTGTCATTGTTTGCCACTTTGTTCCTCACATGGTGCGGCAAATGCTGAGGCTGATGGTATTCAGCGCCTCCCACATCGTTGACAGCGTGTGGTGACACTAGCAGGGGACTACATTGAGGGTCTTTAGGCCCAGGTTTGTCATGGCAACTTTATGTGTACTGTGTTATCATTCTTTTGCACTGTGAAGGCCATATTGCCCTGTATACTACCGTAATAAATTAGTGTGTTACGATATTTCAGTCCTATTCATTGTCCACACATGTAGTTAAGACCTTGTCCTTTCGTCTGTATATGTCACATTTTCCAACTGGACTGGTATCTTCAAGAAAAAAATAGTTGCCATGACTTTTGCCCCAGTCCTCGTATATATATATATATATATATATATATATATATATATATGAAATGGACATCTCATGAAATAGGAGCATACATCGTGGCCGGAAAACAAGAGTCAGCTTCAGGAACAAGCTAATTTATTAAACAGTAAAGCAACACATCTTATTCGCTTCGAGTTCATCCAGCGTCTCTTCGTAAAAGCGCGAAAAATAGAATTAGGTCAGAGAGGTTGCCAGAATTGGCGGAGGAAGTTAGTGTGCGGAAAGGCGAGGCAGATAAGAAAGAGGGGTTACCAGGACAGACAAAAAGCTCAGAATGGGCGATCACAGGCAGTTAGTAATATTATCACATATATATGACAAAGTTGAAAGTGAAAAACCAGTATATGCTCAAAACTACTGCAGCTATTAACTAAAAACATGAAAAGATAAGTGAAAAATGGGTTTTTGGCAGCATCTCTTCATCAGCGGTGCCGATACTGTCTAAAAACCAATGGATTGTTTCTGATAAGTATGATCTCAGCAATAAACATACTTAGACACCGTACAATCCATAAGACACAGAAGAAGTAAATAAACAGTTGCTTATTCATAGAACACCAAGCCCGGCTCCAGACAAAGTGGAAGTTAAGTAAAGGAAACCGCAAGAAGACTAACGTCACAAACCTTCCAACCATGGAGCAAATGGAAACACAGAAGCAGACTTACTAAGGATACTGTGTTATATATATATATATATATATATATATATATATATATATATATATATATATATATATATATATACACATACATACACATACATATACATACACATACATACATATACATACATACATATATAAATACATATTTATAGTTACAAACATATATATACAAACATATGCATACATACACATACATACGTACATACATATACACATATACATACATATACATACATACATATATATATATATATATATATTTATAGTTACATACATATACATACATATGCATACATACACATACATACATATACATACACATACATACATATAATACACATACATACACACACACATACATACACACACATACATATACATACACATACATACACACGCACATACATACACACACACATACATACATTCATACATATATATATATATATAAGCAGACAGAGAAATTTCTCTAATGCAGCAAGTCATGGTTCCGAAAAAAGTGGCCATTTTGAGGGGTGGCTGTGAAAAGGGGCTAAAATATCTTCGGCTGGAGTGTATTTAAATGGTTCTGGGACAAAATAGAGCCGTTTAGTGGGGTGGCTGCCGAATAGGGGTGACCAACTAAAGAAGTTTACTGTATATAAAGGAGAAATTACGGCGCCAGATTGCATTGAGTCCTTTTGTGATGACTGTTAGTTTAAAAATAAAGCGTTAAGTGGATAAAACTGCGGCTCAGAAGGTTGAAGATTTTAGGATAGATACTTGTCAAAGCCATAATTTAGTATCAGAGCAAGAAAAAAACACATGCAGGAGTGTAGTATGAGGAAAAGCCTTTCTACTCTACTGCACATAAAATACATTCTCATGAAGCTAGTGTAGTCGGATTTAACTTCCTCTAATACTCTTTTAAGTATGTTATCATTAACATGTATGATCATTGTTTTAAATACCTATATACATACAAAATGACATTTAATAACAAAAACTGAATTGTGGAGGATCATTCATGGTTTTCCATCCTTCTTTTCCCAATGTACCATTCACGTTGGATAAAAAAAACTTTTTATTTTTAAAAAATTTATCGACGAATTATTTTGACGTCATTTTATAAGCAAAACTCTTGCTCGAGAACAACGTAGGGAAAAAAGGAACTATTTTAATTAAACCATCTTTATAACTAAATAAATTTAATTGCCATACCTGTCAATCGCGGTGTAAAGTTGAATAAAAAAGAAAGCTGCTGTGTACTTCTATTTATAGGGAAATCATTGACTTCATAAAAGGAGGAAAAAAACTTCAAAGTTTTATTTTTGTAAAGCTACATTTGCATTAATTAATGAGTCGCTTATTAAAGCTGTAAATTCTTAAACTGACAGCGAAGGAGGGATTTGTAACAAAGTAAAATTTCGAGACAGAAAAAAACCTTCTTTTAACAAGCGCCGGAGGTAGAAAATTTAGTTTTGACGTTTCCGTCATTTTTTTAAAAATATTGTTATAATTATTTTGCTGTCCTGTGAAATACTTCTGTGCCCTTTAAAACACCCAGTAACGTTTCAAATAGTTAAAAAATAAGGTAGAAAGGACAGTGTCTGAAAGCAGTTCATAAAGGTAAAAAAGGGGGAAAAAAACGCATGTTTTTTAAAACAAACACGCATCTAGATATATATGCCTCACTTCTAATCAACTCCATAGGAAACCCTCATTAAATTTCGCCTCTAGTTGGCTCATTAATCCGTGACTAACGAGCCATTTGCGAAGCTTCGAGGCGACAGAATATGACGACAAATCGCTCGTTTGGCGATTACCCTTTTCCAATCTTAACGATATTCAGCGTTTTCTCTTCGAGTTTCTTCATATCCCCCATGCCAGATTTATTGAGACAGAAGGTATGGTCTTACGTGTCATATTAGACTAAGTTTATGGGCAATAAATACTATTTTATTCGTAAATTACTGTAAATTATTGTTTTAATTGTAAAAAAAACCATAAATATCTTTTACTGAAAATGTGGTTCTGAATTTAATGAATCTACTATGATTGCTATCGCAGCATACTTGTATATAATTATAAGATTGGATTGAATAATCTCTTGTACAAGATATGAAGAAGTAATAGTTATGTCTGCCACATCCATAGTTATTGAAGTTCATAAGATTCATTCTTAATTAAAAGGTCATTTTTCCCCCTATGCAACAATAGCAATGAACATGCATCCTTACACAAAAAAATAGAGAAACACAATGACAAAATAAATGACTAATGAACAGTTACGAAGAAAACCTGGCCTCCCGATAAGGAGAGATTAGAGGGATCTATCAGATAAAGCAGGATAAACGACAAGGTGGGAAGCGCCCATGTTCTCAACCCCTGTCCCTAAAGAAGGGGCAGGAAGGGTTAGAACAGGCTCCAGTGGGGTTCAGGTGTGCCATGAAGCAATCTTGTTTGATTGCCAAACAAAAGGCGGCAAATAGATGAATTAAAAGATTGAGAGCTCAGAGTATTTACATCAATTTTTATGATGTAGATCAGAGGTTATTAAATTTTGGTACCCGATCTACCAGGTGTATATGTACAACTTTCAGGTAGCACCTGAAGATCTATTAAGGCAATATCGATAAAGGAACGAGTGAAGCAAACGATACATGGAAATTCTCGTTTAAAAACCTGAAAAAATCGTTGTACCCTTATTTTTTTCTTTGGCGAAGATTTGGTAATAAATTACATTAAGATTTGTTTTCCATCTGTTTTTTGAATATTGGATGTAACAGTGAAAATTTAAGTAACCAGAACTGTTTGTGTGCATACACTCCATCACTCTTTCTTCTCCTTAGTGTATCGACTGAAAACTTTTTAATCACTGAGTGAGAAAATCACTGAGTGAACAGTTTGTTCATCACTGAGTGAGCTTAAAAATAGAGGTGTCTCATGATTACGAGAAATCTAAGAAGATTCATAATCTATCAACTCCACATTAGAAATGAAAATTCAGATTGGAAATAATATAATTTTATATTGTTTTTATTAGAAATATTTTCTGGGGAATATTTATATCTTTACTGCATTTTATGAACGCATTTTTGAAGGAAGTTAACAAACCTTTTCTCTAGATAAATTATGATTTTATAAATGATCAGTTGTTACATAATGGAACATAACGATTCTCAAGAAGATGTAATGTTAAGGTAATAAAAGTAAGATCGTTAAATGCCCATTTCCCATTTAGAATATTTTCCTTGTTGATAAATTTCTTTATTAAAAAACTAGCTCTGTAAGGAGCCTGGTTGTCATAAACTTTTTTAAACTTGTGAAATTTTATTGAATGGAGGCAAAAGACTTTAAGACATTGCCTGTGTAAACAATCTAAAAAAATCAAAGGTGCGCAAACTTTTCTCGACACAGACCCATTTTCTTTAGATAAAAAAATCACGCGACACCAATGAAAATTATTTGATCGTAGCAATTTTTATTTTAAATTTAGGGAAATTTTTACCGAAAGAATAGAAAAACGAAATGAGCAAATTTTGAAAAACTGTTTAAAAAGTCAATGAACTGTTGTTTTTGGATACGTATTTAGTTTACATAATAACAGTAAAAAATGTCTATCTACACTTGCCATCTACACTTGTTGTTTTCTGTCAAATCTCATGTCGCTAAAATTTCACATTTAAATATTACTATGTATTTGTATTTAATTTAGGTAAAAATTAACAAAAGTTAAAAAAAGAGCATGATTTCAAAATTTGAAGCTTCATATTAAAAAAAAATTGAAAATTATAAACTTCATTTATTTATATAAAACTAAACTAGAAAAAAAATTAATAACAAGGGGGAACCTGGACCTCAGATTTTATTTGTTCAATATTTGGTGAAATATTTGAGAATGCTACTTCTATATCATCGTTGCTTGATTTTCATAGATACTAAATTTGAAAAATAAGTCTCGCACAAATAGGTAAAAGCGAATGAAAAAAATGTAACCTTGTAAGACTGTTTGACACCTTATTTAACAACGTCATATTTTGAACATATTAAAAATATAAATACAAATATTAAAAATATGTAATTATAAGTTTAAAGCCGCGGTTTCCAACTTGGCACGGATTATTGCCAGGGGAAGCCCCAAAACTTTTTAATAAAAAATCAATGTTCATACCATAATATCTATAAAAAAGCGAATAAACCATAATAGCTATAAATAGAAATATCTATAAATAATATCTATAAATTTGAGTTGAAAACCATCGAAAAAGAAATATTGATAGAATTGTCGTGCGATAGTTCACTAAAGTTTCAAAATGAAATCATAATTCAATTTATTCATATTATTATTTATTTATTTATTTATTTATTTTTTTTTTTGAGGGAGGTGCGGAAAAAAAATTAGGGAGGCGTAGAAGCATAAAGGTTGGAAACCGCTGGTTTAAAGCATGTTTTTTGAATTAAATAAATCAGTATGATATAAGTTTACTCAAGAATGTCCGCGACGTTTCCAATGTTTTCCACGACCCCTCTGTGGGTCGTGACCCAGAATTTGGGCGCCACTGATGTATATGATTTCAGTATAAAAAGTGTTTGCCGAAAATTTCCTTTTTCTCGTACGTTTGAAATGACTGTCAAAGATAAAAGACATTTATTGTAATTTCTGTGTAGAATTGATTTCATTAACCTCTATTTTGTATGAACCATTATGTATGAACGATGATAAACTTTTATAAATTAAATGCCTCTAGGATTTTTTTTTGAATGAAAAAGAATTTTTAATATTAATTATGTTGAACGTTAAACCAAAGAACCCTAGATATACGAATATGAAAATTTATTTACGAAAGATCCAAACAATTAGTTATCAGATTCCTATTGAAGATTATTCTGGAAATAAAAACAATTTGAACAGGATGGAAATTATGAAGATAACTCATGTTTCTTAAAAATAAAGTTATTTTTGTTTTGATTTTAACTGACTATATGGGCTACACCATCCTAATCGATGTCATGCCACAAAAGATAATTTATAACCTAAAAATTAAGTGATTGCTAATTAATTTGCCAATCCCTTTTTTAAAGCAGGATTTTTCTACTGTATTTTGCTCTTATCACTTTAATAATATAGAACAACTCAGATTTGTATTGTTTATTGCTTTCCTATTTTTCTCTTTGTAAACAATATATTGAATTAACATTTTGTTTCTCTTTGGATTTTCAACTTGCTTTTAAATAATTTATGATGTCTATAATCACTATCCACGAATATTAAAAATAATTTTAATTCATTTCATCGTGAAATAAATTTACCATTGAACTTCTGATATTGTATGCTTAAACTAATTTAAAAACGTAGATTCGATTTCTTTAGTCTTGCTCATTAATCTAGTTGTCAAGCTTATATCACATGGTATACTGTGAATGACGTTAAATTAGAGCACATTTTAGTTTTGCCGAAATATGCGGAGGATAACTGTTTTGCAAAGAGTTAGGGGGTGGACTGTAGACTCACCGCAGAGGGCAATCCCTTTAATCTAGTTTGCTACAATAACACGCCTGTCCCGTGCACCTGGGACCCTCTGGGTAACAAACTGCCTGAGAAGGCTAAGGTTGTAACGTACTATGACACATTGAAGTAAATGAAACAGGATCGCATACAATGCTCACTGTAATAACCAAAAAGAGAGGGGAAAAAACTTTGTGCTTGATATGACTAGAGATTTAAACAGAAAATACGTTCTTTTCAGTGAATTTTTATGTAATTAGATTTATTTTGTGTGAACTATGATTGTGAAATATGAACCACTGAAGCCCGGCTTCTGTGAAGTTCTCGTTCTAATATAAAATGTTTTATATTGGCCTAGTTATTTGACCTGTAATAGTAATATGCATATCAGAGATGTAATTCATATATATATATATATATATATATATATATATATATATATATATATATATATATATATATATATGTATATATATACATATATATATATATATATATATATATATATATATATATATATATATATGTATATATATATATATATATATATATATGTATATATATATATATATATATATATATATATATGTATATATATATATATATGTATATATATATATATATATATATATATATATGTATATATATATACATATATATATATATATATATATATATATATATATATATATATATATATATATATATATATACATATATATATATATATATATGTATATATATATATATATGTATATATATACATATGTATATATATATACATATATATATATATATATATATATATATATATATATATATATATATATATATATATATATATATATGTATATATATATAATATATATATATATATATATATATATATATATATATATATATATGTATATATATATACTATATATATATATATATATATATATATATATATATATACATATATATATATATATATATATATATATATATATATATATATATATATATATATATATATATATAAAGACAAAGTTAGTTGAAAGTGAAAAACCAGCATAAGCTCTATTACTACTTGCAGCCAGGAACTAAAAACATGGAAAGATAAGTATTAAAAAGGTTTTAGACAGCATCTCTTCATCAGCGGTGCCGATACTGTCTAAAAACCAATGGATTGTTTCTGATATGTATGATCTAACCAATAAACATACTTAGACACCGTACAATCCATAAGAAACAGAAGAATTGAATAAAAAGTTGCTCAATCAAAGAACACCAAGCCTGACGCTAGGCAAAGTTGAAGTTAAGAGTAGGAAATCAAGAAGACAGACATCACAAACCTTGCAACCATGGAGTTAATGGAAACACAAATGCAGATTTACTATGGAGACTGTGTTATAGGACATATAAACCTAAATTAAGTATGTATTATTATTATTACTAAGAGTAAAATATTATTATTTATTATTTATTATTATTATTTTTACTTAAGAATATTATTATTATTAATTGATGAGTATTATTTAGTAGTAATGAGTATAATTTTTTAGTATTTATTTTCACAAAACAAACTTATTATAATACTTATTATATTTTATTACTAATTAATTGAAACAGAAAAAGCTATTCATTAAATCTAAAACAACCAATTATGTGCTTGGAAAGACTATCGGGGTAATGATTACGTTTTAGAACAACTAACAAGTCTAAAATATACTTATTCCTATTGTCTTTAGAACAAAGTCTATTTATACGTAATAGCTTATTTACAATAAAGTTATTGAAAACAAATTTATGTAAACAAGTTACGTAATTTTGAAACTTAACAATATTAAATTCATAATCTGTTCTTTTATCATATAAGTCAAAAGTAAAATTGCTATGAGAATTTCTTTGATGTTAATATCTAAA
Source organism: Dolomedes plantarius (assembly GCA_907164885.2). Lineage (NCBI taxonomy): Eukaryota > Metazoa > Arthropoda > Arachnida > Araneae > Dolomedidae > Dolomedes > Dolomedes plantarius. The sequence goes on along the minus strand of OU015496.1, from coordinate 26,548,676 downwards.
ATGTTTACATTCATATTATTTTGGCTACTTTGTACTAGTTCCAGATTATGAGGGTAAAAATTTAAGGCTATATTATCACTACTTTTATTAATTACTATATCATCAATATATCTATATACTTTGAAATTGCTATTATCAATATTTTCAATATTATCAACTTCAAAAAAATGTAAGTATAAATTGGCTAGCATACTAGAAGCATTTCCACCTTGTGGTACACTTTTAGTCTGTAAGCATATACTATTATTGTGTTTTATATAATTATGTTTAGTAACAAAATTAAAAGCCTATTGAAATGAGTAAGATTAAAAACTTTGCTTAAGTATTGAATATTATTATGTACTAACGTTATAATTACTCTATTTAAATCATTTATATTGATATTATTGAATAAATCTTTAAAATCAAAAGTAACTAAGGATTTACAATTCGTAATTGTTTGTAGTTTTCTAATAACACTAAAGCTATTATCAATGATACCACAAACACCAGAAGTTATTATTTTATAAATTAATTTGAGGTAATTTAATAATATTACACTTGCTTTAGTAGCATAAGTGTTGTGACCACAGGTTACAGATCTAAAAGCAATAAGCCTTTTACGAAATTTAGGAACTGAAGTTGATATAAGGATAGTTTTTTGCTATTATACCTAGAAGTTTATATTTAGCTATAATTTTCTTAATAATAATACATGTAGTATCTTTTAACGGCTGAAATAGATCACTATTGTCTAGCTGTTTTTTAAACAAATAGCAAAATATTTTTTACAAATAATTGCATTATTATTGGCTGCTTTATCTACACAAGTTATAATAAAATATTCTTGTAAGTTTTGTATAGCTTCTTTTATGTGTTTATGGGAATTATTAGAGAAATAACTATTATTAAGTAGTTAAACTGTACAAGTAAATTAATTTTCCATTGATTAAAGGCTTCTGATGGGATAGAATAATTAATAGCTAATTTATATATAAATTTATCCAAATCAGTTTTATATATATATATATATATATATATATATATATATATATATATATATATATATATATATATATATACAGTGGTACCTCGACTTACGAGTTTAATTCGTTCCATGACGGAGCTCGTAACTCGAAATACTCGTATCTCGAATCCATTTTCCCTATTGAAATCAATGGAAATGCAATTAATTCGTTCCGGGCTCCCCCACAACATCGCAATTTTTTTGTTACATGTTTTTAAACAAGAAAAACGTGCTTATAAACGACGAACGTTGTATAAAAATGCAATACAATAGAATGTACTGCAATAAATTTGTTTTATAAGTGTAATGTACAACATTTACCTCGGAGATCAGACTTGAAGATGCCGATGGAAGAGGAGGAGAAAAGCTGAACTGAAAAATTAAATCTTATTCGTTGATTTTTGACCTTTTCTCCCCGCTTTCCTCACTTTCGCTTTTATTACCAGCTACTCTCTTAAAGTGAACGAGTGAGACACGGAAGCTGGGCGATTGTTGCATCGTTGACTGTGGCTGTAATGTCCAGATTCTTCTTTCTGAGAATTCGAAGAACGGTTTCTCAGAATCCAATCTCTCGGTTTAAGACTGGATAGTAGTCTCAGAATAATGTTATACAATTGTATAATAATTGTACATAAAGGTTGTAAATATTATATGTTTCTTGTGTTCTCATTTGATGAGCACGTAACATGGCATTCGCTGCTGAAACTAGCGGTGGGTTATCTGAAGCTTGCTCGTAACCCGAATTTTAGCTCGTAACTCGAAGCAAAAAATCTACCGAGAGAATGCTCGTATCTCGAAAAACTCGTAAGTCGAGGTACCACTATATATATATATATATATATATATATATATATATATATATACATATATATATATATATATATATATATATATTATATATATATATATATATATATATATATATATATATATATATATATATATATATATATATATATATATATATATATATATATATGTATGTATATGGACTCTTACCTTTTCTTTTGCTTTCCAGTATCGATAAGATAATATAGCAAAAAAATTTTATTAGACATCAGTTAAATTAAAAAAAAAATAAACAAGGCTCTTTGCTGTCTAGGACTCTACCATTTGCTGATGAACCGATTCCAGACTATCTTGGTATATAGTCATGAATAAACCCAGTAGAAATCATAGCCAATAGGTTTATCGCTAAACATAATAAGATGAAATTAATTAAGAGTTCTTAGTAAAAACTCAGCAATAGAAACCTGATTAAAAAATTCAGTGTTTTTATTGAATTTCAAGAATACACTTAAGGATGTTATAAAATACTGTATATTGTTATCAGTTAAGTGACAAATTAACGAAATAGAAAAGGTAATCACGTTTGATGAGAAATTCCACAACTGTAGCTTTACGTTTGGCTTTTGTTTATAATTACGACCCACACCGTACGGTGGTTAGCGTTGAAAGTTATCACAGCGAGAGTGATGGTTCGAATGCCAGCCAAGGCATGGTTGTTATAGTGTTGTTCCCTCTCAGGGATCAACGTAAGTTCAACTACTGGATGTTAACGAAAATAGAAGATGCAACTATTAGATAGCCAACCGAAACTAACTGTGTATACGGCCCACATTATCCCTACCGCTTAGGAAGAGGATGTTCATCATTTGTGTATATCATTCCATTTGTTTAAATCATTCATATTTCATATATACAGACGAAAATATAAAAACGATCATGATGGAAATAAAATTTCGTACATAAATCACATTTAAGAAACCAAATCGAATATTAAATGCATTTAGACTAATTTTTTTCTGGGAAATAAACCAATTTAAAACATTGTAACTTTTCTAAGAGATAATTTCTTTTTTGTGACATGGACGTAGAATGCTTTTGAGATAATCGTAATTATAAAATAGACTTTAAGTTCTAAAAATAAAGCAGGATACATATAAAACTTCTCGAAAAATCGTGCTTATGATATTTATGTTACATGTAATATTTCATTTGTAGAATTCGCAACTATAATACCATTCTGTAATTTAAAAAAATGAAGTAATCATAAGACACTGTTCATTACACAGTTACATAGTAATCAGGTAGGTTAGTATTCGCTTATATAACTAATCTCGGCTTAATATTACACTGCAGCATTTGCAATACATGCATATAATGTTAACTACTACAGTAATCTTCTGTGATGTAACATTCGCATATATAACTGAAACCGACATTAATATTCTCAATATAGTATTGGCAATGCATGCAGATACTGCATATATGGCACTCCATTATATCCTCGAAAATTACAGAATTCGGATACAGACAGGCAAACAAAAGGACGTGCGAAATACTCGTTGTTAATACTCAACTAAATGATATCGTTTTCCTAAAAATGCTAATTCCTTTCCTCCACTCTCCCCCTTAAAGAAAGGATTATTTTATCTCGATAGCAAAGACCATACGGAGAAGAGACACGAAACCCGGCTTTTACAGTCAGGATCGCTCATTTGCAGTGGTAAAAAACGGCGAAACCCAAATTTCTCTTTGTGAGCGCGTTTGTCTGTGTTGGCGTGGAATCACCTTAAACCCTTGCGCTCTCCCCAATTAGCCCAAATTCATCAAAGAGCGGATGTCGAGCACAAAAAATATCCTACCTAGCTCTAATGAATATAATAATCGCCCCCGCCAGCAAACGGTTTGTTTTTTCAGCATCAAGCCTTGCCTGTCTGACAATTAAAAAACCCACTAAGTGACAGCCTGTGTGAAGCTGTCCATAAGTACCACGTGCTCACTAAAACAAACACACTTGGAGCTTTGCCTCAATCCTAATCAACTCCACGGGAGTCCTCATTAAATTTCGCCTCGAGTGGGCCGCTGATGGCTCGATGACTAACGAGCCGCTATTCCGCCGAGAGGGAAGCCCGGTTTTGCTGATTATCGCGACTTTTGGCGACTGGCTGCAGAGGATATTTCAAAATAAATTGGGCGCTCTTCTCATACACTAATTATTTATTTAATCACCAAGCGGGCACACTTTCATGACCGATATAACTTTTGCTGTGTACCATAGAACTTTATTTTTTTCTTCCACACCGTTTGCATGGAAATGTCTACTCTTAAAAAGAAGCTCTTGCCTTACCAAAAGAACATATGAAAGTAGCTCTGTTCTTATTTTCAAATGGATTCCAACGCCTTGAGATGAAATATTATTTACAAAACTGTATTTATATATAAGCATTTTAAAGCTTCCAAACTTATATTAGAAATATCTCCAGGCTTCAAAACATAAGTACACGAACTTTCAACCAGATTTGTCAAGAAACGTAGAAACGAAAAAAATACCAAATGTAATCATTTCACACAAAAATCAGTAAATTCATGAAAAATCAGTATATATCTATTTATTTAGTTTCAATAAAGTATTTTTTATTATTATTAAACAATTTGAATATTTAGTTTTTCAAATAAAAAGACACGGTGACACATTTCATTTCAGTGATTCATTTTTTAGTGAGAATCACGCAGTGAATGATTCACCTTTTGTTTACATCGTCAAAGAGCGATGACGCTTCATTAGAATCCAAATATCTCTAAAACTTTTGAATTAACAGAATAAGTGTACGCAGAAAAAGTTATCAGTTTTCGAAGCTCTTTCCAAATATGTAACATTTATGTACTTTCATGAGAAAAAAAAAACAAAATGGCCGCCAAATAGCATCGGCCATGTTTTCTCAGGATGAGTCGACCCGGTCAGCGTGACGCGACAAAGTTTTTCTGCTTTATTTATATAGATTTTGAGACTCATACTACGAGCTCTGAAAAGGTCTAGCAAGAAACCTGTTGGTTTACTCAGCATGCTCTTAAGGAACGTATCTTTAAAATTATTGAATTTAGCTATAATCTGATACACTAATTCAAATGTGAAAAAAATTGTCTCTAAAATTTGTAGATATAAAAATAAATGATGGAAGATTGAGCAAAATTAATTTGTAACGGCTAATGATACATAAAATTAGAATTCAAATGATTTACTTAACATTTAAATGGTAGCCTAATATTTTGGATATTTATATGAGAGTGTATTTTGTTCATAGATTAGAGCAGGAGAGTTGTTAAAGTATAATTCCAAACCCGACGACTTAAATTGCGTTTCAGTGGTAAAGTTTCCCTATGATAAAATTTAAAAATATACTCTTTTCCGGTAAAACACTCAAGAAAATATACCATATTCCTATCTTTATCTAGTAAAAAAAGACATGGATTTCATTTCTAGAAATTCAATTTAATTAAAAGACACTAGTTCAGATCCGTCATCCAAACTTATGACTGCTCAATTACTCTAATTAAGATCTCTTAAAATAGGACTTGTGGGATATGAAAGAGAAAAAAATTGTTAATTGTGTGACTTCAAGAATCTATCTATTAAAAATATATATTTTTTGGAAGGAAAGGGCTTTAAATTTGTATCATTTAAACTTACACTGTTTTGATAAATATTCAGAGTTAGGAAATATGATTCCTTCCTAGATGTAACCAACATGTTTTGAGAGATGGAATTAGCAGTTTTTGAGCATGAGATTATACATTTTACTCAATTTCTCTTTTTACGTTTAGTACTGAAATCCGTGAAAAGATAAGGTAATGTTTATCGGGAACCAGTAAAAGTAGAAAATATTCTCTCCCCAGAAGAAATGTGAATAAGTCAACGACACTGCTGCTGCTTCATTTACATATTCATCTGCTGTTAAGCTGAAAAATCTTTACAGTGCCACACTTCATGGAAGCTTCAATTGATCTGAGTATTTAACGGAATAATTCAAAACAATTCCGTGAATAGAACTTTAGCAATTTTTTTTTTGAAGGCTGCTGTGTACTTACCCTATTGGAGTTTCTTACTTCAATGTTAACGTATGGAGAAAATTTGTCCAAGGATGGCCGACTTGGGTTGAAAGATTTTAACGCAGGATTACGTTCCTCAATAACGGTCCTTTGGAGGGAAAAAATGTCCTGCGTCGTGAGTTATGATTTTTACAGTGCGCCAAACCCAGTAGCAATAAAACAGTTAAACAAAAAAGTACCAAAATACGTAAAAAAAGAATAGCAAACGATAAGTAATCCTACATTAATAACCAACGGTAGTTTCGTTAGAGGAGACTACCTGAATTTTTTTTTAAATTTAAATTGTACTCTGTAATAGAGAAAGAAATTTTACATCTTAGGGCATTTTTCATTTAAAAAAAAAATTAAATAATATTTTTAAATAAAAATTTTTTTTTTTTGGGGGGGGGGGAGGGGAATTTGGTGCAGTGTGTTCAAAACGCTCAAATTCCTTTGGTGGACAAAATTCATAAATTGAATCCTGTAGCAAGGTGCAGAAAAGTTCATCTGGATACTCAGCATTCTACATAAATGCTGATAATCCAATAAAAATGGTATCTGAAAATACCATTTTTATTGGATTATCAGCATTTATGTAGCTGTCAATAGTAGATAAATTTTCTGCATAGGTTAATATTGAGGGGAGCTAACCCAATCCAATAGGGTTCGCTCACAGAACCCAATAGGGTTCGGTACACAGCAGCCTTAAACTGAAGGCTAACAAATAAAAATATTTTATTTTGTACCAAATCGAGCTTCTATATAATTTCCATTTAACAAAATTCTCTATTTCATGATTTTTTTATGCAGTTCTCTGATTTTGAAGCTAAGAGCTTCATATAATACGAAAAATGACTTCTGTATAAGCTGTCTAATTCTCTTTCCGACTCTTGAAATCCGACTCTTAAATTTTTTAAGATCAGACTTGTGTCTCAAAAGTTTTGTTTGACACTTTTTTAGCCCGCCTTTTGGTCTTGAGTGTTTGTGTACTGCAAGGGATTCATAAAATTAGTTTATAAAAATTTTATCGCTTTTATGTACAGAATATTTTTTCATAGGAAACTTCTTCAAAGTAGAATTCCGCACTTTTTTACAGAGGGACGCTAAAGATGTCAATTCTGGCAATTTATTAGTTTTGAAATTTCGGAAATCGTCCTTTTTTTCCCCTTCATATAAATCATTTTTTTAAAGTTTCTTTACTTTTCACGTTTTTTCGAACCCATATTTGTATTTTTTTATATTGAGTTAATTGTCATAGCAAATGTCGTAGTAAACACTGTAAAAAATATAACTTATAATTTTTTTAATCTAATGCTATTTTTCAAGATTCTTTTGAGAGTTACAAAATTTGCGTATTTTTGCGTACACGCGAAGGGAATTTAACTGAACAATTTAGACATTATCATACTGTTGATAGATGTTAAGTTTAGTTTTTCAAACATTTCCCATTTTATTAGAATATATTTTCACAATTTCAATAAATTTGTGCGTTTAACGAATTCTCTTTAAAACGAAGTTAAGAAGAACGACCGGATTTAGTTGAAAGGAGACAATTGAACTTTTATAGAATTCATGGGGTGATTTCAAATTTAATCATACTACAGTAGTAAGATTTGTAACAGTGTATAAGCAGTAATGAGGTTTTTGATTACAATTTGGATTTCAGCGGGTTTTGACTTCCCTAGATAGTCTCTCTCCATAAAATCCTTTATATTGCAACAAATAGAGTTACTAATCAAAACTCAAAGAACTGGTTATTTTTATAACAATGGAAGAGACTTTACGAGAGACTTTTGTTGCAACAAAGAGTTATTTGATTTTCAATGCACTAATAATTGTTTTCAGTATGAGCGCTTTATTACAGTTTTCTAGTTATAGTAACAGAACGAGGTGCTTAGTTTTAAAAGTCATGACATTTCCCATTATAGATTGTCTCCACATGATATTCAATTTGACAATGAAAGAGAATTATTTAATTTTTAGAAAGTCTCTCGGAACTGTATACTTTTAATTTGGTATTTAATGAGTCCATACTATTGTATGGACCACCAGTTTTCGTGGGCAGCAAATCGAGTTTATCTATATTGAGTCATGAGCAATTTCTATTAATATTTCACACCATAAAAAAATTTTACATTACATTAAGTGTGGGTAATTTAAGTTTTAGCACATTGTAACATACCAGCTGAAAGCACTAAAATACTTTTTAACAGTACAATAAAAAATTTATTTTGAGATGGTAGGAAAGATTATACAAACACAGGAACGGGAATATACAGCTTCTTGCCATACACAATAAAAATAAATGAGTGGCAACTTGTTTCAAACTTATTTAATATTTTAAGGTTGTGTGTCTCGCGAGGGCTGGTGGACATAAAATTTCTCCCCTTGGTTTCCTTTTAAAGCGTTTCCTCTTTCACTTGTCGGCTCCTTCTGCCGCTTCCTAAGACGTTCTCCCCCTTTTTATAGCAAGGAGTGAAGATCCTCGCATTTGTGAATAGCTCTTAGCGACAATCCCACCTAGTGCTAGTCGGCCTGATGATGAAGAAATTCGTTGCCACCTTTTAATTTTTATTGTGGATATTCAGAATCTTTTTGTTCCTGTTCTGCATTTTTCATAAGTTTCCGGTAAGCTACCAGCACATAAATAAAGAGTATGCAGGGCGCTTACACATCGGGATTAGATATAGCATGAAACCTTCAGGTACGCTTGGATCTTATTCTCTTTTACTGACATGCTCACAGACCGCAGATTCTACACAGATTTAAGGACTATAAACTTTCATAATTGAAGCTTGCATATCCGAAATTTTCACTCTATAGGGTGAACAACTGCGTAGAAAATCTGTATATGCTAGCCATGGAAATACGATTTGCGGTGAAAAAATCCCGAAGATCGAAAGTTACTGCAATTTCAACTTCTGGAGACCTGTCCTTTCCATACAGTAGACTGGAAGTCAACGTGTTGAAAATTTTTCAATTGACATATAATATGGCATGTGTTTTACAAATTTCTTATTGTTCAACTGTTTCACAACGATAAAGATAATGATCTACTCTATGAAGCACAGTGAAAATTAGAGGATACCCAATGAGGCGTATAGCAAAGAAAATTGGCGTATAAAAAATTAGATTTCTTCAGCACCATCAGGTCGCTTTTATAGGCTAAAAATGTCGTAGAACAATTCTTCTGGTATGGCATCAGTCGGACAATGGCCGAAAGGCTAGGGCGCTAGCATGTGGTACCAGAGACTATAGGTTCGAGTTCCACTATTGGTATGGGTGTTTGTAGCCTTTCGGAATCAGCTTTGGGCAGTAGGTCTCGGTCTAATTAGCCTTCGCGTAGAAAAAGATTACCGTAGCGCTCTTAACCAACCGAGCAGACATTGCACCGAATCTCAGTTATTGTATGTTCACACTATACAAATGGATGTCCCCCTCCCCCCACTTACACGAAAGAAACATTAGTACCTATCTCGAAGATAGACAGAGTTTGGAAGGAAAAATTATTTCATCAAGAGCCACCACTCCATTACGTGAATACTGTCGGTTGAATGAATTCAAGAAAGGATTTCCGTCAAAAAAGATGAATGGTATACAGAAATTCGAAGATATAGAGGTAATAGGTGCGATTTGAGTGCAGCGGAATTCGCGTTTGTATAGCTGTATGTACTGCTGTAGGGGATTACCGTAATAGCTGTGGAAGGTGAAAAACAAAAACTATAACCAAGTAAAAAAAATTCTCTATTGGTGAAATGCGAAAGCTGTTCGGGTTTTCTACATCAAGAGAGTGCCCATGCCACAAACAATGGTAAAATAAATGGCACGCGGAGAGTGCTGCCATTCCGCAACAGAAGGCTGTGAATAATGAATCTGTCTGCACGAGAAATAGAAAAGAGACTAGAAGAAAACATGGGGTAATGGAGAAAATAAACGTGATACTAGAAGATTGAGCAAACGCATAATAGCCTACAAAGCTTCATTAATAAAAGAGGCAGAACACTTGCCTTTAATTAAATTTTCAGCGTTACGAGTTATGGAGAAAATTCCAAAGTAATCCAGTTTAGAAATCGGGCTGGGAGTGAAAATGACACACGCCTCAGAATATATAAACCTATTGCCTTAGAATGATTTCTAAGGCAATAGGTGAATTGCCTTAAAAATCATTCTAAGGCAATTAACCTTAGAAATCATAGGTGTGAGGACCTGAAATTTCTTTTCATTTACACATAATATTTTTGCTCTCTGAGCCGAAATTTAGGAGCTCTTCTAGTTTATCCCATACAGCCAAAGCATAATTCTTACAAAACAAATTCAATACCTGACCTATCATCATGAGGAACAGAATCATTGAAAGGACGAAAATGCAGTTCATTGACGGGTTTAAAAACGACCTTAAGCAGTACCAAACAAGCAGATCGAAAAATCTTATGAGAGGAGAAAAAAAGGGAAATACGATCGATTATATCACGAAGGAAACAAATAATATCAGACGATGAAGTCATTCTTAAACGTAGGTGACTGACTTCAGGTGACCTAAAGTGACTATTGGAAGAGCGTTACCAATAGTGGAAGGGCTGTTACTTCGCAGACAAGGGATTTTAAGAAGTTATTTTTAGAGGCTAGCGATAACGAATTATAGCAAACATATAGAGAAAATTGAAGATAAGTTTATAAGACAAATTTTTATTGACGAGGAGAATTAGTAGGGAATTAGGGTTTTTAAGAACGAACACATCAAGAAAGGTCAAAGAATAATCGCATTTCTCTGCTAATGTAAATTGAATGCAAGGGTCAATAGAGTTGACAGTAGCAAGAAAGAGGAAAAAATCACGGTCGTGATCAACAGAGATAAGATTATCATCAACATACATAAGAAGTTCAGAAAGATTTTAGTACTCCATAAAAGAATATACGAATTCCGAGTTTTTTCAATAAAGTGGTTATGTTTACCAGATATCAGACAACGGCAGTACATTATTGGTTCATCTACTATTACTTTACAAAGGAATAAAGTGACCAAAGTCTCACTTTCATTGGAGTTTAAGGCCGATAGGCAAGACGGATGCAATAAGATTTATCACGACTTCAAAAAAGATTTAGTAGCCGTGTATGGCTTTCATTGTTTTATATAGAGATCACCCATAAAGAGATCTTTAGCATTCTTAACATTATTTCGTAAGTATCCTTAATATCATTTTGGGGGACCTCTATCCAATTCTTTACGAAAGATTTCTTTCGCAAAGATATATACTCGACTGAGCCCACGTCAGTTGTCAAAAAAGATTTTTAAAAAATCCTACGTAGAATGGTGCCATTTGCGAAAAAAAAACACTTCAACGATGGTAGAGGAGCATTTGAAATGTCAACACTGGTGATTAATTACGAATTTAAAAGTAAGAACCTAAAACAAAGTGACTGTCAATGACAAGGACCTCCCGTGATGAATGAAGAACCTCCCATCAAAGTGCACAAAATGTTGAAGGAAAAAAATGGTAGCAAAGAGTGGTAGTTTACTGTGCACATGTGGCATCAGTTGTGTTGGAAGATTGAAAAACGCTCACTGTCGACTCTGCAGTGATGCCTGTTTTGCAGATATGGTAGACAAATGGTGTGAGAAAGGCCCAGAAAAGACATTCAAAGACTGATCCTCCTTCAAAACAATGAACCTGCCTACAAGACTAAAAAAATTGAAGATTTTTTGGAAAATCAACAGATCTTAGCAGGATTTATCTGTCCCAACTTGCATATTATCCTGATCTAAACAAGATATTTTTTTTCTCCTTCAAGCCTTGATGAAGTCTTGGAGATTTACTAAAAAATTTGAGAATCTTCCTACTGGTCTTCTGGAAAAAAAATGTCATGATTATAGGCAAGCTTTGGAGGTCTACTTAGAAAAATTATTGAAGGATAAGTGTTTGATAGAATAGAATTATCGCATCTAAAAATAACTTTAGCCATCCTCGTATCTCATTAAGCACGAAAAAAAAAGAATTTCATAATTACCTTAACCTCAAAACAGTGCATATAAATGTCACATATAATAGGAGAAAGAGATTGATCCATAACAAAGATCTTTCATTTATTTGAAAGAAAAAGCCACTAAAAACTAAGAATTTGTTTGACACTAACGCTAACTTACTGAATTCCTATGTCTAAACAGGAATAATGAAACTCTCGTAAAAACCTGAATCAATAATAATCTTGTAACCTTAATCTTAATCAATGGTACCTTCGATAGGGACATTGATGAAAATAGATTGAAACCAGGGGAAACCATTTTGCATTCTGAAGGATAGAATTCTTTTAGTTTCTTGACGAAGTCAAAACATTACCGTACCGTGTAAACATCAGCAAGAATTAGAGGAGAGGAAGTATTAGCAAGTTCATTGGAGGCAGTACCAATGTCAGATACAATAGGATTAAAGGTAAGTAAGGGTTAAAAAATTCTGGAAGAGCATGAAACCGAGCACCAGTTAACATCAGAAGGGATGACCTACCGTTTAGTGAAACGGTTTAAAATCACAAAGTATTTTAACAACGTGTTTAACATCTGAAAAGTTAAAGTTATCGGGATCAAATTTTAGTTTCGTAACAGTAAGAGACGTTTTTAAGGAGAGAAACAGCTTTAAGAAAATAAGAATTTGTATCCATAAATCAAAAATTTTATTCATATCAGGAAATCCCCCTTAGATTTCCTGATAATGAAGTTAAGGTTTGACTTAAGTTATTTAAGAGCTAATTTCAATAATCATAAACTCTAGAAAATATGAAAAATTCATTTTCATATTTAAGTCGTTAGAAGTATTTGTGCGAACTATCAAGTGTTTTAAATCATGATGCTGACCCAAAACAAGTTCACCGGATTTTGAAAAATCCTGTATAGGGACTCAAGTGCATATAGATTTCTAACGAGAGCAAAACTGAAACTTAAATCAAGAACTTGCTTGTAAAGAAGATATGAGGGAAATTAGGTGACAAATGAGTAAGAATATTTAGAACTAGGGATTAATGATATCAGAAAAAGCCCAATTCCTGTTAATCAGAATTTAAAATTCACGAGGTTCCATTATTATATTTTTCATTTATTCACTTTCGTTATTATTTTATTGTTATAGGTTTTATAGGAATTCTTCGCTACTTACTTATCTAAAAGGTGAGTCCACACTTGTATACTTTAATCACATTAGAGCCGTCGCCCAGTGGCTAAGTGGATAAGGCATCAGCCTGCCACGCCGGGGGTGTGGGTTCGATTCCCGCATAAGACTTGGCTGTATTCTGGGGAACCGGTCAGTCTTCCGCCTGTAATTGGAACCCCGTCTAGAAAGGGGAGCTGCAACCCATCGTCCATCGCCGGTGTCATCGTCTGTCAATAAAATTCTTCTGTGATTGTGTCATTTGTCTGTTTCTATGTCTTATATTCATATGTACACCGGACTGGGGTGTAATGTTCTCATCCCCCAGGGACATTAGCCACACACACATTAGAGTCAGAATTAGAATCAGGATAGGACAAGAGTTGATGGTATAAATATGATTCGCTGATACGAGAAGACCATGACCTCTTGGAATCGGCCTCTCATAGATTCATTAAAGAAATTATAAATAATACGCCATAAACAGTTTGAAGGCTTTCCGTAGCTTCCCAATGGAGATAGCATAAAGCTATTTATACAAGTTCCTGCTGGAAAAGAAAGTGAAGGGCGAAATACATGCGGAAACCATCATTTTACTGTGCCAACATTTATGGCAAATAGCACATGATACGGTGTTACAACTCATGTGAGGACGAACTATCTTTCCCATGATTATTCCAAATACACTCTATAACAAAAAAAAAATCGACGCACCAAGAAGGCTTTGTCCGATCATTACAAAGTGAGGAAGTCAAGACGACGTTGGTCCACCTCTAGCCCGGATGGAAGTTGTCAATCGGCGTCATATAGACTGATGGTGTCCTGTGGGATTTCTTGCCAAATTGTCTCCGTCGGGCTAAATCGGCATCATTCCCGGGCAGTTGCAATCGCCTTACCATTACGTCCCAAAGGGCTCTATGGGGGAGAGACCAGGTGACCTAGCTGGCCAAGGAAGTTTTCGGCAAGCTTGAAGACAATTCATAGCAACACGTGCTGTATGCGGCCGGGCATAATCTAGTTCAAAAGTCCAGGGTGACTGAAGAGGAACGGCAACAAAACGGGTTGCAGAATGCCGTCTACGTACCGCTGTGCTGTAAGTGTGGCACTAACGACTACCAGAGGGGTCCGGTTATCTAAGAAAATGGCACCCCGGAGCATAGCGCCCTGTTGTGGGCCTGTGTAGTGTGCGATAGCATGGGCAAGATCCCCATCCTGCCCTGGAAGTCTCCATACACGTCTTCGGTGGTCGTGAGGACACAGCTGGAAACAGGACTCATCACTAAAGACTATACGTCCCCAGTCAGCACAGTTCCAAGTTGATCGAGTTAAGCACCACAGTTCCGACCGCTGCCGTCCAGACGCTTAAATTTGCCGGTGTTGACCCATTTTTGCCAGCATCGTCTAATTGCTGCATCACTTCGATCTAGTTGTCGAGCGATTTTTCGATTTGCCCAACCAGCTTCTTTCAATCCGATGAAATGATCTCTTTCAAACTCTGAAATATGCTCGTAATGAGCACGAATCCTTTGACGAGGCATTTTTACAGTCGACATAAGATACCCCCAGTCGAAGTGCAACAGAAATGTTTAACATCGAGAATCGTTCTTTATATACACCTGCTGAATGAGCAGTTCTGATACGCTGGAGCTCCCACTATTCATTCGTTGGACACCAAATTTTAATCATTTGCATATTCGGTAGAAACCTCTTTGCATACGAAATTTCTTTACAATCGGACAACCCTGTCTTGTTGCGTCGATGCTTTTGTCATAAAGTGTATATTAGCCTGAGAATAAGGGTATAACTGCTACCTTTTGGAAGATGGTAATCGTTCCACAAAAGGCTAAGACTAATCACTGCATCACTTCGACAAAGACTTCTTAAAAAGACTATCTCATAGTAAAATTCTAGAATTCCATTCGCTAAAATGCAAGTTTGATTTCCTTGAAGACTGAACTGTTACATTAACTGAGTGAGAGTTGCAGCTCGAAACAAAAGATTGCACTGGACCGTTAAGAGGAGAGTCAGGTGTTCGATAGAGGATAGTGTTACGCAGATTGTTAATTCAGCCAATTTTTATCCAGGATTTTCAAAGCCTTATTAAGCTTCAGTTAAGTATTGTGTTTAATTTTTAAAATTCTGGTTCATTTCTTAATGTTGCTCAAAGTTTTGTCGATAAGATGCTGTTGAGTGATCAACCATAGCTCCATTATTACCCCAGTGTGGATTATTTAAACCTTTCTCCTGGCTCTCCTGTGGGCAATGAACCTGTGATTCATTGGAAGGGTCATTACTGACTGTTGTTTATGCAAGAAATGCATGGTTGTTGCATTCGGTACTCAAAACTTGACCATCATTATTTGGAAACATGTATATCCTCCTTTCTTGGCACGCGAGCAACTTATTAAAAATAATGTAGTTTATTATTTTTTTGTAGCTGTTACGTAATATAAATTGTTTTGGTTACAGAAATTTTAAAAGGAAAAGCCAAATTTATAATAATTAATAGGGAAAGATATCTATGGAACTAATACTCTGACTGCAGCTAAACAGAGTACACCAATATGCATTGTTAAAAATTAACTTCTGTTAAAAAAAACTTCGATGCTTGAAAATACCCTTATTAACTCTATTCTAATTAAAACAGCTAGAAAAGTACACAATATTTTGATAAAAATTTCCTATAGATAAAAAAAATAAAAGCATTGAAAGGAGAAGAATAACTGCTTTGGAAGGGTCTTAATTAATCAGGAACTAAATTGAAAATCAAAGATAAAGCTCTACGGCGGCGTATATTTTTAATTACTCGTAATAGCATCTTTAAAAAAGCGGAAATTACACGCATAAAGCGATCAGAAAAATTCAGTAAGTGATTTTACATCAATACATCAAGAAATAATGATGCAAAAACATTTACTTCATAGGAAGCTAAGCATTTTCTCGCTGGCGCTTCTGAACGAAAACCAAAATAAAAACAAAATTAGCCAATTTAAGATAGCAGTATAAATAAACTGCAGCTTTTCCCTTTATTTACTTTTCCTTTTAAAAGCTTCGCTAATGGCCAATTCCAGCTACTGCGTCTTGAAAGAAGATCTTAGTGGAGATAGATCGCAATACCGGATTATTCGATTATTTGATGACAGGCAGAGTTCCATTAAAAGCTGATTTTTTTGTTCCATTTTTGTCAGAAACAGCAGTTTCGGATTGCCAGTAAGATCTTTTTACCACACACTCTTTCTGAGTGCAGAGGTTGAATCGACTGCGTCACATTTTCAAATCTTTTACATTCTTCTGGAATAGTTTGAAGCTGTAAAAAAAAGTTTACCAGTAATTCAACTGTGATAAATGCAGGAGTTTTTCCTCGTTTAAAAATTTCTTTCAATATTGTCCTCTAATGCCTTTTTTTCATTTATTGCGTTACAAGTACTAATCTTTCTACTGAAGGCTGGTGAATTAATAAAATGATAAGCGACTCAAAAGGGATTTGCCTGAAAGAGGTTTTTAACTATAAGTGGTCTTCGTTGAAAAAGAAGTTATTTTTGACGAGACATTATCAAGAAAAATAGAGAAATATACTTTGCAATACCCAATATGCGAATTTTTAAAGTAGTTAAAACATTAACTAAGATTACGTGAAAGTTTTGCCTTTTTAAAAAATTTTAATCTATGATTTTTTTTTCCTTTTCATTTATTCTAGTGTTCTAGGATTTTTCTCAAATTTTATAAACTGAACTTGATATTTTTTGGTAAATAGACTGTGAGTCTGTGAGTGAAATGAACGTTGGAGGAGAAATGTGCATATTGTAATATCAACAATACATATTGTTTGAGAGAGCTGTAAAAGCCATGCAAAGGACGCTTTTCTGACAGAGACGAATATTCTCTTGTCCACCATTCTTCGCCAAAAAGTTTCCTAAAATCCTTTATTATCCGCTGTAGTTTTAGGAACTTTCCTTCCGTTATCAAAGAACATTTTTTTTCAATATCCAGCGAGATAAACTCCGCTTTACTATTTATGATTAGGAATGAATGAAAAGATAAAGGCAGGATGTTATATGGACTGTCATTAATGTCCATACCAGATGTATGACTTTATGGCATAGCCTCAGCTATAGACAGACATTCACACGTATCATTCTAAAACTGAAAAACGAGACGATAATGAAATGAATGCATGGACAGGAAGTAGACAGAATAGTGGAAACAGCGAATGGATGAATAAAAAGTAATGGACATAAAAAAAAACACCAGCAGTTCTATATCTCATGAAATAATGATGATCGGGTACATAAGATTAAGGTGCTTTATTCAAATTATTTGTTGGAATCGCTTCCCATTACAATAGCGATGAAAGAAAGGGATATAGAAAAGGGACTTATTGCTCCGGAATGTACCAAAAAAGCTCGATAATGCTATAAACCTATAAGCGAGGTGGATGTCTGACTTTATTGCCCTGTTCATGAAATCCCGTCGAAATTACTGTGAGAGGATGAACTGGGTCATTATCAACCGCGTTTCACATACAAGTTGTGAGAAAAAGTATCTCTACCTGAGATGCCATGGGAGAAGGTTTGGAAGAATGTGGAAAATGTATCTTAATTATATACCTCACTTTCTGAATAACGGAAAGAACTACATATTGCCATGAAAAAGCATTCAGGCCAATGCCACCACTGCCATGTTTCAAAGGTGTTGCCAAGAGGGAAGTTTGAGTTTTCTTCGAGTATGGAAAAAATGGCATTTTTTGAAGGTCCAATCATGACATTTTGTGCGATATTCTCTTAGATTTATGGATACTAAAGGCTCAGCTTAGGGGTTAAAATTTTGCCACAGGACCATGGAGACCGACCGGAGGGACTTCCCTGGAACTGTTTGATATTATAACCCTTCTCGGACTCAGGATTTCTAGTTTCTCCGTACATCTGAAGTTATTTTTCACGTGTCACCAGTCACCACATGTCTTTCGTTTCCTTTTCTAGAACTTTTCGTTTGTATAGCCCCCTTCAGAAATAAGATTTCTGTGGTTCTGTTAAACTTGGTTTTGGGGCTAAGGGAATTTCAATAATCATACCTCTTGTGAAGAATCAAAATTGATTCTCCCCAATTAACACAATCCCTTCCTAAAATTAGTGATTTCTAGTCAACCACCGGCTACCTAAACGCGCTCATAGCCCCTGGTAGAAGGCGCGGCAACAAAAGGCGGCCTGGACAAAGGACTGTCGACAATGAAGACGAAGCTACTCCGCGCCTGTGAGTCTGCGAGGTGACATTAAAGTTGAAAGCCTGATTCGCTTCGCACCCCACTGATTGATGAAGAAGGCTCGTAAAATTAATAGTGCCAGCTCACCTTTGGGTCTTCAGCGAGAAAAAGATAGACCAATAACAACCCCTAAAGATGATGTCACCTTTAAAGCGCACCACTTAAAATCTTTATAAATTTTCCAGCAATCGGAGTGCCATATCCAAAGTTAGGTCGCTGAGAAAAAATTAGCGTTAGTTAGCCTCTTAGTCTCAAGGTGAGAAGTCGCTCACTCCGGCCAGTGCGGTGAGAAAATTGTTTCTCCAGCAGAGAACTTGCCTTAGAACCTTGGGTGTTCCAGTTGATTTGAACCTAGGGCTAGGTCTAATTACCGAGACAGTAAAGTCTCTAAATTCCTTTTCGATAGGAATTCGTTTTCGACATCCAGTCGATCAGCTTCTAATGGAAACATCATATTGTGATAGGAGAGAAGGTAACTCTCCTGATTATTGGCGGGCGAGTAAGTTAAGTTATTCGACCCCGCTCGACCAGCTTAGACAAAGCTCCGAAAAGTTTATAGAGTTTCTATGCTCACTTCTACCCAGACTTGGGTGTATATAATTTGAAGTGGAACTCTATTTGAATTTGAAGCAAACACAGTTTATACATGAAACAATGTTTATTGAATTCGTTGCACATATAATTGGCTTTTACAGCAGTTAGCATGCGTACTACTTGTACGGAATGTATAAACACAGCTTTCAAGAACAATATATTTTTATACTCACGAACAGTAAGTAAAACCAGCAGTACTGCCACGTAACTTCTGTCCCGCTAAGCACTAGCGCAGGATAACACCTTTTCAACCTTAACAACCTCCCCTTTTTTCTTAATGACGCTGCGTGGTATTTATACTAAGAGCGTATGCCGAAATTAGCATATCTGAAGCAGCTTCTTTAATTCATTAATTCAAAAGTTCGATTCTTGTGAATCGAATCTTGTGTATACCTTACACTGGCCTCCCTCGAAAAAAAAAATTAGGTAACTGAGGTCTGAACGGCTTCAGTTAACTAATTGAAAACGCGTGCTGGTCTGACTTTTTACATAATGGGTGGCAAAGCCAAAAAACCTTCCACACGTTGTGTGGGGGAAAATCGCCACTACCATTTTACAAAACTAACCCCGAAGGGTCCAGGTGACACCATCACACAGTGGATTTGCAGAGTTGCGGATACTGGGCTGGCCAACTGCTTCCTAAAAAACTTATTTTAGTTAAAATTGTCAACACAATTGCACAGCATGACATTTCTTGACTGTTTGTATCTGCTCTCCCCCAATTTATAATGCACATGTGTCATGATTTGTGAAGTTAGTACATTAGTGGTTAATTGGTATATTGTGCAGTATGTATTTTTTTCCTAGTCACTACATGTCCCCTTCAAAAATTTATAAAACAACAGTATGCCGTATTTTTTTTTCAGTGGCTCACCCCTTCCCCTCAAAATGTTTACACAGTATATACACTGGGGAATTTCAAACCAATTTGGTTCGGTTTTATTAAAGGGTGGGAGTTAGAATAAGAAAGTTGATACAAGACTTGTTCCTCATGAATGCAGCAACTTCCTTGCACCAGTCTGTCCAATCCGTGGAACCTCTCTTGACGGTCGCAGTCCTAGTAAAGGGGTTCGTTGACCGTGTGGGCATCCTTCGTGCAGCAGGTCGTAGGTCCTGAGGCGCTGGTCCGGCTTGACGATGGACAGGAGGTCTCTTGGGAGGAGGCCAACCTTGCTGGGCGGCAGAAATCTTCCGTTTCCTGTACTTATGCAAAGGAGCTTTAAAATTGTCATTCTTCGTTTTGATAACCTTGTGTACCTTATGTGTGCCACGTTCATCCTTAGATGGAGGTTTTGTAGTGCACACTTTACTTTTCTCCGTACTTTTTAGAGTATAGGCATTAAATTGTAATGCATATTCTATTTTGTCAAATTTATACGCCGCACCAACGTGTTTAGTTACTGGCTTTATCTCTCTACTTGTGTCATGTTTTTCAACAAACTGACTCTGTTTTTGGTATTGGTGCTTATGCAACTTCTTGTTTACCGCCTTAATTACTTCAGTATTTGCAGTTTAAATGCTGGAACCTGAAGGCTCTTTTTCACGTTTTTTATCCCCCTTAACTTTAGTTTTATCCTCTTTTGACGAAAAAGTCTCTTTGAAACTTGCGACATCAGAATCGTTATCATTTAAATTCTTTAACACTGCTTCAGTTTTAGGAAGATTAAGCTTTTCGTACTGGTGCGTTTTAATGCAAACGACGTCTATAACTTCCGAAGCATCAGCTAAACTACTTACAGTATAACTCTGTGTCAACTTTTCATCCTGACTCTCAGTATGGTTTTCATGTACTTTATTTAAAACCATATTATCAACCTGGCCTACAGCATCCTCATTCGGATGGAAACTTGAAATAATATCATCATTACCTAGCGAGTTCCTACTATCGTTTAAAGAATTTTTATTGTCGTCAACTAATAAATATTCACTAACTGCCGTAACGCATACTTCGTCATCTACTAAATTTCCTTCATTAACAGATGTGTGAATATCATCTAAAATATCAGGTATAGCATCAATAATATCAGGTATAGCATTAATAGAAGTGTCCGATGATTTATTTTCTAAACCACTAGCATTAGTATCGGCCCTATTTTCAGAAATTTGTACTGGAATTACCGCATTATTCCAGCTAGACTCACTTTCTTTATAAGCCACAAAAATACCCTGACTTTCACTATTCTCAAAATAATGATTACTACTCGGACAAAATAATACATTTGACCACACAGTTTCAACAGGTTGAACCATATCATGTGAATCAACTTGCCAGTGCAAGTAAGGTGCTTCCATATTATTTACTTTAAGAGCACTAATTTCATTATAACGCCGTGCGCTTCTATTATTTTGCCTGCGGTACTGCTTACGCTGCAGGTTTGAAACTCGCGAAAAATTTTGGCGCGGCTGTATAAAACTTCTCGTACCTGAATGACGGTGAGGGGTAGCGAAGAAATGCCTATTGTCATATTTAGCTAAAGCTTGAAGGAGGGTAACCTTGCTTGTAATTGTTTGATTATCTAAAAAATCTTGAACACTTGGCTTCAAACGTTGGATAACTATTTTTAAGATTATCGCTTCCGTCACCCCTTCTAAATATTCCTCACACTTGGAAATCTTTTCCGTAGCAAAATCTAACGCAGACTGACCTTCACGTTGCCTTAGCGAATAAATTTCCGCTTCAATTTCACTTTGATTAAAGGTCTTTGGAAAAACACTAAGAAACTGTTGCTTGAATGACAAATAGTCAAAAATCAGATTACTGCTTTGCATACACGTGTACCACTGAAATGCACTACCTCTTAAAGCGGCTAGAGCAATTTTAAGTTTATCCCCCTCTGGGGTGCATTGTTGTTGAAAGTAATGCTCAATTTTCTTTAGGAATTGGCTTGAGGGGCCGCCATTGAAGGTGGCTTCGAATGGCGCAAAATGCTGAACCATAATTACCCGAGGAAAATTTCCAGCAGGATTTTGTTCGACAACACTCATTTTTTAAATAGTATATAAGTACTTGCAACAATTTTATCAATATAAGTACACAGTACACAGTTTTTAATTTCAATTATGTTGTTCGTTACAAATTTAACGCTAACTACCAGGGTATATATATCTTTCGGGCGCCAGTATAGAGAATCTATGCTCACTTCTACCCAGACTTGGGTGTATATAATTTGAAGTGGCACTCTATTTGAATTTGAAGCAAACACAGTTTATACATGAAACAATGTTTATTGAATTCGTTGCACATATAATTGGCTTTTACAGCAGTAAGCATGCGTACTACTTGTACGGAATGTATAAACACAGCTTTCAAGAACAATATATTTTTATACTCACGAACAGTAAGTCAAACCAGCAGTACTGCCACGTAACTTCTGGCCCGCTAAGCACTAGCGCAGGATAACACCTTTTCAACCTTAACAACCTCCCCTTTTTTCTTAATGACGCTGCGTGGTATTTATACTAAGAGCGTATGCCGAAATTAGCATATCTGAAACAGCTTCTTTAATTCATTAATTCAAAAGTTCGATTCTTGTGAATCGAATCTTGTGTATACCTTACAAGTTATAGAAGCTAAAGTGAAAATTTGATCCCAGACGGATCTGACGTTTAGTGCGGCATGCTGTCGTCGTGGTTTCTGTCGGAAGTTCCTTCAACCAGTCAAATAGTCTCCAGTATAGGGAGCCAGTGGAGATCCTGAACGCTGACTTACATCGGATGTGCCGACTAGAATCGTATAAATTTTATCTGACTTTATCTGCTCATGAGGTGTGAAGTTACTGAACTGTGACAGCTCGCCGAATCCTAAGAGGGCTTTGTGTTGAAATAATCATTCCGTAAATTAATATTTCTTCAATCTGTGTAAATAAAATTCATCCTTATTTAGTGTTATTTAGTCTGGTAGTCATTTTGTTAAACGCTACCAGTCCGACGATTTTTTACACTCTCTGCAATTCACTACGGTCGACACATTCAAACTCTCCAAACAATAACGACTTCTTCCCCAGAATTAATACATACAATGGACAGGTCAAGTCCCAATTTTTTGCTATACTGCACGACATAGTGACGCTACGATTTGGATTTATAAATACCATTTTTTTATCATCCACGTTTGCTATAATCGTTTGCATTATTTTGGTATCATGTTTTTTTTCTCCATTTATTTCACATCATATGAGACCAGGTGGAGTAGTGGTTAAAAGCTTCAAGCTGCCATACCACAGGTTGAAGGTTCGATCCTGCGACTGGGCAAGGTCGACTCAGCCTTTCATACCTTGAGCGGATCGATAAATGAGGACTAAGCTTGCATGGGAATTAAACTTAGGGGGTCCCACCTGACTGAGACATTTGCTGTATGGCACCCAATGTTGCAAATTGAAATTATAGTATATTGTATTTGTTTTTGGCGTACTAGTAGCGCCACCTGGTTGCGGTTCGCGCGAAGCATGTGTATAGTCAGTTGGTGTTGTACTCTTGAACGTGAATAAAGCCTGACGCTTGAATTCTCTTGGATAATATTTATTGAACTCTTGGATTAAATTTCTTCTTGGTGAATTTTCAATACCCCAAGCTCACGGTCAAGAAAGCATAGATGGGAACAGCCGGCCTTGGTCCACAGCAAACTGTTGTGCCATGAGTTTAATTTAGTTTTAATATTTCACATTATATATATATATATATATATTATATATACACATATATATATACACATATATATATATACATATACATACACACACACACACACACACACACACACATATATATATATATATATAATGCGTGATTTCGCTTCTGAACTTTTGAATCTAAGTATTATTGCTACTTCTCTCTGTCTATGTGGCTGTAATTTTTAGAACTATGATATCCACGTCTGTCTACTCTTATTTAAGTCTGTCAGCAAGTTTTTTTTTTTACTCGTTTGCGCCTGGCTGTATGTTGTTACATCGTTTAACAGAAAGATAATTGCCATTGTGCTGTGAGCGTTTTTCAACAACTGCAAATTTTCTTCCGCCCATAAGTCTCAAAGTCTTTAAACTTTCAGGCATTCTGGTTGGAAAAGCTCCAAAATCTTCCAATCCACTCTCAGTTCCATATCCGCAGCGAGATTTACTGGCTTCGAAAGTCTCGTTCCTTTCGACTCCACCAATTTCGCCGATTTTCATACCCAGCCTGAAAGTGTCACTCATGTTTAACTGCCTTTAATTACTTCGACAGGCATGCCGAAAGCTAGAAGGTTAAAAACTTGTAAGGGCGTTTCTCGCATTTCAGCCGTAAACCAGCTGTCACGCCGTAACCGGAGAACTGCAGTTTTCGGTTTTAAGTCTTCGAATTGCCGCTTTAATTTGCTACCTGACACGCAGCTGTTATTCGGCGGGATAATTTTTCGGGACTGGGCTCAGTGTGTACATAGGGAGGGCAGATGTAGCCATGGAGGTTAATGATGAGGGTTGCTAATATTGCATTCACCCGGACTGGCAGTAATATTTATGAGAGCGCAAAGCAAAGCGGAACGCAAAAAGAAGCGATCATTCACTTTAAGTGACTGAACTAACAGTCTAGTCTATCTTGGCTAGTTAAATGGGTAAACGAAAACTATATATAGGACTGGTTTAACAACTTTTTAATTTGAACTTAAATTTATATAATTCCATCATAATGGTAGATATAATGATAAAAGTCCATCATCAGCGTAAGTAAGAAAGGTTTATATCATAAGACATTGCAAGTTGAGATAAAAATCTTTCTTTAATGAATTTAGAAAGGAACTCTAATATAAATTTTTTATTTTATTTCTGCAATGCAGATTACTTATTTTAGTGAGTCTGTTACTTAAACAGAGGCCATGCTTGATTATGGTAAAAATGGGTTTTTACATTACTTCGCTACCTAGCTATTTAACAAATTTTTACAACAGAAAAGTATAATTGGTTATATAACGCTTAGTCGCTATGGTAAAATTGAAGCCACCCAGGTAAAAATAATCCAATACTGCAGTATCATATTACTTTGTAATGATGCTGTTTTGTAATGTTGTTACTTTGTAATGTTGTTGTTTTAAAGCCCCACTTACTAAATTGGGGACCTTGAGTGATTTTAATGAAAACGAATAAGTTACAATGCTATCTTACCATGCTATAGTTATCTGCCAAACCTTTGCAATGGATAGAGCATAATTTGCTATATGATTGTGATTAGATGGAGCTACGGGTAAAATCTTTCCACAACAGCAGTACTAATGTTATTCTGCAATACAAGATTGTTATTTTAGTGCACAGCTTACTGAGTTGTGTATGTGTGTGTGTGGGGGGGCTTGTTTGATTTTAGTGAAAGCGGGTCATAACGTTTTCTTGTTGTGTAGTTATAGAGCATGACTTTACGACTGATATGACTATATAACGGTGAGTATCTGAAGCCATGTTTAAAATTTATCTATTATTGCTGTATGAACATTATTTTGAAATGCAAGTTTGTTATTTAAGCAGTATGTCAGTGACAAAAGATAATTCTGGTTTCCAGTAACAAAGTAATTACATTTCCATTCCATCTTGCAGTAGTTTAAAAAAATCATGCAACTGAAAACTGTCTCCATTAGCCATCATTAGTTTTGAGGAAACTTTAGTAATAACAAAACTGTTAGAGTTTCATCGGATCAAAATATATGGTTGCATAGTTTTTGTTTGATTTGAAAAAAGATTGTGTAAACTTGAAGACGTCTCCCTCGAATCCCAAGAAAAGTAAAAACCATTTGAGGGCATAAAAGGCTGTTAGCCTAATTTACAGGAATACTTACCATAATCATAATTTATTCTATAATATTTTATAGTAGATATGAAGAATGTTTTAGAAGGTCAATAGTGAGTTTATTGGATAGCTGGACTTTTTTTATATACTAATATCATATCGATAAATAATATTTCCTGTGCATGGGATAGCCTTATGCAGAAGATGCCAATATTTCGATACTTGAAACTGCTATCAAAGTACCACATTAACTTCTCCATTTCATCGATGTGGTCAAAATTCGGTTTCAATTTGATTTGTTTTCAGTTTTGCGTTAGATTGAGAAAACGAAATTCATTCCTAAAATGATTCTAGTTCCCCTAACAACTACAGGATGCTAATTTCACTTTCGTCATTAAGCCTCTTGATGTGCGATAGTGGAATTGAGTTAATTGGAAGCATGCTGTCATTTTTTAATCACATATACTGGTATGTGGGATGAGTAACACCGTTTAGATGCATCGCATTCCTGCCGAAGTGCAAATTTAATGGGAACCAGAGGGATAAACTCAAATTAAGGTGGCTGTACGCAGTTGATGGGGAGAATTAAGGGACGTCTTTACTTATTTCTAATAAATAAAAAAAAATGTAAACTTGTCTGAGTCCATACATAACATACAGAGTTGATAAATTTTGTACCTTAGAGCGTCAAAGTGTCCTTCTAAAGTGCTCGTGAATAATATCAACTTTTAAGCTATTGCTTATTAAGAGAGCTAACCGCAATGAAACGCTGCCCTTTGAAATTAATTAGCAATGTCATTTGGCCTCTTATGTCGCATTCAACTTGCATCATTTGAATTCAGAGAAGATAAATTTGCTTAATATATAATTCCTGTTAAGGTGACTGCCTACGTTGAAAATGTCATTTTTTGGCTAGTTTGGCCAATTTCATTTTTTGCAAGAATCGTGTAAGTCAGTCTTTTTTCTTTTCAAAACAGCTTTGATTTTCATTCTACATCAATTAGAAGCAGAGTTATAGCTATTTAAAAAAAACATCTTCTGCTACAAAAATATAAGTGACAAACAACTTTAAATGCGTTTTTCTCAGAATTGTGTTTTTTAGCACAGATCTCTACGGTTATCATGATATTTCACATAATAAAGTACATAATTTGATAAAATTTTCAAGAAATGCTTTAGAAGCTATTGTCGATGAAATGATGCACAATAATTGGTGTATAATAAATATTTTTTTATTTGGGGCTGTTTTTATAAGGAAAGGAATGACGAATCGGGTAAAATTTTCATATTGGAACTTAAAATTGCGTGTATTATTTTGCATTTTAAAATTTCTCTCAGATTGTGGGTCATTTGGAAGATAACTGTCGTATGTATCATGTGTGAGGAGTAAATTAAAATAGTAACATTAGGATTTTGTGTAGAGTGATATGTGTTTTAGCTAAATTTCATTAAACATTACTTCAAATTGACCAATTTATAAAAAATTATGCTATTTACAGGTAAATTTTTGTTCCCTTTTTTAATTTTTAAGTGCTATTTTACCATAAAAGACCAAAAAATCCTCTAAAAAAGTATTTTAAAAAAACTGACTCCGAATGTAGGCAGTTACATTAAAAGAATTAATGACTTAGGTTCCACTAGTAATAGACAGCTATATTACTATCCTTTGGTACAGATTTTACTCAGATTAATCCAGTGGAATGGTTTGCAAAGTTGCCAAGCACACCTAAGTTATGACGTATTTTTTCGAGATTTCCTTTTTTATGATTAGCCTTGTGAAGTATTATAATGATTATTAAACTTTGAAAACAAATTACAGACCCCTTTCAAATTCAGTGTTTTAAGTTTCAGTATCGATATTTCCCCGAAAATACGAACCATTTCGAAACCGGACTGTGTGTGAAACAAGTTGATAGTTTGATTATGGTGAAAGAACTCAACAATGATATGCAGTCATTTGTGACGTAACTCTTTAACTCTTAAGTTCTTATACTGGAAATTACTTATTATAGTAAAGTAAGAAAAGTTAACTCCAGATTAGTATCACATACATAAAAGACGTTAGTAGAAGAAAAGGAAATTTTCCTGAGTGATATTAAGATATACGTGAGATGAAAAGTGATATTTGCACATGGAAACATTATTATCAAGATAAACAAACAAAGAAAAGAACACTAACATCCCAATGGAATAAAAGAAATAATAAACTTACCTTCGAACTTTTGCACATATCAGTAAAAAATAGGAAATTTTCAGTTTTCTTCTGCATGTTTGCTTATTCTGTCACAATGCACGAGATGTACTAAAGTCATGTCATCTGTTTAAAAATTTAAAGAAAGCATTATTTAGCGTAATATACTATGATCATAATATGAATATGATAAATTTGATTTCCACTCACGTATAAAGTCTTGTATAAATAATTGATATATATATATATATATATATATATATATATATATATATATATATAAACAAAATTAGGGGAGCAAGCAAAGAAGTTAAGAAAACCGTGCGAGACAGCCACGTATTGGCATAAAAAGGATAGTACACGCGTATCAATGCGCAATACAGAAAAAAAGACTTAAACAAATTTGTAATTAAGCTTTAATTCTTTGAAAATATGGAAAAAACACGAAAAGATGATTTAGGGCAACAATTTGGTTACATGTAAAAGATAAAAAAAAGTATTTTTTAGAAATGATGCAGGATTTTTAATATGGTGTGTGTTCTCCTCGAGCAGCTAAGACTGCTGCACACTTGTTTTCCATGGATGCGATGATGTTATCGATAAGACTTTGGGGAATACTGTTCCACTCCTCAAGAAGTGCAATCTCCAAGTCTCAGAGAGTAAAAGGAGGCCTTGGTCTCGCAGCAATGCGTCGTCCGAGCATGTCCCAAACATGCTCGATTGGATTCAGGTCAGGAGAGCACGCTGGCCATTCCATACGCTGTATTGTTTCAGCTTCAAGCATATTCTCCACAAGACGCTGTTAGTATGCGGTCGGGCATTATCATGCTGGAAAACAAAGGAATCTCCAATGGCTGCAGCGTAAGGTATGACATGAGGTCTCAGTATCTCGTCTGCATACCTTCGGGCCGTCAAAGTTCCCTTCCGAATGATATGCAGGTCCGTACGTCCACCTATGCTGATTCCACCCCATACCATAAAAGCAGCTCGTCTGTATTGTGACCTTTCACGAACGAATGTGGGGTTATTTCGAGTGCCCCTTTCCCTCCATACCAAAACACGTCGGGTGTCACACTCCAGACTGAATCGGGACTCTCCTGTAAACAGCACTTGGCTCCAACCATGTTGTTCCCAATGTCGATGTTCAGCAGCCCATCTTCTTCGGGCTGTACGGTGGCGTGAGGTCAACGGAATGCCGACCATTTGTCTACGTGCATAGAGACCTCCATGATGAAGCCTATTACGTACTGTTTGGCTGGACAGCCCTTGTCCTGTTGCCAAGAGCAACTGTCTTTGCAGCTGAGTAGCATTGTCTGTTCTTTTTCGACGAGTTGTTAACAGTATATATCGGTCATCAGTTGGTGTAGGGGCGCGTGGCCGACCTTGCCCTGGTCGACGTCTAACATTCGCTGTTTCTTGGAATCGATTCCACAGCCTTGCAACGACACTTCTGGCGACTCCAACAGCGTCCGCGACACTACGTTGTGTTTGCCCGGATTCAAGTCTGCCTATAATACGCCATGCCATGGATTCTGGTAAATCACGTTGTTGAGACATTTTCAAGACACCTTTTCTCAAAAAGAATAACTGAGCAATCGAATTTCAAAGTTAAGGCAGTGAAACAGACGTTTCTGCAACATCCCGATTTCTGCCCTTATGTTCTTTTTTTGGTTTTTGACGTCATGAACTTTGATTTGCATATGAAGTTTTCTTCTTCTGTTTCTTGCTAGGCTTTAAATTATGGATGATTTATTTTATGGTACTTATCGGTGTAAGTATTTGCGAAATTTAGTTAAAACCATGTGCTCCCCTAATTGTTTTGAGCAGTATATATATATATATATATATATATATATATATATATATATATATATATATATATATATATATATATATATATATATATATATATATAGAGAGAGAGAGAGAGAGAGAGAGAGAGAGGGTTTCATATTGAATGGGATAAAAAGAATAGCATAGTACAAATTCTGTAATTGATTTATTTAGCCGAAACAAATTAATTCTGAAACTACAATTATGTAAGTTTTATCTGATAACAGCGAAAAATCTTCCGGTTACGAAATTGTTGCTAGAGACACTGTTAATCGAAATGCGCCATCCATGCAGGAGAAAGTGTACTGTGTTTTGGAATACGCCAAAACATCTTCGTTTATCGTTCCCTCAGTTGGAGGAAGCGGTTCCTGGCTTCATTCTGCATCAAGACGGTGCTCTACCACATTGGCATAAAAACGTACGTCAGTACCTGAACGATAGTTTACCTCATTACTAGATTGGCCGTGCTGAGTCAGTCAAACGATATGCTATAGCTCTGTTGGCCACCGAGATCCCCAGATCTAACCCCTTGTGATTTTTTTCCTATGGGGTTTTGTTAATGTGTTCGTGCCTCCATTTCCCAAGGACTTACGGCAACTGAAGTGCTTGAATCAATAGCTCCCTTTACACGTACGCTCTTTCCCGCGTGAAACAACGATTCCGTGCGATTGAGTGCACGTGTGAAGGTGTCGGAGGTGAAGGGAAGGCTGCTTTTGAGCTTACTGCAAGCTTTCCCTCGCGCAATTCCGTTACGCTCTTTTGCGAGTACATGGAGCGTGCGCTCAATCCCGTACGCTCCAAGCACTCGCGAAGGGACGTACGTGTAAAGGGCGCTATTAACAAAGGATATTCTATCACGAGTGTGGCAGGAAATGGAATATCGCATAGATATTTGTCGTGCCACTGGATGGGCACACATAGAACATCTATAGAAACTTGGATAACTATAGTTTCACTGTAAAGTTCATTTATCAAAATAAAGTAATTACACTGTTCGCAGGTATGCTTTCTTTTTGTCCCATTCAATATGAAACACCCTGTATATATATATATATATATATATATATATATATATATATATATATATATATATATATATATATATATATATATATATATTAAATTCTGTATGGACAAAAATATTACTGAATAACAGAAATTAAAGTGTAACATTATTTTAAAATTATGCTGTTATACATAGAATTCTTTTGTGTTCATCATTTTAGCAATTTTAGGATTAACAATTTTAGGATTAGCAATTTTAGGATTAATTTAACAATTTAACTCGACTATATCATTTGAAAATAGTTTTTTATTACTATTTTTGTATTCGGTTTTTAAAAGAGTAAAACCTGCTAGCTCCTCTAAAACTGGTTAGGTTAATGACTGCTTAACTCATTAAATTTTTTTGCTGATGATAAACTACATTAAATTGCATCCTGTTTATGCTTTCACAGTGGGAAGTGGTATATATGTTACACTGAACATCATCTGTATACATTGTATCTAAATTTGGTCACATTAGTTAACAAAAACAAAACGGAATACTATTTTCGGAAGTTGTTTTAATCTCTGATACAGAAAAACAGTTCAAATAACATACCATTGAACCCAAAATCAAGAAATAAGGTATTCTAATTCGGATTATTCGTTCAAAATTCAGTTAATGCGATCTGATATTCATAAGAATGTAATTTAATTAACTAGGTAATTCAATGAAGTTATTCTGAATGATAAGGAACTTAATTTGTTATTCTATTATTTTGTAAATTTTATAATCCTTAATTTAACAAAATTCAAAATAAAATACTTTCGGTATGAAAAGTCAATTTAATTAACTGAATACGTAAATATCTGAGAAAGAACGTTTATCTAAATATACCGGCTTCGCCCCTGTTATATGTTATTTAATATTTAAGTAACGTATACAAATTCGTGAAATATATAATTGATATTTTAACGTAGGATTACGTTCCTCAATAACTGTCCTCCGGAAAGGAAAAATTCAGAGTCCACGGCGAGTTATAATTTTGGCAGCGCGCCAAACCCAGTAGCAGTAAACAGTAAAACAGAATAGTACCAAAATGCGTAAAAATGAGAGAGAGGGGGGGAGGGGTAAGAAACGATAAGTAATCCTGCGTTAATAACCCGCAGTAGTTTCGTTAGAAGACACTATCTAAAATAAATAAATAAATATATATATATATATATATATATATATATATATATATATATATATATATATATATATATATATATATATATATATATATATATATATAAGAATAAGATGAAAGAGAAAACCAGTAATAGCTCTAAAGCTACTTGCAGCCAGGAACAAACAACATGAAAAGAAAAGTATGAATAAGGTTATTGACAGCATTTCTTCATCAGCGGTGTCAATACTGTCTAAAAACGAATGGATTGTTTTCGATGAGTATGATCTATAAAATAAACACACTCAGACACCGCACAATCCATTATTAACAGAAGAATTGATTAATAAATGAATTAAGTTTGAATAAAAGTACTTAACCGATGAACACCAAGCCTGGCATATATATATATATATATATATATATACAGTCGAACCTCCATATATCAAACTTCCCTATATCGAAATATTCTATATATCGAACTCTTAGCAAATCTCCAGGTTCATTACATAGAAAAACTGCTTCTATATATCGAAAAAATCTCTATAGATCGAAATTTTTTTCACGACATATTGGGAGATTTTATTCCACTTTAAAATAAAATCTCCCAATTTTTGGCGTTTGAAACAATACTTCGTGGACTTCAATGCGAGCATTTCTTTGAACTTTCCGCAAAACTGGCTGTTCAGCAAGATATTCGTAGTTTTTTTTTAAAGAATGTAACTGTGATCACTTGTAACCACTAAATGGACTATTGTTTTTTTTAAAGGTATATAGTACTCAATAAATCTTTCACATTAATTTATTTTTTAGTTATTAACTTTCATTTAATGTGATTCACATATAAATTGGAAATGGAGTTTCGTAGACGAAAATTAGCTTTAATTTTAATGTTTTAGGAGAATTATGATAAAACTAAGATAAATTCTGTATATCGAATTTTTTTCCGGCATTTTGCTACTTCGATATATGGAGGTTCAACTGTATATATATATATATATATATATATATGTGTGTATATATATATATATATATATATATATATATATATATATATATATATATATGTGTATATATATATATATATATATATATATATATATATATATATATATATATATATATATATATATATATATATATATATATATATACTAGCTGAAGTACCCGACGATGCCCGGGATTTTAAGAATGTTTGTTGTTAACCAAAATCAATTTAAAAATTAACACAGTATAAATAACATAAAAAATATATGTGAAATGTTATACACGTCTCAGAATTTCAGCCTTTCATCATTTTAATACTAAAATCTGAAAAGTAAAAATGTCAAATTCTCTAATGTTTGTTAACCAAAATTAATTTAAAACTAAGCACAGTATAAATAACATAGAAAAAAAACCTTGTGAAATCTATAAATATATAAATTTATAATAAACTCCTCAGAATTCAGCTAGAATTAGCCTTTCATCATTGGGGTAAAAAAAAGCTGCAATTACAGGTTCAGCAGAAATTTCCAATAGAACAATGATATGACTGCAGCGTTGCCTCTTAAAAAAATGAAGTGTTTGATTGAGGGCTGCAAACCATTCAACTCCACTCCACATTTAACTCCTATAAACATCCTCTACATATTAAATTCCTTTTCTCTCCATAATAAACTCCTCAGAATTTTGGTATATTCAGCCTTTCATCATAGTACCACTAAAATCTGAAACATCCTCTCCAGAAATATAAATTTATTAATTTCAATAATTAAACACACACAAATATATAAATTGAGCAAAAGTTTTTTAACCAACATTTGAATAATTCGTAAATGAAAAAGCATATGAAAATAAAGATAAGAACTTCCGGAATCGAAATTAATTACCCTTAATTTTTAATTAAGAAAAAATCAACATAATATGAATAAAAACGATAGTTGCTTAAAACCATATGAAAATAAAGCTATTATAAAGATGATAATAATAAA